>CM074722.1:167250035-167612535 GCA_037306005.1 Rhinophrynus dorsalis
AGCCAATGTCTTTGTATATGTATATGGCCCACTGCACATAAAGATGTGTCCATGGAACAACAAATTGCACAGCACCCTTAATGAGAACTGCTGTTCTAGAATCTGAGGGTTAAATGTATGCATGCAGGATACTGAGGTGCACCTTGGGAGAAATGCATGAAACAGAAGCTGGCGCAGTTCCCTAGCTGTTTTGGACCACAAATCCCATCATCCTTATATATTGCCAACACTCCTCTGAGGGTGAAGGGAGTTTTAATCTTAGAATATCTTGATAAGGGCCCATATGCTAAACAGCTACAAACATTTCCCATTATCATGGTGCTAAAGCTTTCTTTACTTAAACTGTTGGGGCAAAAGTTTATCTGGGCAACAGGAATCCCCTATCTTGGTTCACCCTGGTCTCTCCCTCATTGAGCCATTCCTGAAAGTATTAGGTTCCCTTTCACAAGAATGATGCTCCATTGGTTATGTCATCATCATCCTTTAATGAAAGGTAAGCTGTTGGGCTATGGTGTCTTTCACATTGCTGGCTATTGCTTCTCATGAATACAACTAAATGTCCAGCAATCTGCATGTTTATTGCTCTTTTACAATAATGATGCTGCAATGCTGATCTGCACCAAATCCTACAGGGCTGCTGGCAGATCTTTCACACAAGCAACTTTGGAGGTTGCAATGCCCATCACATCTCCAATGAATGACAGACCCATGTGGCTATCAGCCAATAATATTTGACTGGTGCCCGCATGAGCCTCCTATCAGTCATATACCCCTTCAATGGGATCATCAGAGAAAGCAGGAAAAGGTTAGTAAGAGACCATGAGTAATAGAAATATAGCATCAGTATGACAGAGGCATTAGCAGCAAAAGTATCCACCACCTTTTTGGTGTTGGTAATAAACTTTATTCATCTGCATCTGGGCTGTCAAGACAAATAATGACAGAGCGTTATCTGGAAGAGCAGTACAACTGGATTGGTTTTATTGACATCTGGGTGATCTATTTTGTCATGAAGCTGAGCTGTTTCAAATCTTTAAAATAATTATATAGAAAATATTGTTCTCTGAGTTAAAAAATCAATAGAATAGCATGACACAGCTAACCTCCATCCAATTCAGAATACCATTAAAGTCATTGTTGATATCTGGCTACAAACTATTGATGTTTTATTAAAAAAATCTTTGCTAACTTGATCAAGCAATATGCTAATAACATTAAATGTTATCAAAAATATATATTTTGGCATAGTGGTAGGCAACTCCAGTTCGGAGGTCCAGCTAACAGGTCACATTTTAGGGACCTCTGTGCATGAGAATGTGTTTCAACAAATGGATACATCATTTTAATTGCTATTGTATTTGTTTTAGATTTATCAATTTACTGCTCATCATATTTATATCCATCATGTGATTTATTTTATAAATGTGTCAATAAGCTGCAGAATATTTTTTTTAACCCAAGATTTTCCAAGACGTGTTTCTGAAAAACAAAAGGCATGGAATAACATTATCTAACTTGCTTTGTGCAATTCAATAGCAAAACCCATTGCAGTTGCCAGTGGTTGGCAAGCTGCATCCCTACAGTTCGTGTTGGACTACAACTCCAATTGTCATAGCAAACATTTCTCATTTTGGGGTGCAACATCTTTATCCCAGCTATATCCTATTAGGGCAGTAGAGTTCAAGGGAGTTTTCTGGGCAACTAGAAATTATTTAAAGGGATAGTAATACTTAAAACGTAAAAAAAATATATGTTGTAGGGTTTATCCCCCTGAGTAAAACAAGGGTACTCCTACTGCTGAGAGATATTTTATTAAACAATTATAACAGCTCAAACTTGAATTTATTAGGTGCATTATCACAGTGGTGCTGTTGCTACACCATCCTATGGACTGCTCTGGTCCGTAGACAATAAATCTCCATAGGATAGTGTAGCAACAGGCCACTGTAAATGTCCAGGCCACTGTGATATTGCACCTAAAAAATTCAAGTTTGAGCTGTTCATTAATTTTTTAATAAAATATCTCTCAGCAGTGGGAGTACCCTTGTTTTATTCGGGGACATAAACCCTACAACACATATTGTTTACATCTTAAGTATTACTATCCCTTTAAGGTCCTGCTGTCTGACAATACTGTGTAATCCATTGACCTATAATTGCAGTAACTACAGCTCCACAGACATAGGAATTCATTGCACTGGGGATCTGTTCCTAAAAAGTCCACCGCCAGAACATGAATAGAGGCAAATTAATGTATGTGCTTTATAGAAATGTATCAAATAAAAATGAGACTGAAGGAGGAAGAGTTAAAAAACAACTCTTCAGTTGAATGCTTTACTATGTAGAGTACTTCTAATTGTGAGAATTCTATTGCTGCAAGTTGATTTAAGGGTCTAGAAATATAAAAATATCCATGTTTGCACCCCTTAGTTTAAATATAGGCTGCTCTCAAATTAGTATCTGTACTACAAGATATATATTCAACAAACTTTGAAAAAAAACAAACAACAACTTGAAGTGCCATACTTTGTGGCGTTGTGAATTAAAAAGTGTACTATAGCTTCTAAACATTTTGTTTTTAAATAAACAATGTTTGGTTCGTTTCATAATTGATAGTCTAACTAAGATTTAACATATGAGACATATGAGAAAGTGTGGCACTTCAAATTGTTGTTGATTTAAGGGTCTGCTGTTTAGCGTTTCAGGTGATTTTTCACTGTAAGTTTTCTGAAAACAATAAAATATACTTTCAGGCTAACTTTTTAGCCAGCAAGCAGTTAAGCAGTTCATCTAATCTGAGTTTAGGTGCAGTATCCTAACCATCCTGAAAAAGACATACGTCCTGCAGATCACATGACTAGCATGGGTAATGAGCAAAGCCATGGATCTATGCATTGCTAACCTGTGCATACAGTCAAAGCTGAAAAGACAAGTTTAAAGGGATAGTAATACTTAAAATGTGAAAAAAAATATGTTGTAGAGTTTATCTCCCTGAGTAAAAAAAGAGTACTCCCACTGCTGAAATGTGTTTCATTCAAAAGTTATTAATTTTCAAAGTTGAATTTTTCAGGTGCAATATCACAGTGGCCTGAAATTGTACAGTGGCGCTGTTGCTACACCATCCTATGGAGATTTATGGTCAACTGACCAGAGCTGTCCATAGGATCGTGTAGCAACAGCGCCACTATACAATTTCAGGCCACTGTGATATTGCACCTAAAAAATTCAACTTTGAAAATTAATAACTTTTGAATGAAACACCTTTCAGCAGTGGGAGTACCCTTGTTTTACTCTTGGGGATAAACCCTACAACATATTTTTTTTTACATTTTAAGTATTACTATCCCTTTAACTGTACATTCAATAGCAGAAAGGGGTGTGATGGTGACCTGTTAAACACGTGCTTACAATAACAAATAGTTACTTATGTACAAAATACTTGTACTCATGAATCACTTAACAGCTATAAAATTTATACACAGTTTTGCATTTAACCCACTGAATGGGTTAATAAAACACTCCCTTTTGATAATTTCTATGTAAGCATATAAATTTATTAGAAGTGTACAACAACCAGTAGAATTACAGGACAATGTAACAAAGTGCCTAAAAGTATAATTCACCTATCTTGTAGTACACATCAGTAGGGGATTAGTTATTTTAATCCCTCAGATAAGCAGCATGGAGACCACACTAGCATTCAAGGGGTTAAACTATTCATTTAACCTCTTATTTGTCTATATTTTTACACTATTAAAAAGTATTGTACTTTTTGTGTACCAATGCTCATTGCTTCTCTTGATGTAAAGCATATGGGATCGTCAGTAGTATACATTAATTAGAGCAGTCCAATCATTATAAAGCAATCTGGATTCACATCATTAGTAAGAATGCTGTAAATTCCAGGAAAAGACATATCGCTTTACACAGAGGTACTATTGTCTTAAGTAATCATTTATCACACTGCACCTGATGAAGGAGCTATGGTCGTTATTCAATAATCTAAAGAGTAGCAATTCTGGAGAATATCAAATGCATCATGGGGGAGAAATGAAGGTTCATTAAGGCATAAAGCTGGCACTTAACCCACTGAATGCTAGAGAGCTCTGCATTGTGAACATTTCAATTGGCCAGAGAAGAAGACTTTTGTTTTAGGTGTTAATGCTGAGGGCGTAACTGGTGGGCGGGGCATTGCTGAGAGTTTGGAGTCTACTTCATGACCTAGTAAAAGAACGATTTAGAACTAGACCAAAGTATTTAGTTTACACAGACTAATTTATAAACAAAAATACTGATGTTTAGCCCTTTAAAGGACAGAGGGCTGTGCAATGCAATGCTTTGCACTCCCGTCTGTTTATTAAAAAGGTTAACTCAACAGGAATGTGAGTTTTTTTCCTGCTCTGGAGTGCACGTGCACACACACACACACACACACACACACACACACACACACACACACACACACACACACACACACACACACACACACTCACTCTCTCTCTGATCTCCTACAAAGAGAATTTCTTAAATGTTAATTTGCTCCAAAACCACACCATATTGAACAGGGCCCTATATAACGAGAATCTCTGGGCCTTATTCAGCAAACTAAAGAAGAAAATGCTGGTGGAAACCAACTGAACCATGAGGGATAAATGAATGTTCTGCAGTCCTCCATGATTATATGATGCTTTTAAACTCTTGGATGCTATAGAGGTGTCCAATGCATTGAGAAGCGATACTAAATGTAAACTCTGGGCATTGTCATTTCTCCTGTATGGTGTTTTTTTTCTTGAAGCCACAATAGCAGCCCTTTAGTTCATTTGTGCCTTACAATGCCATAGGGGAGAAATTAAAATTCACAAAATTTCAGTTGGCTTAAATGGGTCTTTCGGAATGCTAGAGAGGTCTCCAACTCATTGCTTTTGAAATGCATGGGAGATCTCTCTTATATTCAAAAGGTTAAAATTCCCAGTTTAAACACTGGTATTTGGTGCACCATAATTGCAGCTCTTTAGTTTACTAGTTATGGGACTTTGGGCTGAATGCAAGAAACGTGCTCTTGTGTTAAAGGCAATTTTCCTGCACAGATAGGTATTGTGCACAGGGCCGGATTTACATCTCAGGAGCCTGTAGGCACAGAAAGCTGAAGCGCCCCCCCCCCCCCCGCCAAAAAAAAAAAAAAAAGTTCAAAAAGTTTTGACTGAAATATTTTTCGATTAATCGGATAAAAAAAATGCTAATTTTTCATTATTTAAACTGATTTAATGAACAGTGTTAAAAACAAACAGCAGAATAAAAAACTTAACACATTAACATGTGTCATTGTTATTATTTTACTATGGGGTCTATGCACCTCTTTCTCCCCCCTTGTACTTCTCTCCCCCCCTTGTGCCTCTATTTCTCCCCCCTTGTACTTCTCTACCCCCCTTGTGCCTCTCTCCCCCATGTACCTCTTTCTCCCCCATGTACTTCTCTCTCCCCCTTGTGCCTCTTTCACCCCATGTACTTCTCTCTCCCCCTTGTGCCTCTTTCACCCCATGTACTTCTCTCTCCTCCTTGTGCCTCTTTCACCCCATGTACCTCTTTCTCCCCCATGTACTTCTCTCTCCCCCTTGTGCCTCTTTCACCCCATGTACTTCTCTCTCCCCCTTGTGCCTCTTTCACCCCATGTACTTCTCTCTCCCCCTTGTGCCTCTTTCACCCCATGTACCTCTTTCTCCCCCATGTACTTCTCTCTCCCCCTTGTGCCTCTTTCACCCCATGTACCTCTTTCTCCCCCATGTACTTCTCTCTCCCCCTTGTGCCTCTTTCACCCCATGTACTTCTCTCTCCCCCTTGTGCCTCTTTCACCCCATGTACTTCTCTCTCCCCCTTGTGCCTCTTTCACCCCATGTACCTCTTTCTCCCCCATGTACTTCTCTCTCCCCCTTGTGCCTCTTTCACCCCATGTACTTCTCTCTCCCCCTTGTGCCTCTTTCACCCCATGTACTTCTCTCTCCCCCTTGTGCCTCTTTCACCCCCATGTACTTCTCTCTCTCCCCCTTGTGCCTCTTTCACCCCCATATACTTCTCTCTCTCCCCCTTGTGCCTCTTTCACCCCCATATACTTCTCTCTCTCCCCCTTGTGCCTCTTTCACCCCCATGTACTTCTCTCTCCCCCTTGTGCCTCTTTCATCCCATGTACTTCTCTCTCCCCCTTGTGCCTCTTTCACCCCCATGTACTTCTCTCTCTCCCCCTTGTGCCTCTTTCACCCCCATATACTTCTCTCTCTCCCCCTTGTGCCTCTTTCACCCCCATATACTTCTCTCTCTCCCCCTTGTGCCTCTTTCACCCCCATGTACTTCTCTCTCTCCCCCTTGTGCCTCTTTCACCCCCATATACTTCTCTCTCTCCCCCTTGTGCCTCTTTCACCCCCATATACTTCTCTCTCTCCCCCTTGTGCCTCTTTCACCCCCATATACTTCTCTCTCTCCCCCTTGTGCCTCTTTCACTCCATATACTTCTCTCTCTCCCCCTTGTGCCTCTTTCACCCCATATACTTCTCTCTCTCCCCCTTGTGCCTCTTTCACCCCCATATACTTCTCTCTTTCTCTCCCCCTTGTGCCTCTCTCCCCCATGTACTTCTCTCTTTCTCTCCCCCTTGTGCCTCTCTCCCCCATGTACTTCTCTCTTTCGCTCCCCCTTGTGCCTCTCTCCCCCATGTACTTCTCTTTCGCTCCCCCTTGTACTTCTCTCTTTCGCTCCCCCTTGTGCCTCTCTCCCCCATGTACTTCTCTTTCGCTCCCCCTTGTGCCTCTCTCCCCCATGTACTTCTCTCTTTCGCTCCCCCTTGTGCCTCTCTCCCCCATGTACTTCTCTTTCTCTCCCCCTTGTGCCTCTATCTCTCCCCCGTACCTCTTTTTCACTTTCCTGCACTGATGACAGCCGGAGCGCAACCACTCCAAACGCGGAGACGCCGCATGGAGCGTGAAGGGGTTTTCTTCCTCTGTCTGGGCGCCAGTTTTAAACTGGCCTCAGAACAGAGGAAGAAAATACCTGCACGCTCCACGCGGCGTCTCCGCGTTTGGAGTGGTTGCGCTCCGGATGTCATCAGTGCAGGAAGACAGCAGTATCCGGCGGCTGTGGGGCTGCTGGGCGGCACAAAAAAAAAAAAGTGTAAAAAAACCAAAACGATCCCAATGACAGGCGCCCCTCTGTGGGGTGCGCCTGTAGGCAGATGCCTACTCTGCCTTATTATAAATCCGGCCCTGATTGTGCATGTTCTAATCCAGGAAGCCGTATACCAAACTCTTCTTGAATTGCACACGAAAAATTAGCTTTTATGACAACAGTACACATATGTATAAAATAATTTGCAGTAGCACTTCCTTCATTAGGAGTTTTAACTATTCCACTAAGACAGATTCGTTAAGCCTTACCATGCCCATATAAAAATCTGAGCTGCTGTTCGCTAATCTTGATTTTTCATGCTCAAAACTACGGTAAAATGTCTGGTATAATGTGTACATTTTTACCCCATTTGACCTTATGTGAAGTGTGGGGTGTGTGTGTGTATTATACTCGAGTGGAAAAAATACCCAAACACAAAAAAAAAATTAAAATACACCCCCTCAATCACCCTTCTCCTTCCCAGTCTCCCCCACCTCAATATCAGTGCTTGCCTGCCCCCCTTTCTGAAATCAGACCCACCTGAAGTCCAGGAGCCCCAGCCTGTAGGCAGCGAGCATCCCTGCACTCGCCGCCCACTTCCTCTATGCTGCATTATTCTAAAAATGTTAAAACCCACCTTAATAACCAGGATGCCCCCTCTGTAGACAGCCGTGAAATAGGGGCAGCGGGCGGCATTCTTGCATTTTGCAGCTCTCTTCTTCCGCTGCTGAAACTCCTTTGCGTATTTGGGTTGCTCTGTCAGGACCTACCACAGATTCAATACACCCGCTGCCTCCAGATGGGAGGGTCAAAGATTTCAGGGGGGTCTGATTGCAGAAAGGGGGGGCAGGAAAGCACTGATATTGAGGTGGGGGAGAGGGAGGGACAGGGGGGTGATTATTATACACAGAAAATCATTATTTTACCAAAAATCTTGGGTATAATTTACACCTGTGTATTATATACAGTTGTGTATTATACCTGAGATTTTACGGTATTCGCAAGGGGTTTTCACACTGGAAACAATGATTGTGCACTTTTATTGCGTTCCACCATTTGTGCTGTACCAAGCTGTTTGCCTGTTACTTTCCATTGAAACACACGGCTATTATTCACTTTCTACTGTATGTGTGTGCAATCAGACCCATAGATTATCACAAAGAATGTTGATTATGACAATAAGTCTGAAGCCTTTTGGTCTGCTCTATGCTTCAGACAGCTGCGACTGGTATCAGTCCTGTCATCACTTCCACTTCTTATAGTGGCCATTTTGCAATCAGTCCCATTTTGTGGTGATAAGATATACACTGAGCTACACTGGGTGAAGTGTGTGCCTACAGATAGGTCCTTAAGTTTGATATTTTACAGTGACGAACTGTTTTGGAAAATAAGCATTTGCTTTTAAAAATGTAAGGGGTCCTCTGACTTATTAATGTTAAAAAAGATATTCAGGAACATCAGAATGGCTTTCATTAAGCCACTTGAGATGTCTCCAACACTCAATTTCCTAACACGCTGCATTCTCTACCATCCATGAATAATTTGGATGGACTTATCCCTCTGAGATGTTAAGATGATTTTGAAGAGAAATAAAAAAGCTGTCAATATACTGCACTAGCCATTTGTTTGTAATATAAATAGTTTTTGAGAAACTTTCATTTGTGGTGGCACAGTCTGGCACCATATTCTAATTTGTTTCTGTGCTGATCCAGTTTTAACAAATGGGTATAACGTGGTACTGTATTAGCCATAGAAAAAGCAGGAGACCAGCAAGGTGAAAATGATACCTTTATTGGCTGAGTGGCTTTGGATGCAAGGTCTTTTCTTCAGGAATAATATGAATGAAGGCTGAAAACACAATACATGACAGTGGAATCTAAATGTTAAAATAATTTGCAGGAGTGTATAACCTATCATATATTATGTATTCAGTCTTCATTCTTATTATGCCTGAAGAAGAGACCTAGGGCTAGATTCTATTGCAGGTGATAAATGTAGGAAAAATATTTTCCTACTGAAGTCTATGGGGAAACCTGGACATAAAAGCAGTTATAAAATTAGCACCTCCAATAGAATCCAGTCCCTAGTTGGTTGGCCTTGAACATAACTAATTAAGATACTATGCAAGAAATTAGCATTATGTGCCACCAAAATATAAAAGTTACTTTCTAATAAACTATTATTTTACCAAAAGATGACTTGCACAATATATAAGCAAAGTTTAAGTCTCTGTTAAACAAGCTAAACTGGGTCCCCATTAAGGAAGAATGAAAATGTACTTTTTTAGATACATTCTTATGGATTACTGGATATATCACTGGGAAACACTGCTAAAATGGCTATACAATTCTGATTAATAATAGTATATAACTTGACAAACTAAATGGTTGGCTCAATCTATTATTGCTTTGTATATCAGAAGTATAATAACTATAAAATGCAGTGGAGTAACAATAGGGGTCATACCTGTGACCCTGCCCATCACTCTAAGGGCCCGGCCTCCACCTGTGAACCCCCCCCCACACCCGGCGCCTTGCAACTCTAGGTATGTGCCTTCTTCGGCACAGACGTCTAGCAGCTGAACTCCCTCTTCAGCACTCTAGTAATGCAGAGCACTGGGAGATGACATCATCTCCCATCGCTCTGCATTACTGAAGAAAGGACCGTGCGGGAGCTCCATCTGCTAATAAAGGTCTGTGCAGAGGGAGGCACATACCTCTCCTGCCGTGCCGCTGGACCACCAGGGGGGTAGGTGATGCTCATTGGGGGGTCAATAGGGGCAATGTGGAGGTGGAGATTGGGGGCAATGTGGAGATTGGGGACAGTGTGGAGGTGGCCAATGGGGCGGACAATGTGGTCAGGAGCGCCCATGGCAATTTTTGCACCAGGGCCCGATGGCTTCTAGTTATGGCTCTGATAAAATAAATGCATTCACGTACAAAAACACAGGGGTAAACGATAACATGTGGATTATAAATCATAAAACTTGAATAATGGATAAAAGTATGTCCCAAAAGTTTGATGGGGAAGGACGACATGAGATTTAAGCCAAATTGCAATGCTGAGCATAGTTTTGAATAGGTAACATAGTAATTTAGTGATATAGTAAAATAGTTTGAAAAAGACACAAGTCCATCAAGTTCAACATTTTCCTCATAACCCAGATAAATGAGATATACGTTTTCCTGCTGCCGAACTGAGTATTAGTCTTTACCGGAACTTCCTGTTTTGCCAACTAAAAACAGGATAATAGTGTATATTCCCTACTGAAACAAATGCAGATAGTCTTCTCTTAAATATATACCTTGCATCTGCCATTACCACATCTTTAGGCAAGGAATTCTACAATTTGACAGACCGTACTATAAATAAAACCCTTTTTGTGCTGAAGTTGAAACCTCCTTTCCTCTAACCTTAAAGGGTGGCCCCTAGTTATATTGATCCAGCTTTGGAATGAAAGCTCACCAGGGAGATCCTTGTATTGACCTTTGATATACTAGAACATTGTGACAAGATCTACTTTTAGTCGTTTTTTTCTCTTGAGGAAATAAACTAAGTTTGTCTAGCCATTCCTCATACGTCAAGTCCTCCATTCCCTTAATTCATTTTGTTGTGCTTTGCTGTACTCTCTCCAGTTCTAGAACATCCTCTTTCAGGACTGGTACCCAAAACTGCACTGCTTAGTCAATAACCTTTTTCATGCAAAACAGGACTTTATTAGCTTTTTGACACTGGTCACTGCTTCCAAGTTAAGTTCATAAGTAGCATTGGGATTTTTTCTTCCCAAATGCATAACTTTACTCTTTTCCCACATTAAACTTCATATTCCATTTGTGCACCCAATCTGCCATTTTATGTAAATCCCTCTGTAGAGAACAAACATCCTTATTTAATTACGCACCATAATTTAGTGTCACCTGCAAATATTGATATTCCAGGTAATTTATAAACATGATAAAAACCATTGGAAATGACTGAACCCTGAGGTACTCCACTCTCCACTTTACTGTATTGAATAATTTTCCATTTATAACCACACACTGTTCCTTAGCCTTCATCCAGTTTCCTATCCAATTGCAAAAGTTATCCCCTATCCCCAATTTCCTTATTTTATACACCAACCTCCTGTGTGACACTGTATCAAATGCCTTTGCAAAATCTAGATATACTACATCTGGGGCTCGATACTATTAGCCTCGCTAGTTTGAAAACAGGTGGTAGTGGGTTTGACAGCACATTTTACAGTTCCATCAACTATGCTGTCAACACCAAAAACTGTGCTAAAATGTTCAACGGGTGTTCACCCATTGAATATTAACTAGAAATAGTCACCTTTGCTATCCTGTTCACTGTGATGGCTTCACTGCATGTTTAGCATGTACTTTTCATGGTGTAGATCCTGTACCATGAGAAGGCAGGTACTGGTATGTATTGGAAAACTGGTTTCCAACACATACTTGTGGTTGAAAATTAGAAAAAGATTAAGCCTATGAGTGCCAGTTGGGTACGCAAAGCATTATACATCATTGCATACGCAGAGGCACTCGTAGGGTTAATCCACAAACAGTTTCACACTTGTCCCGACAATTAGAAACTTACCAGTAATCCTGATGTCCAGCGTGGTCACGGTCAGCTTCTTCTTTTCTTTAGTCATACATTCACCACAAGCTTTTGCAGATCACTTCAAGCACAAGGTGGAATCTATTCAAAAACAGATTCCTACTATTCCATCTGCCTCCGAACTCTCTCTCCCCAAACCCCCCTCATCATACTTTGATAGTTTCACCCCAATAACAGAGGAAGAAGTTTCTCAACTTCTCCTATCTACCCACCTCACTACCTGCTCCTTGGACCCTTTGCCCTCCCACTTACTCAAACCACTTGCACCAGTCCTTACACCTATATTAACACACATCTTCAACACTTCTCTCTCCACAGGCACCTTCCCTTCTTCCTTCAAACAGGCACAAATTAAACCCCTGCTCAAAAAGACTAACCTTGACCCCTCCTGTCTCTCTAACTATCGACCTGTCTCCCTTCTGCCTCTTACCTCAAAACTCCTAGAACGCCTGGTCTTCTCCCAAATAACCAAATTCCTCAACTCGAACTGTCTTTTGGATCCGATGCAGTCTGGTTTCCGGTGCGGTCATTCAACTGAGACCACTCTCTGCAGGGTGGCTATTGATCTCCACACTGCAAAAGCCAAAGGACAGTTTTCAATACTTATACTACTCGATTTATCCTCTGCCTTTGACACAGTTAACCATTCTCTGCTTGCTCAAATTCTCCACAGTCTTGGTTTCCGAAATGAAGCTGCTTCATGGCTCTCCTCCTATCTCTCACAATGTTCCTTTTTTGTGTCCTCTAACAATAACACCTCCTCCACGGTCCCTCTGTCTGTGGGGGTGCCTCAAGGCTCCGTTCTGGGTCCTCTGCTTTTCTCACTGTACACTCTTTCATTGGGTGAACTTATTAGTTCATTTGGCTTTAAATACCATCTATATGCTGATGATACCCAAATTTACATCTCCACTCCTGATCTTTCACCACAAATCCAGCTGCAAATTTCAGACTGCCTCTTGGCCATTTCCTCCTGGATGGCAAAGCGTCAGCTGAAGATTAACATGGCCAAAACCGAACTGCTAATCTTCCCACCAAGACCTTGCCGAACCCCTAGCTTCACCATTACAGTTGATGGAATTGATATTGATCCGGTCAGCTCAGCACGCTGCCTTGGGGCCATATTTGATTCCTCTCTTTCCTTCTCCCCTCACATTAACTCTGTGGCTAGATCATCTCGCTTCTTTCTCCGTAACATTGCTAAAATCCGCCCGTTCCTCTCCCAACAAACTACTAAAACTCTTATACGTGCCCTCATTCTGTCCCGCTTAGACTATTGCAATATCCTACTAACTGGCCTCCCTGCTACTCATCTTTCACCTATGCAATCTGTTTTAAACTCAGCTGTACGAATCACCACACTCTCCCCAAAAACCGAACCTGCCCACATAATTCTCAGACATCTGTCATGGCTCCCAATTCAGCAGCGCATCAATTACAAAGTCCTTCTTCTCACCTTTAACGCTCTCCACACAGCTACCCCTCCTTACATCTCTTCCCTCATCTCCTATTATCTTCCTGGCCGCTTACTTCGCTCAGCACACAATGCACTTCTTGTTGCACCATCCACACCCTCTGCCCTCTCCCGTCTCAAACCTTTCTCGCTTTCTGCTCCATACCTATGGAACTCCATACACCTCTCCTTACGCCTAGAAAAATCCCCCTCTGTCTTTAAGTCTACCCTGAAGTCTTATCTTCTGGAGCACTAGGACCATGCACTGCCTTTGGCCAAACTCAGCACTTGTAATCTCAGCACTTAACACCCTCTTACCCCATTGTATGTCTCCCTTTATCCATTTAGACTGTAAGCTCCTTGGGGCAGGGACCTCTCTCCCATTGTTTCTATGAATGTCGCACTTATTTCATCCCCTCTTATTTATTGCAACATATGTCTATTGTAAGGCGCTGCGTACACTGTGTGGCGCCATATAAATACAGATACATACATACATACATACATAGTCATCTTTTCTTCCTCTGATCTTCTTTCTTCCTTCTTCTCTGAACATACAAAAAAATCCATTTGTGTTGTGTATTGTTAAAATAAAAAAAATATTCCACCAAAAATGCAACTGTTAACCCTTTGGGCACCAGAGGGATAGCCTTCCAGCTCTCAAAGGGTTACTTTTTGTTTCATTGTACTTGTAACGGATCCTACCCGTTACTGGGAGCTCTTGTCTGGGCATGGCATTTATTCACCCCTGGGCCCAAGGATTATGGATATTGGACACTCCTTTGTGCCCTGGCATACGATCTCTCAAGCCCTTATCCTGGACTAAGAGACTTTGGCTAGCCTTATGTGGATAGGCAGCTGTACCAGAGGAAAGAATAATTCAAGGCTTGGGTGCTGCAAACTCTTCTGACCTGCAAAAGGTTAATCATTTGAGTTTGAGCATATTTACTTTCAATATGCATTGTAGTCCCCCAAGCCTTTTGCTTAATTACTCAAGTCATTGTATTGAGCACTGTCTTGTGGCCCCCTGCTTTGTGATTAATCCAATCATGTCTGCCCTATTATGTTTCCCTGAATCATTTGTTGTTGGTTCTTGGACCCTTTGTGGTGACTGAATTATCCCTGTGACTACTCCATTGTATTCTGCCCTACCATTTGCTGTGTCCTATTGATGAACTGTGATTGAATTAAGTCTCCTGTACTGTGCTCCAAGTTAGTGTGGTTTGAAACTGTATAAATATGTGTGGTTTGGTTCAATAAAGAGAGTTCTGTTTTGGAGTGAACAAGGAGTCCTGGAGTCTTGTATTGCTTATGGTCTAAAGTATCCACTCTGATACCCATCTGCGCCAAGTATCCTGAATCGCTGACCGCCTGCTGCCAGTTTCCTGCGTCCTAAATTCGTGGACTGTCAGGCGGCAACGTGGACTCTTCCCTGCTTCCAGTGATCCTGTGGCTGTTTCCAGTGACCGTCCATACTTCAACTGGTGCATCCGACGGCGCTTATCTGCGTCGAGAAGGAGAGACCCAGGAACGACGGCGGAAGGCGACGCGGTCCCTTCTCAGCTTCCGTTACATTGGTGGCATAGCGGTGGGATTTCTCCTTCATTCATCGGTTGCATCAAGTGAGATATGGAGGATGCTTTTGGGTCATATGAGGATCGCTTTGAATTAATCCGGTCTCAGTGGAGTTTCTGGCTGGGCGATATTGTAAATGACTTTATTCCAGAACTGGGTGGTTGCATCACAGAGGAGCTACGGATGCAAGATGCCTACTGGATGCTGGTAAATCACATTGAACAAGAGTATGGCCCCGTGCTCCCAGTAACCTTCTCCCCGGCCCGCTTGCGATGTAAGATCCAAGGGCTGGTATGGGATGCTTATCTGTGGGATTCGAACTTTGGCAGTCCAGAAAACGACCGTTTCTTGGAGCTTTTGGCCAAACGAGAAGATATGCTAGGGGGGTACGTCCCCATGAGCTTGCAAGAGGACTTGAGCGACACAGTCAGTTGGGAGTGTGAGGTGGAATACATGTATGCCAAATTAGTGCAAGAAATTCGGGAGGCCCTAGAGGAAGAAGAAAACTGGGGGGGTCACTCATCTGAGGAGGGCCTCAGTGAAGCTGAGGACCTGGATGGAGTTTCCCCTGTTCACTCCACACTGGTGAGTGGGAATTCGTTCCTCACCAGTGCCCCTGTTGTTGCCCCTGCATCAGGAAGTGGGAAAATCGTCCTTCCTGATACCCCTTTGCCCCTGAACTGTATTTTCCCTGAGCTGAGGAGTGGGAATGCGTTCCTCCTCAGTGAAGAAGATGCCTCGGTATCAGGGGATGGGACAGACGTCTCCCCTGATAGGCATGTTGCCCCTTCCCCTGTCTTTCCAGCTGCGGTGGATGAGATGCAGGTCCCCACCAGCAGCAATTGTATGTCCCAACTGATGGGTAGGAGAGAGCCCATCAGTCCCTGTGAACCCCCTGCTGTGGTGAGTGTGGAAGAGCTCACCAGCTGCCCCAAAGTGATGCCCCCTGTTATTGTGGAAAATGCCCTGGAAGCGGAGCAGTATGTGCTCTCCAGGGCCACAGAGGATGCCGCCTTGAGGGATGGGACTGCGGTCTCCCTCAAGGCAGAGAAGGCCCTGGAAAGTGATGGCCTACAAGAGGAGGACCCCAGCGGACTGGAAGAGAGCAGTGCTGCTGGCCCTCCTGAGGATATGTTGTGTGAACTGATGGGTGGAGAAGAGTGCCCCATCAGCCCCCCTGTAAACCCTGACCTGGTGAGTGGGAGCGAGCTCACCAGGGTCTGGGAAACCCCTGCTGTGGTGAAGGAGATGCAGGTCCCCACCAGCAGCCCCAGTCCGTCCCCTGTTGCTATTGCCCTGGAGAAGGGGAAGAGTGTCTTCTCCAGGTATGTGACTAAGATTGCGAGGAGGATTGAGACTGCCCTCCTCCAGAAGACAAGAGATGGCCCTGATGTGAGGGGCCAAGAAGAAGAGGGGTACAGCAGGCTGCCACTCTGCAGTGCTGCTACTGCCCCTGGAAACCCTGGATGTTGCCCCAAGTTCCTCATGCTGGAGAGTAGGAGCGAGCTCTCCAGTCCCCCTGTAACCCCTGGCTTGGTGCGTGGGAGCGAGCGCACCAGGTCAAGTGAAACCGTGGCTGGGATTAGTGGATCAACAGTCCTCATCCCCAGCCCAACGATTGTGTTCCCTTTCCCTGTGACCCCTGGCTTGGTGGAGGGGAGCAAATTCACCGGGTCCTGTGAACCCCCTGCTGTGGTGTGTAGGAGTGAGCACACCACCCCTTGTTTTGCCCTGACACTGTCGAGTGGGAGCAAGCTCACCAGAAGCCCCAAGAAGGCGCTCCCCAACAATTCCCCTTTGGGCCCTGATCTGGTGAGTGGGACCACCGTCCTCATCAGGGATGTTGCTGGGGCCCCTGAATTTCCTGAGCTCTGCCTGGGGGGTGGGAATGTGTCCCAGAATGTTGCCCCAGCCCAGGAGAGTGGGACAAACATCCTCTCCTGTTCCTCTGGGGCAGTGGCCCAACTAAAAGGGGGAGATATGCCTCTCTCCCCACACTCTGATGCACAGAAGCCAGAGACACAATTGCCCCAGGAAGATCCCCCTTATAGACTGGCTCTTGACCCTGAGCCACTGGCCCCAGACCCAGAAGGATTTGACTTCAGCACTGCCTGGAGAAGGGCCCAGGAGAGGCCACCTGTTTTGATGTTTGTCAGGACAAACAGGCATCAGTTCCCCTGGCCCAGGTTTAAGGACACAGGAACTGGCATTTTCTTCACTGGCCCAGGACAAGGGCCCTGTACACCGCTACCGGGCCCAGACAAAGGGCTCATGTTTTCCCCTGGCCCAGGTCAAAAAGACTGCTTCACCCTCTGGCCCAGGATTAAGGACAAAGGGACTTGCAATTGTTTCCCTGGCCCAGGACCAGGGCCTTGTTTCCCCCTACCTGGCCCAGACAAAGGGCTCATGTTTTCCCCTGGCCCAGAACAGAAAGACTACTTTAACCACTGGCCCAGGACAAGGGGCACCTCAGTAGAAACTGGCCTAGGACCAAGGCCTTCGGACTAGTGCACTGTCCAGACAAGTGCCTCACCACCTCCATGCCCTCCTACAGCTCCCAGCCAGCGTTTACTACCGCACCCGCTGGCTTGGAACCAAAAGGGGGAGAAATGTAACGGATCCTACCCGTTACTGGGAGCTCTTGTCTGGGCATGGCATTTATTCACCCCTGGGCCCAAGGATTATGGATATTGGACACTCCTTTGTGCCCTGGCATACGATCTCTCAAGCCCTTATCCTGGACTAAGAGACTTTGGCTAGCCTTATGTGGATAGGCAGCTGTACCAGAGGAAAGAATAATTCAAGGCTTGGGTGCTGCAAACTCTTCTGACCTGCAAAAGGTTAATCATTTGAGTTTGAGCATATTTACTTTCAATATGCATTGTAGTCCCCCAAGCCTTTTGCTTAATTACTCAAGTCATTGTATTGAGCACTGTCTTGTGGCCCCCTGCTTTGTGATTAATCCAATCATGTCTGCCCTATTATGTTTCCCTGAATCATTTGTTGTTGGTTCTTGGACCCTTTGTGGTGACTGAATTATCCCTGTGACTACTCCATTGTATTCTGCCCTACCATTTGCTGTGTCCTATTGATGAACTGTGATTGAATTAAGTCTCCTGTACTGTGCTCCAAGTTAGTGTGGTTTGAAACTGTATAAATATGTGTGGTTTGGTTCAATAAAGAGAGTTCTGTTTTGGAGTGAACAAGGAGTCCTGGAGTCTTGTATTGCTTATGGTCTAAAGTATCCACTCTGATACCCATCTGCGCCAAGTATCCTGAATCGCTGACCGCCTGCTGCCAGTTTCCTGCGTCCTAAATTCGTGGACTGTCAGGCGGCAACGTGGACTCTTCCCTGCTTCCAGTGATCCTGTGGCTGTTTCCAGTGACCGTCCATACTTCAACTGGTGCATCCGACGGCGCTTATCTGCGTCGAGAAGGAGAGACCCAGGAACGACGGCGGAAGGCGACGCGGTCCCTTCTCAGCTTCCGTTACAGTACTGTTAATATGAAATATAAATTTTCCTTAATGGGACTCCATATGTTTAAAATGTTAAAATCCTTTACCCCCTTGCCTCCACTGCCATCTCTGCTGGCGGCAGAAGGCATGTGGATCGAGACAGATGCAGCTTTCTGACCTCTCTGGCTGTTGACCGAGTCAGACTACCAGAATTTTGAACCAAGACTGGCTTTTATATGCCATTTTGGTTCAAAATAAATTGGCAGTCTCCTATTGGCTGGGAAGTGCTTACGTGCCTCCCAGCCAATCAGCTTCTAGCGGGGTTCATCATCACCCAGCCTTTTCCTTACCCTCCTTAATCAAGGTAATTCAGCACTTTATTCTTTTGGATTGTAATCTTTCAGACAGGGACCTCACTTCCAGTATTCACATTGCAAAGCACTGATAACCCTGTATTGTCCAAACCCTTAAATTGTAAAACTCTGCTTACACTTTTGGTGCTATATAAATAAACATATTTGTTAATTCTTGGAGACATTGCACTAGATTTCTTAAGTAATGAATTGCTATCTTTTGAGTGGCACTCTGAGGGAGAAGGGTAGTTTCAATAGGGGGCTGCTCTGAACATTTCTTGGAAGTGTGATAGGGAGAGGAAAAGGGTGTGGTCATGAGTGGAGCTAAGAGTGCCTTGCCTAGGGGAGCCTGGGATTTAAATCCAGCCTTGAGCAGGATCACTGTCTACTTCATTTTTTATGCAAGTGTGTAATGAGTGGCAGGATCTAAACTATTGTGATTGCTATTTTTTTCTAACGGGTTTTGGACAATGCTACAGTAGAACATTATCACAAAAATGAAATAGACAGGTGTAAATTTAAATATACTGTGCTCCAAGCTAGCATCTGTACAGAAATTCAAAATAAATAATTTAGTTCCAGGTGCCTAAAATAAACTTGCTTTTCTAATGCTTTTGTAGAAAGAAGTAGCTCTGTGGAACAGAATTACAGTTTGTACTTTTTTTTGCAATCTTGTAATAAGTAACATGATCCCCCTTCCCCTGCTTTTTTAGACAATACTGTAGTAAAATACCTATTAACGCTTTGAGAACCAGCGGAGTGCCCAAGGCATTCCAAGCAATATGTTGAATTAAGGTTTTCGGGTGACAGAAAAATTCCACAGACAATAGCCTAGAGCACAAATTATTTAAGGGTATATGGCACCATTTACTTGTCTTTGTTAGTGTTCCTTTAAAAATAATGATTAGAGGGTTTTCCTAGTGTGTGGCACCAGATAATCTATATTAATCTATATTAAATATCTAAAATACAAGCTATAAAGGATTACCATGAAAAAGTTACAGCCCGTTCTATTACTGATTTGTGATTAGAATTGGTTCCAAGTCCAGTTTTTGCCCTGTAAAAAAAAGTAATGAACTGAATTATTGCGTAATGCTTTTTTATAAGCTCCAAACATCATTTTACTACTAAGAGGTATTTTTAGAGAAATATAAATTCAGCTTGTTTGAATTAATGTTTCTATAAAGGTATTTATATAATGTGTTTTGTTGAACCAAAGAATCTTACAGGACGAGATGATGTGTTATTCATATTCTTATGATGACTATGATTTGGTGCATTGGTTCTCAACCCCAGTCTTCGGGACATACCATCAAGTCAGGTTTTAAGGATATAACATAAGAACAGAATGAATGAACCACTAACTACCCACCTGTGATCAAGCAGGGGTATAATAAAAACATGACTGGGGAGATTCACTAAGCAGTGATAAAGAGGTGATAAAGTGGAGATGACTTCTCCAGTTTATCACTTCTCCAGTTCTTGTGTTATTTTATGGAGACTATGCACTAAGATTTCTTCAACTTTGGAGATCTTAGTGAATAGGCTCTATAGCATTACATAGGAACCGGAGAAGTGATAAACTGGAGAAGTCATCTCTACTTTATCACCTCTTAGTGAATCTTCCTGACCTGTTGATGTGTCCTGGGGCTAACACTGAGACTCACTGCTAAACGCATAATTATTGCATACATTTTTGTAGTACTCTAATATGAGATACTCATTGCATAAATTATCTCATTAATATTTTAAGATTCCATATTGTGTGCAATAAAAACTAGTATTAATGAAAAGAAATGTCATGTATGTGAAGTCAATTGTATTATAATGTATTTTTATACTATATGAGATCTGAAAATAGGATTGTAGTCTTACCTGTTAAATCCTTTTCACTTAGTCCATACAGGTCACTGGTACAATGGGAGGCGATCCGCCCCTTTAAGTAGGCAGGTACATTCATTCAAATGTATGCAGGGGGTGGAGCCTCCCCTCCCTCTTAAGCCGCCTTCAGGCCAGAGCCAAGCTAGATTGATTTGAGACACTAAACTGACCAGAGGTAAGAAGGAAAAGGAAGACTCCTGTGAGCATGCCCCGAAGGTCTCCCACTGAATGCCACAGGAGAGCCAAGCATGGTCCCTTGACAGGGTGGGAGACCAGTGACCTGTATGGACTAAGTGAAAAGGATTTAACAGGTAAGACTAAAATCCTATTTTCACTGTCATCCAATACAGGTCACTGGTACAATGGGATGTACAAACATTGAGCTTTCCCTGAGGCGGGAAGTAAGGCAAGGACCAGGTGCAAGGCCCAAAGTCACCAGAACTGCTATGAACCAATTAATCATAGAGCACAATAACAGAAGTGTCAACGGACACCAACCAGGGGGAAAATCAAACCCCCAAACTAACACAGCACACTGAACTAGAGCCAACAGGGCTCAACAGCAAAGAAGCACTAAGAACCACAGAGTAGGAGGTCCTAAACAGGCAAGACTGCCTCCAGGGCCTTCCTCCCAAAGCTGGCATCAGCCGAGGCCAGTACATCAACACGATAGTGCTTCGAGAATGTGTGCACAGAGGACCAAGTGGCCGCTCTGCACAGTTGATCAGCAGACGCCTGATTCTTGTAGGCCCAAAAGGCCCCAATTGATCTGGTGGAATGAGCAGTAACCCTGAAGGGAACGTGCTTATTCCGCAGTTTGTAGGCTTCACGAATGGTAGATTTTATCCAAGAGGCAATAGTTACCTTGGATGCCGGTCTCCCTGCCCTAGGCCCCTCAGGAATGACGAACAGGGCGTCAGACTTCCTGATAGACTCAGTGCGATGAACATAAAATTTAAGACAACGCACAACATCCAACAAATGGAGATCTCTTTCCTTGTCAGAGGAAGGGTTAGGGCAGAAAGAGGGAACCACAATCTCCTGATTGATGTGAAATCCGGAGACAACCTTGGGTAAAAACTCCTTGGAAGTGGGAAGCACTGCCTTATCCTTGTGAAACACCAAGTAAGGAGGTTTACAAGACAGAGCTTGTAACCCTGCTACCCGGCGAACAGAGACAATAGCCAAAAGAAAGGCCATTTTCCAGGTCAAGAGACGCAAAGGAATAGAAGCCAAGGATTCAAACGGGGGTCTCTGGAGAACCCCCAGCACCAAATTGAGGTCCCACTGGGGAGTAGGACTCTTGAAGGCAGGCCGAACATGAGTCACACCTTGGAAGAAAACCTTAACATCAGGAAGAATAGCAATCCGTTCCTGGAAAAACACAGACAAAGCTGAAGTCTGAACCTTGAGAGAACTCAGGCTGAGTCTCTTCTCAACCCCATCCTGCAAAAAAGCCAGGACAGTGGGAAGATGGAAATCAAGAGATAGATCCTTATCAGTACACCATGCCACAAAGGTGGACCATATGCGATGATAGATCTTGGAAGACACAGGCTTGCGAGCTCTAAGCATCGTGGACACCACTGAAGAGGAAAACCCTTTCTTCTTTAAAATTGAGGATTCAACCTCCAAGCCATCAAATGGAGATGCTGAACATCCTCCTTCCACAGATATCCCTGAAGAAGTAGATCTGGATGGACAGGAAGCGGAAAAGGATCCGCCACAGACATGGCTAGCAGTTCCGGATACCAGGACTGATGAGGCCAATTTGGAGTGATTAGGATGACAGGACAACGCTCCATCTTCAGCTTCTGGATGACTCTGATCAACAGAGGGAGAGGAGGGAAGATGTATGCCAGAGGGAACTCCCAAGGGATTGATAAAGCATCCACTGCTAGAGCAAGAGGGTCCCTCCACCGAGAGCAAAACACTGGCACCTTCTTGTTGTGTCTGGTAGCCATCAGATCCACTACAGGTACCCCCCACATCTGGGTTAGAAGGTGAAACACCTCTGGATGAAGCTCCCACTGTCCGCTGTCGACTGTGTGATGACTGAGAAAGTCTGCCATGACTTTGTCTACGCCTGGAATGTGTACTGCTGAGATGACGGGCACATGAGCTTCTGCCCAAGATAAAATGGCCTTGACCTCTAACCAAGCGGTGAGACTTTTTGTGCCGCCTTGTCTGTTGATGTAGGCCACTGCGGTGGCATTGTCGGACTCCACTCTGACTGGACAACCTTCCAGCTGAGATTCCCAGTGCCTCAGGGCAAGAAAGATGGCACGAAGTTCCAGAACATTGATGGAGAGAAGAGATTCTTCCAGTCCCCATTTCCCCTGAGCACTGAAACGACTCAACACTGCCCCCCCCATCCCCGGAGGCTGGCATCCGTCGTGACTGTGGTCCAATAGGGAACCCGAAAGGATCTCCCTTTCAGGAGATGAGACAGGTCCAACCACCATTCCAGGCTCAACTCGACATGAGGAGGCAGAGAGACTGACGATCTGGATGATTCTTGCACGTCTGGATCACAAACCTCTGAAGTTCCCTGGTGTGTGCCATGGCAAATGGCACTGCCTCTATCGTGGAAATAAACTTCCCTACCAGAGAGGTCAACTTCGATACTGGAACCCTGTCTAGTTCTATGATCTTGGACACCCGAATAGCAATCTGATGAGCCACTTCCTCCGGTAAAAACACCATGCACTGCTGAGTGTCGAACAGGAGACCCAAGAAGAGGATCTGTTGAGATGGAACCAAGTCTGACTTGTCCAGATTCACAATCCAGCCGTGGCGATTGAGTGTCTGTATACACAACTGCAGCTGCTGGTGGAGAATCTCCGCAGATGAGGCTTTCAGGAGCAGATCGTCCATGCAGGGAGTCACTCTGACCCCATCTCGATGAAGCACAGCTATCAAAGCTCCCAATACCCTCTGAAAGACCTGAGGAGCTGAAGTCAGACCAAAGGGAAGAGCTGAAAACTGAAAGTGGCCTTTGTGACAGGCAAATCTGAGATACCGTCTGCTCTCTGGATGAATAGGGATGTTAAGGTATGCATCCTGAAGGTCCAGAGAGGCAAGGAACTCCCCTGGAGACATTGCTGCTATCACAGAACGCAGAGATTCCTGACGAAAGTGGGAACTCACAACAAAGGAATTGAGATCCTTGAGATCCAATATAGGACGAGCACCTCCGTCCTTTTTGGCCGCAACGAACAGGTTGGAATAGAATCCTGAACCTGTGTCCTCTGGTGGAACCAATTCCAGGACCTCTTTGTCCAAAAGATCCTGAATAGCGTTGTCGAACAGACGTCTTTTTGTAGGCTCCTGAGAAGGACGAGTAAAATGGAACCGAAAAGGAGGAAGGGAAGAGAAAGGTATCCTGTATCCCTCTGACACCACCTGAACAACCCAAGGGTCCGCCACTGACTCCTCCCAAACCCGGTGAAAGATGTGGAGACGTCCACCTACAGCCGGATGCAGACCCGGGTTCGGCGAGTCATGCCGAAGCAGTCTTGGAGGTCTTGTCCTTGGGGGCAACTTTGGGCTTCCAGGACTGTTTGGGCTTGGAGGAGGAGCGCGTGGAGGACGGACCTGCCTGGGACGTGGAGCGTGTCTCCGTTTGGAAGGAACGAAAGGACTGATTGTGTTTGGCTGGAAACTTCTTCTTGAAGACTGATGGTAGAAGAGTACTTTTGCCACCAGTAGCCTCACTAATCATCTCCTTAAGCTCAGATCCAAACAGTGAGGTCCCCTGAAAGGGTAAAGAAAGCAAAGCTTTCTTAGAAGCAGTGTCAGCAAACCAAATTTTCAGCGAAAGAGCACGTCTAGCCACCACAGAGGAAGTAGAGGCCCTTGCCATCATGCGCACAGCATCAAAAGCAGCGTCAGAAACATAATTTTGAGCTTCTGATGTATTAGCAAGAAGCTGTAACTGCTCAGACACTGGTGCATCCTGGCGAACCGCCTCAGTCAGCTGTTCAGTCCAGGCCACAATAGCCCGATTAACCCACACCACTGCAAAGGTTGGACGCATGGCAGTGCCAATAGAGGCAAAAATGGATTTAAGACAAATTTCTAACTTTTTGTCCGTCCAATCCTGCAGGGCAGAGGCATCAGATACAGCTAAGGCAGTAGATTTGGATAACCTAGAAATAGGAGCATCCACTTTGGGAGGATGAACCCATTTTGCCAGTTCAGCCTCAGGAAAAGGGTAAAGTTTAGCAAACTTTTTGGACACAGAAGAGGATTTTTCAGGATTCCTCCACGCATCAGAGACTAAACGAGCAAGAGTAGGATTATTAGGAAAACAAACCACAGCCTTAGACGGTTTTTGGAAAACGTCAGTCGGATCATGAGTAGATTCCTGAGTCAGAGGAAGGTTGAGCGTGGTTAGCACAGCTCTGATCAAACCCTCAGCAGAAACTTCGGGGTCACATTCATAAGGGTCACCAATGGACCTATTAGATTCAATAACAGTGCCTTCCTCAGCATCAGAATCCTGTAAAAGTTCTTCCTCAGAAGAATCAGACAGGTCAGGAGCCCCCTGTGGCTTAGGCAGGGAGGTCCTGATTGTGGAGGGGGTCTGCCAGACCTGAAGAGCCCCCTGAACCTGAGAGGGAAAGAGTTGGAGAGTGGATCTGAGATCCCTAGTGGCAGCTTTAAACTCTTTCACCCAAGTTGGCTCAATAGCGTGGCTGGAAAGCCCAGGGTTGCTGTCATGACTTTCTGCACATTTTGGGCATAAATGACCTGAAAATTCTCTAGGCAGCCCAGAGTGACAAGAGGAGCAAAACGCAATGGGGAAAATAGACAACCCAGCCTCTTTAGTCTTGGGTCTAGCCCCTGACTCCAGTGGAGTAGACATGCTCACAGCGTCAGATATACTCCACTAAGAAAAATCACCCAGTAGAAGTGTGAAAGATTAAAGTTTCACCCCAGAAATGTCTAAAATCGAACTTATCTGGCCAGCGAAGGGTTAATCTGCTGAGAGGAGAGAAGGCTCGGTCCTTGCGTAGTATACTCGCTGAGAATAACACCACATAATGGCTGCCGCGTCGGTAGCCAATCAGAAAACGAGCGCGAAACGGGCGCTCATGGGAAACGTAGTTTTTCTCAGAAGTACCCCAAAACAGTGCCTGAAGCCCCCCAGACTCCCCACACACCGAATCTAGCCACCGGATGATAGAGCAGGGGAAGACCAACAAAATGAGCCCTCTCTGAAGTCGCTGTGATAAGCGGTTCCAGAGATACGTCCCAGACTGTGTAAACCCATAGAGAGTAAAGGAGCAATGGCGTCTATGCGGGTAAAAGCGAGCTTAAAGGTGCGGAACATTAAATATTAATAAATTATTTCTGAGAGAAAAAGTTCACCAAACATACTTCTAACACATGAAAAACATGAGAAAACAATAACCCAAAGCTCCAAAACCCAGGGAATACCACAGACATTGCATAAATACAGGCAATATAAATAAAAACACCCTATGAGTGCTGGAGTGCATAATGAGAACTCCCAAATACAAGCCCAAAGAAGGGACACTGTGGGACAAGTGGACCTTCAGCACTCAAAGGGTGGCTCACCTTTCTGCAGGACTTCTGTCTTCAGGTAACCATGTTAAAAGGGAATTAACCAGAGGAAAATTCCCCAGCAGGGAAGCTACTCGACTCAAGTTGTTCCCTCTTCAGGGCATAAGGTCCACCAGAAAATCCCTGGAAGCTGCACTAGCCACTTTGGAGAGGGCAATTCACAGCTATGGTCACCCGCCTAATGGTGGTATTCCATATTTGAATAAAAACAATAAAAAACTAAAGTTGAATGAGAGATGTTCTCCACCTGTTGTGCACAGCACACAGGAACAAATCAATCTGGCTTGGCTCTGGCCTGAAGGCGGCTTAAGAGGGAGGGGAGGCTCCACCCCCTGCATACATTTGAATGAATGTTCCTGCCTACTTAAAGGGGCGGATCGCCTCCCATTGTACCAGTGACCTGTATTGGACGACAGTGAAAAGAGATATTTGAAATTTAAATTAAAAAAGTTCAGTGGCATTTGCCACAAACTAGGGATGGGTGAAAATTTTCGCCTCAAAAACTTTCCCGTGCAAAGTGCAATCTTTCCATTTTTTCCCGCCTTTTCCGCCCATTAAAATCAATGGGAAGAAAAATATTTCTACACCTCACAAAAGTTTTTTACAGCCATATAAAAGGCTGTCAGGCTCTCACAACAGCCATTCTGTGTTTGTGAGAGAAGAGAGCAGCATGTTTTTGAGCTAGAGGAGATAGGCAATTAAAGGGGAATTGAAGCTTAGTATAGGGAGTCATTTAGGTAGGTCATTTGTTCTCTGTATTAGGGGAGTCTGGGGGCACTCTAGGTGATAAGAAGGGAGGAAGGAGGTTGACCCCCAAATACTCCAAAATTCCACATGACTGACTGGCAAGACACAGGCAGCTAGGGACCTATTTGCTTGCTGATCTTGCTGTTATTATGTCTGTGCTGGGTGGGGAAGTCTGGGGAAAGATGTTGTTGATTTTGTTTTTCAGTTATAATTTTTTTGGGACAGACTATGATAAGACAACAGGGTGGACAACTTAAAAAAATAAAAATATAAATAAAAATAAAATAAAAAAAATAAAAAAGAATAAAAAACTAAATATCTTAGGTGACAGTGACAGACAGCTGACTGGACATAGGCAAGGCATCATACAGCTGCATCAGTTGTGTTGTGTACTGTACAGTAAAAAAAACACAGTGTACTTATGTAATGTCCAGTAAATACACAAGGGGAAAGGGGAGGAGTGGAGCAGTGCAGGGACGTGAGAGTAAAGTAGTAGTTAAAAAACTGACTGCAGCAATGGTTGCTGCAGCGTGTGCAATCAATGATGATGATCCCTCTACTCCAAGGGAGGATGCAGTTTGTCAACGTTCCAGCACCACCAGTGCCAGAAGAAATAAAGAACCATATAAGAAGAACACTGAAAACGACAACAAGTCATAATCAAGTGTTGATGATGCTGGCAGTAGCATACTAGAGGAAGTTGCAGCAGCTGAAGCACACAAGCACCAAAACACCCATCCTCAAAGTAGTAGGGACCTTTGTTACAGTAAAAGTAAAAATAAATTGTTTGAGACCTCCAGGAGCTTAGAGGAATATGAGGGTAGCAGTGGGCAAGAACTGTCAGGGGATGCTGATGCTGTTGAGGAAGACCTAATGATGACTGATGATGATGCAGATCTAGAATATATCCCTCCAGCATCCTTCTCTTGAACAGATACAGATGAAATTGAGTGAGGATGGTGACAGGGCTATAAGATTAGCAGACAGTCAAAGGCTGAATCTTCCAGCACCTTTAAGGAGCACTGTGCCTGTCTGTAAACTGTTTGAGAAAGCCATTGGAAAGTCTGACACTGGATAAGCACAGATGTCAAAAAGCACACAGTCACCCTATCAGTCATCATCTGCATCATTGCCTCTTCAAAGTCCAAGTCCCACTCAGCCACACACACACCTGTTTTGAGTACCCAGCAACAGCATCAAAGGTTAACATCCACAGTGTTAGATATGACGAGTACCTCTGGTGCTGCTGCTGAAAGTGCTGCACCATTGACACTTAGTAGTAGTGGCAGTAGAATTACATCAACATCTAGCTCCAGTAGTAGTAGAAGAAACTACACATGACAGACAAAGCCAGGACAAATAAATTAACAGCAGCACAGATGAGGAGGTGGAGGACAGATGGGACCACTGCTATGACTGAGAAGAAATGTTTGTCAATAATCTGAGGAGGATAGAGTATGGCAATGGTAAAAATACAAATCACACCATGCCAGTCCCCCACCACCACCACCACTAAAATACATATCTACTACATTGTAGGTTGTACTTTATTTTTTATTACTTGATATTATCGTGAATATGTGCCAGTGTCACTTAAAGGGGAACTTTCACATCAGAACATTTTTTTACCAACTCATTAAACAGTTAAACAGTGCTAGGAAAGGTGCTTCTTTTTTTTTTATTTTTACATACTTAGTAAGATATTTGATGTCCAAGCCGCGCACTTCCCCATTGCACAGCTCTCAGGACAGTTTCATTCTCCTCCCACCTCCCTCCCAGCTGCCCCGGGGAGCGTGTTCACGCTCCACTTCGGTGTGCTGTGAATGGCTCCTAATGTTACAACAAGAAGCGATTAGCATTATACTGAGGTTGCAACATCAGTATAATGCTAATCGCTTCTTTCTTCTTGTATGGGGAAGCGACGCATAACCCTACGGCACTTGAAGGGTTAAGCCCTTGAAAGCTAGAGGTGTCTCCTATGCATTGAAAAGCAATGCACTGAAGACATCTCTAGCATTGAAGGAGTTAAAAACTCAATTTAAATCAATGAGAATTTAAGACATTTGTATTTGTTCTCTGTGGTGCAGTGGTGTGAACCAGAATTGTTCTGTTTTTTCAGCCTCATTAGGCCTCTTTCACACAGGTAACACCACCCTGTGTTTGACCTGTTGCCCATGGTGAGAGGTAATATGCTGAACTGTGGTGACTGTCTCCCTCGTGAACACATCAAAGCCCAGCATGCTTCAACTTTTCTGTATTTCCTCAGGAATGCAGTAAAGTGTCTGCACTGTGGCCCATGGGACCACCAGTAACCCTTCCATATTAGCATCACAGAAGGTTGCCATCCTCATCATAATCTCCAATGAATGGGTGGCTGTCCCATGTGGGCACCAGAAGGTAATATTGACTGGAGCTCATTGTGCTCCAGCTTTTAGACACTCTTCCCCTTTATTCCAGTTGGAGAATGGAATATAGACAATAGGTGACTGTAGATACAGGGGTGATGAGCTGTTATGGGGGGGGGGGCTGCAAATGAGGCCTTATATGTGTAAGATATGGTTGCAGTAAACAACAAAAGGAATTGGGGCTTTCAATGATAGCCAAAGATCAAATAGCAGGCATATATGTAAGTTATTATGATAGTTAATTTATATATATATATATATATATATATATATATATATATATAGAGAGAGAGAGAGAGAGAGAGAGAGAGAGAGAGAGAGAGAGAGAGAGAGATAGATAGATAGATAGATAGACAGACATACAGACAGATAGCCCAATATCTACATCAGGGACAACTTTATATTTCCCCATTAGACATATATAACATATAATTAAGGTAAATGAGGTGGAATTTTGAAGCAAACCAACTGCTCTATTAGGAGACAAATACAATTTCCTCAAGCTTCCATTGATTTAGGGCTTTTAACCCCTTAAATGTTAGTGGATCACCAAACCATTGCTTTACAATGTGTTGGAGACCTCTCAAACATTTACTGGATTAACTCTTTGAGTGCCAGAGGGGGTATGAAAAGCATTACTTTAGAATGCGTTGCATACCCCTTTGACACTCAAAGAGTGAAAACCACACTATCAGCCTTTTTGCCCTTTGAATGGGAGTTTTGGGAAGTTTTATTTGTCCTTAGAAATGCAGTTGGTTTAACCCCTTAACGACCTTTGACAGTCATAGTACATCATGGGTCGATCTGAGTTAACGACCGATAACGTACTATGACCGTCATGGAATTCCAGGCTCCCCCCATGGCTGCACGCCGTTCGGGGAGTCTGAAACCGGAAATAAAAAAAAAAATGCTCCGTGGTCCTTAACTGACCGCGCCGCTCCGATCGGCTGCTCGTTAATGGGTTAAAAGAAGCAACTAGAAGTTGGCATGGGGGAGGAGTCCAGTTATAATGGGTCGCAACACGAAAGGTGGGCCATCAACCCTAGATTGGAAGGAGGCCAAAAATGTCTTTCACCACCATTCAGTAACTAATTGCTCCACTGGTTTGTTTGCTCTTTAATTACCCCACTTTGTCTTTATACATAAGACATCAACAAAACTTGCTGCAACTTTGGTCGTACTGCTGATTATCGTGCCAATAAATATATAGTAGGGGCTTCAATTAATGCAATGGAATCACTTGAGCAAAGGATGCTGGGAGGCAAAATAAAGATTTTCTAACCCTTTGAGTACCAGAGAGGTATCCAATACATAGCAACACAATGCATACCTCTCTGGCAATGGCAATCAAAGGGCTAAATTACATCAAGTAAACTTAATAAAACCTTATGAAAAATGTAAACAAAATGTATTTTCCCCCCATCCTATTCTCCCATGTCAATATAGCCTATAAGGGGACCATTTCTTCTTTCTGAGTATGTCTTTCAGTTATTTACTGAGGCTTTGTGCAAACAACCTTACATGTGGACAAATATCTTGAGGCACAATACACACAATCCAGGAATTATGAGGAAATAGAGCTGGGGCCACTGTGCAGAACTGATAAAACATAGGAAAGAGAATCTGTATTAAATGGGAACAGATTCAACTGAAGGAAAAACGGAAACAGCTGGGAGTTGAAAGGAAGCAGGTGATTCGTTCAGAAAATCCTATCTCTCCATAGAGGAATTCAGCCAGTTCCTGGGAAAACTTACTATAACTTTAATCAGTGCACATCAACATCCACACATTCAATTTTATTTTGCAAAAAGGAAATAACGGGTTTATTTGTTTGCTATTTGCTCGCAGACAGTTGACATTTACATTTGAAAACCCCCTCTTCTAAGTATCAGAGGGCATTTGGACAGAGAACAGGACAATCCACTGGGGGAATGTTTGCCATAACAGCCAATAAGTGTAAAACAAGCCATTTACACCCCATGGGAAATAAATCAGAATTGTGTTTTTTTTTCTTTAAAAAGTGATATTATTCTTTTCATTTTGTCTGGCTTTCAGAAATCACTAAGGCTGCAATGTGATTATATCTGTTCTTCTTACAAAAGAAGTATGGAAATGGTCATGCAACAAAGACACTGTGGGATATCCTATATAATAATTTGCTAGGATGTTTGTCAGAAGCCGTCATGTGCAGTAGAGACTGTTTGAACGCACAGAATACTGGGAGTTCTGTGCTGGGAGCATTTTGTGCTTTCGGGCAGTCTCTACAGTACATGACTGCATCGGTGGCAGGACGCAGAGCAGGACTGGCCTCTTAACCCTTTGAGTTCCAGATGGGTAGCAATGCATTGCAAAGCAAAGGGTTAAGAACGGGATGGTGATATCCTCAATGTGAATAATATGTCCCTGTTGAAAGTCTAAACATTGGACTCAAACGTTGGATATTATGAGTGGACATTGAAAGTTATGTTTTAATTGATGAAGAAGAAATGTGCCTGACTATTTCTTGCTGATCATCTTAACATCATCCGGACCTTGGCCCAAGTACATGGGCTTTTTTACACTAGTATATATTTAATGGATTAACTGGAGAAATATAACTGTACAATATTTATAAAATTAACCCCTTGGTTGTTAGAGAGGTCACTAACTCATTGTGAACCAATGTGTTGGTGAACTCTCTAGCAGTCAAGGGGTTAAAATACCCACTTAAGTAAATCTATTTTTTTTTATATATGACTTTTTCTTAAAATTTTCCAGAACACAATACAACAGTATTTACAGGCCTATAAGAAGCCAATAGAAGGGGATATCTATCTGTCTTGGCAAGCACTATATTTCTGGACAAATCAAAATGTAAGGGGATGGAGCCTGTATCTAGAATTCTGTTATAAAGGTCAGACAAAGGCTGAAGCAGTTTCTCCACTAGGAATTTATAATATTCGGCAGGTAGCCAGGCCTCCCCTAGCTCCTTGTTGTTTTTAAGTATGTGACATGCCGCTGTAGCCTCTGTAGTAGTGATTGGGCCTTTAGACCCTGTCTAAAATCATCAGAGAGGGACAGAGGGGCCAGCATTCTCCAGCAGGATAGAGAGTGGGGTATGGTTAGAAAAGGTGACATGAGGGTGAGAGTAAAAGGTAAGGTCTCTATCCTCAGGATGTGTGCCCCCCCCCCCATATGTCAGTCAGACTAAGACTGTCCATGAGATATTTGATAGGGTTGGTCCTATGGCCCACCTGTTGATCTCTGTCCAGCACTGAAGTCACCCCCCAATAGCAGAGTATTCGTATGGAAGGACACCTGTTTCTAAAATAAAGCAGAGAAGAACATAGGTAGGGCTTCTCATCCCACTATAATGCCCCGGGTAGGCCAGGGGGCAGCAGAAAATGAGGCACTTGGTTCCCAATTAAGGCCCCAGGTTGTGTCACTGTGAGTCTGGTGAAGGAAGAGGGCAGAACTCCCGGAATAGTAGGCCCTCCATAAGGTGCCCAATAGTGGAACACCAAGGTCTCTGGCAGTAGCACATTCACCTCCATGAGGCACTGAGACCCTCCCAGGGTCTGCTTCACGCAAATGCTCTGTAGAGAGATGGTAGGGTCACAGCATAAGGCAGTTCTGTGTATTAGGCTTTGAAGGAAACAGTCCTGCTTGTAGTGGAAAGTGTTTGTGGGCAAGAGAATCAGCGCCGGCATGTACTGTGCCTCCAGTAAGGCCCAGAGTGCCACCTCTTGGTGGGGGACACAGATGACTCCATGCAAGGCAGAGCTCATCATGTGTAAGGCCAGTAAACCAGGGTCACGGTAGGGCACCTCACCAGCAAAGCCACAACTGTATAGGCCAAGCAGGCCACAGATCAGTTGGCTTCACAAACAGCTCAGATTTCCCTGAGAAAGGTATCCAGGAGGTGGTAGAAGAGGCCGATATCTCTGAAAAAGCCTTGTGTAGCCAACAGGGAGGTAGGATGAGGCCAGAAATTAATAGGTGGTAGACGAGCAACCAAAAGCGGCATCCGCCGTCTTCAGCGTCCACTTCTACCCCAATCGATTTTTACACCCTTTGAGTGCCATAGAGGTAAGTACCCCATTGCAAAACAATGTGTTGTGTACCCCCTCTGGAACACAAAGGGTTAAAACATATGGTGGAGTTAGCAGCAGCCAAATTGTTCTACTTAAATTTTTGTCCCTTGCATACATTGATTATATGAAGAATTATTTTGGTGGCAATAAGTCTTGACAATCTACACTGAACCTGGCTTATCTAGACATAATGAATGCTTTTATACTAGAATTACCAAGAATGTAAAATTACCTAATTCAGTATAGGGTAACAGGAGAAGTTACTCTTCCTAATAATACTGCACTTACTTTACTACGGCCAGAAAAACCCTAATGGCCTTGACCCTTGTTCAAAATATAACATCTTCAATCAACTGTAGAGGTCACGTTCATGGAGGTGGACATGACATGTGTTACCTGGAACACACGACACAATCTCTATCACTAAACAAGGTCAACTTAACCCTTTAAGAACCAGAGGGGTGTGAAACTGAATGTGTTGCGCATCACACAATCTGGCTCAGTTTGAAAAAACTGACAGCAATTTTCATGTCTAAGCATGAGGAACAATGGTTAAGTTCATAGGGGCCATTGAGTTTTAATACAGTAACAAGGGGGGTATTATGAGGAGGTATTGCTTCTCCCTTAAAGGCAAACAATGATAAATAGAGTATCGGCTCGTGATTGTAAACACTGGCTGAGAATAGAGCTGGATGCTTGACACATTACTCTATGGCTCTCCCCACATGTTATCATTCATAAATAATTTCAGATATTTATCAATGATAAAGTGTATTTTCCTGACAAATGTAAGGCAGAGACGTAAATGAAAGGAAATTTGCAAGATAATACTTGCCCTGAGTCAAAATGGAAATTGTGTTTGTATAAATTTGCTTCTCCTTGCCTAATATATGATACTAGTGTAAAAGCCTGTGTACATGGGCCAAGGTCCGGGCAATATTAACCCTTTGAGTGCCAGAGGGGTACGCAATGCATTGCTTTGCAATGCGTTGCGTACCCCTCTGGCACTCAAATGGTTAGGCGGCTGCTACTTCACTGCTCCACACAATGCAGTCTTGCATTGCCTCACTCACGCGATGCAATCATGCGCAGTAGAGACTGCCCAAATATGTGCAGTCTCTACTGCTATTCTGAACATTGCATATAGAAACAGCTTATTTCCCTAGCATATATATGTAACTACTTAATGATTAAGGTGCAATTACAGTTTTATTGGTAAACTAGTTTTAAAGCCCGGGCCGACACTGGCAGTGCTTCAGTCACAAGTAGTACTGACTGCCCGAACACACCGCGACTGATATGGAGCGGGGCACTCCGAATTCAGACCGTGGTCCTCTCTGCCATCCTTCCTAGGAGTGCTTGGTCCCAAGAAGGTGCACAGAGAGGACTCCGGTCTGAGTTTGTCGCACCCAGCTCCATATCAGCCGTGGCTCAGGCAGTGTCTAGTTCACATGACTGCAGCACGAGCAGCCATCTCTACTGCACATGATTGCTTCTGACAAACATCCTAGCGAATTATAATATAGGATATGTGAATGAATAAAACAAGAAAATGCATGCTCATTTCAATGATTGTTTCTCAATTCTTCTTTAAAAAGACTCCCCTTACACAACATTGAGTAAAACAGGGCAATTAAAAAAGAACTTTAGATCCATAGTTATCAGGTAATCTTCTCCAGCTTGCTTTGGGGGAGGGGCTTATTTTAGGAAACAAGTCGCCTTGTTTTTTCTTTCTCCTGAATAGGGATTTTCACCTCAAGTCAAAATCAGTGAATAATGGCATTTCTTACTTGGCAAATAAATCCCTGCGAAAAGTGCAGTTTTTCAGCTTTTTTTACCTAGCTTATTTCTTTGAAATCAATGGGAACATTGAATTTACACACAACATAGCAAATGTTATTTTATTTCCCACAGACATAGTATAAAATGGATCTGAGGGTGCCTGTGTTGAGGGTGTGTGGGGAAACAATAATTTTTTTTGGATGGTGTTTAACTGGTATTGGCGGGACAAAAAATAAAGTTAAAAAATAAGATGTATAAAAGAAGTCTTACGAGGGGGTCTGTGTTGGTGGAATCTGGAGAAAGAATTAGTTGAATTTTTTTTTTGTGGGGGTGGGTTGTTGACTGGAATTGGGAGGGACAATAAAAAAAATTGGTAAGTAACATGACAAAGACAGGAACTTCCTGATGTAAGCTGTGACCAGTCTGATACTTCATGGGATACGGTATTTTGCAAGGACGATTTGTAGGACTTGGACTTGTTGTTAGAGGCCCAAGTCCCAAGGAAACATTGATTTGTACGACTTACACTTGTTTGGTACAAGTCCTGAGGAAACATTGATTTTTAGGACTTAGGCTTGTTACCATCACAAGTCCTGACGAATCAGAGATCATTTTTATCAATCAGGCTTGCTAATGTCACAAGCCCTGAGGAATCAGAGACAATTTAAATCAATTAGGCTTGTTAGCATCACAAGCCCTGAGGAATCACTGATTTGTAAGAATTAAGTTTGTTAGAAACAAGCCCCCCAAAACAGTTTTTTTTGTAGGCTTCTGGTTTGTGTTGAAAGAACAAGCCCTTAGGAAAAAAATGCCCTACTAGCCTAGTGCTAACAGGTTATGTTGTGGTGGCAAGTGGCCACTGGCAAATGCCCCAATATCATTGCAGGATTTGTGACTGCTGTTCTTGCTTCTGCTGCTGATTTGTTTAAGCAGCAGGATGAATAGGCAGCTTCAAGGAAATGCAATCATCAACAGCAGTGATATGGTGATGGATGATCACAGTTCCACTTACCACTACTAGCTCCTAGCCTGAGGCAGTAGCAGCACCACAACTAGCCTCCACCACCTCAGGTGTATGTGGAGAAAAGAAGTTAGCCAATAATGCTTCTCCTCTTGCACCTCCTCATGGAACACAGTGTGTGTAGTAAATAAGGTAAGGACTGGGAACAATGAGCACATCTGCATTCAAATAAAATACCTGGAACAACGCTAACCAAACACCATGATGCTTAGGGTCCCCAGTGTGAAATTATCTCACTAGAAACTAAGTACTGATACTGTCACTATGCCCCTTGTCCATTCCCCACTAAGGACATGTGACAACTAGCAGTTTTAATAGTAATGATGAACCCTCCTTGCCACCAGCTTAGTATATTCTACGGGATGGAATCTCCTCAGATGCCGCTTGATACCCTCGTTATGATTATCCTCCACCACATTGCCATGTGTGGTCAGCATTATCCTCTTTGATTTCTGCCTCTCCTCTTGTTGCCTTTGGGGAGAGTCAGGGTTTACAGCAACAGTGCTGACCGATTTCTTTGGTGGGGGTTTGGCTTTAACATGCTTCATGGTGCTTGTGTTTCATATGTGTTTTGATTGCTGATTTGTCACAAATTGTGCACAATGCTGTCGCTGATTATGGCACTGTTCCTGCTCCAAGAAAAATAGTCCCACCTCCAGGACTTGCTGCTGCTGCTCTATTACAGTTTCACCGGTTAGAGGTCATCATAAAGAGCAATTATCACATTTTATAAAGTCTGCGCAACACCAAAATAGCTCCTATCAGTTGTTTAGGAGGTCGCAAACTTCACATGTTACATGTACAGTCGCCATAGAACATCTGTGTTGGAGTTTCAAGTGTGATACAAAAGGTCATAAGGGATCTGCAAATCTTTCCCTATAATGTCTTATTGTCCCTCACAGTCAATGCATTACTATGCATTCTATAATTTTAACCCTTTGAGTACCAGATAGCTACGCAACACATTGCATACCCCTCTGGCACTCAAAGATTTAATCATATTAGTAAGATAAGACCTTTTGAGATTTACACTGTGGCCAGTTTATTGAGTATAACTTCCTCTTCCATGTAAAACACCTATCAGTAATAGTGTCATGCCATATCAGCCTATGCAAAGCAATTAGATATAGAGTGATAGCTCGAGAGGCTGATGTATGAAAGAAAAGTGAGGCAATTCTGGTTCAAACATATAAAATCTCCCATTCATTTAAATGGGAGAATGTGTTGCAGACTGAGTACCTACCTTTCAAGGAGTTAAAAGCACCATGTAAATCAATGGGGATTTTTGGAATATTTATTTATTCCCTATGATGCACTTGATTTGCACCAGAACTGAAATTTGTCAGTAAGTCGGTCTCTGTGTGTATTTCAGTGAGTGAGCCAACAGTGGGATCTAAGTGACATTGTGTGGAATGATGGTTAGAGGCAGTTGCCACCTCCCTTTAGGGGCCATCACTGATAATGCTGTATCTAGCATATACCAAGAATGGTCCAACAAAACCAGTCAATATCAATTATGTTGTTGGGAACATTTTATTGATGTGAGAAGCCACCAGAACGTGACAAAAATCATACAGAAACCATCCACTGCACAACAAAGAGTTGAACTCCATACCATTATGAAAAAAAAGATAATGATAATTTCATCTTAAGGTTATGTCATCATCTCTGTTCTCCTTAGGGCCTTTTCACATGGGCAACACTAATGCAGTGATGGTGCGTTGGTGATGTCATGCATTGTGAGAGTGATACTGTTATGCTATGGCACTTTTCTCATGGATGATTATCTCCTGGCACGAACATACCACAGGCCAATAAGCTTCAATTTTTACTATGTCCCTGAATGAGGATCTGCAGTGGAACTCAGGAGAAAGAAGTTTACAAGATGGATGGCAAAAGTGTAGCAGGATGGATGCTAAAAGTCTCCCATCCATGTAAAAGAGCCCATATAAAAAATGAATATAAGATATGAATTATCATTGAAATATTATACAATCTAACCTGAAACTAGTTTTGCTGGTTTCAGTGAATGTTTTTATACTTGAGCTACCAATATAGTAAAACTATTTCATTCAATTTAGAGGTAAAGACACTCATTATTAAAAATATAATTCACAAGAAAGATCTGTACAAAAGTTATCACCTGAATCACCAGGCTACAGACGTGAGCTTTGGTGTTAAAAGGCTAGGGCCGAATGCAGAGCTTGTGTGCAATGTGTCGAATACCCCTCTGACTCTCAAAGGGTTAATAGAAAATCAAGATTGTTTAAAATGGAGAACTTTACAATAAAAGTGTATTTTATTATGTCTTCATGATCTCTTCTTTTCTCCCAGCGTTGAGGCTCACAGTTTATGTGATATTTGCATACCGTGCCAAATCAAATAGCTGTTATGGCTAATGCACAAAGTAGAATTGGAGTAGTTCAGGAGCGAACTACCTGCGTCATAGGGGAAAAAATAAACATTTATACATTTATCATTGATTTAAATGGGGCTTTTAACTCCTTAAATGCTAGAGATATCTGCAGCTCATTGCTTCATATACCTATAGAGCATTCAGATGGGATATTTATTTGTCCCTTATGGTGCAGTTGGTTAGCACAGAAGCGTTCTCAGGCCCACATAACAAATGAATGAACGTGTACCAATCAGAGGTTCAGTCATTCTGAAGACTGTAAGCTATCAAGCAAGAACCACACTTTGCAAAGCACTTGTCAACCAGTATTGTCTAAATCCCTAATTGTCTAAACCCCTAATTGTAAAGCACTGCATACACTTGTAGCACTATATAAATAAATATATTCATTCAAGTACCTGCCTGAGTTAAAGTCATTCACTTGTATTTAATTGAGGAGATCCTGGAAGCATGCACCTTGGTGGAGGCCTTGAGGACAGGTTTAAGTGCTCTTGGCCTTCTTAGTACATGAGCCTCACTGCATTCTCTTTAAATAGAATACCTCTATAACCTGTTCACCTTCATTGACCTAAATGGTAAATTAATATATTTGACAATTCTGTCCTCAAGTCCACATGTGGGCCATGGTTTAAGGATCTCTTTCTTGAGCACATATAATTTAATTAAATTAATCTGCCAATCATTGACTTAACTGTACTTTATCAGAGATATCCACAACACTTTGGGACCTTCATTGGGTTTAATACCATCTGTTTACAGCCCTTGAGGTCACATCTGATACCCCTACTGTTATAGAGACTAGTCTGATATCCATATTTGGTAACATTGGTGATTCAGTACATCAGACATCTTCAAACCCCTTCAGAAATGTGGGTCCAAAAATGCAATTCTCATCATGGAAGGGCAGAGATTAGGTGGAATTAGTGGAGAATGGGTTAACTTGGAGATGCTCAAGCATGTCTTCAAACCTTCTAAACAGTGAAAGTTCTCATGTGTTCTGTCATTAGCACAGGAGGATCTGATTGATCCATCTGTTGTTATCATGAGAGGAGATGCTGTACACTGTACTGATTGGGGCCTCTATTAGACAAACAAAGGAGGACTGTGGGTGGGAATAAGAGGCGGTTCCTAAGAGTGAGAAGAACCAATGGGAACTCTCAGAGATCATAGAAAGAACCTTAGGGCCTTATGCCTTTTGTCATACTGGAGCAAACAAAATGTATGATAGTAGAGAAATAAAGATTACCATTCATTTAAATTGTGCTTTCAACCTTTTGGAAGCTAAATTGGTCCCCAGCACATTACCTTCCAATGTTTTGGAGACCTCTCTAGCATTAAAGGGGTTAAAGTCCCATTTATAACGATGAGAATTGTGAGAATTTTATTTGCTCTCTATGGTGCAGTTGATTTTCCCCAGAATCACTCCGGTTTTCTGTTGAACATAAGGCCCTTAGTGGGAGATGTATATAAAACTGGAGTTATAAAAAAAGTGCCTGTAAAAGTGTCTCAAAGCGACTTAAGTATAAGTATAAACATCTAACGACATTTTGTCTAAGTGCTAACTCCAATTAGTTTACTTTTTTGAAAAGTGGAGTAGAAATGGTCTTGCGTCCCAATGTACTTATAAAGAAATTCACTAATTGGGCCAAAAATAAAGGCAGTTTTAGAGATTAAACCATAACACCAGGTAAAACCTGTTCATATTGGAAGTATATAATACCGCTATGTGCGCAAAAGTATATTTGCAGGTGCGAATATTCGCAGAATATTCTCAGATAGACATTTTATAAACGTGACTTTACTTCTTTTATAAATATGATCAGGCATTGTGAATTTTAGTGACAATTATTAAAGCAGAACTATCACCTAAAACCAAAGTTTTACCATGCGTTTTCATGTTTAACCCAACATTAGTGCTGTGTGTGTGTTCTTCAAGTCACCTGGTAGTGGAGATATTTTCCCTGCAAAATCAGGCACTTCCACGTTCTGCAGGACTCCATGACATCTCAGGACTGCCCCAGGGAGCACTTTCACACTCCCCTTCGAAGCTGGATTTCTGTGATGTAGCGTTACAGCAAACTCCGTTTACAATGCTACTGAGGTTGCACAACATGTTTAGTTTTGTGATTATGACCTAATAATCCTATATAATAATTTGATAGGATGTTTGTCAGAAGCCGTCATGCACAGTAGAGACTGCCCGAATGCACAGAATGCTGGGAGGTGTAGGAATGCTGGGAGCATTCTGTGCTTTCAGGCAGACTCTACGGTGCATGACTGCGTCAGCAGCAGGACCTCTTTTTAAATAACGCGATTCCGGCTCTGCTGAGGTACCTCCTCGTGTTGGCCGACATGGATCTTGTGCTGTCAGTTTTACAGCTGACATTAGGAGAGGGGGAACTTTAAATGTGAATATCTCTCAAACCATAGGATTTGTGCCACATAATATCTTTTTTTAAACTCTACAAAATAAGAATTTTTTTATTGGGACATTACTGTTACTTTAGGGACCAGAGGGGTGCACAACACACTGCGAAAGCAATACATGGCATACTCTCTGGTCCTTAAGGGGTTTAAAGCCTCTTTTTACCTTAAAGTAAAATGTCCAATATAATGTTGGCAACTATTCCAAATTCCAGCTACTGAAATTATTAACATTAGTGGCTTAACTCATACAAGAACTATGTGTGAATACCTATCATTCAAAATCAAGGCAGTGGAACTCTTGCATATACCACTTTTAAATACAAGCACTGGAAATATTCTGAAATCTTTTGGTATGAAATATATTTATTTACCAATTGTGTTGTTGAATGATTAGATTTGCTTGAGCTGTGTATTGAACTACTTTATTATGAGAGTAAGAAGTGGCAGGAAATTGAGGTCACGGGGTCTTATTTCCTTTAAGAGGTCTATTTTGAATGGAATGTGTGTGCCACGTAATTGGGTTTCTTATATGAGTTTTTCTAAATATTTGGAAGTGAATGTATATGATAAACATTTCATACTACAATGCTTTAATAATAAGACATCAGTGACTTGGCAGTCTGGATTATTTGAAGATCTATGGCTATAAAAATATATTGTTCTCATTTTTAGAAAGCAATTTAGCCTTTATACCGTTTCTGTTTTTATTAATGTTGCTTCTTATGTGTTTACAATATGACATTATTTGGCTATATTTATATCTCATTGCCTACCTTCCTATCACTAGTTTTCACCTTCTATATAATCTTGTCTCTTGATTTACCTTCATTGAGGCACAAGCCCTGAGGCTGATGTTTAAGAAGAAGAACTGAGGTTTATGCACTAAGGTGTGATAATGAGGTGATAAAATGGAGATGATTTCTCCATTGATACCACTTCTCCTGTTCCTGTGTTATTCTATGGAGCCTATGCACTAAGCTACCTCCAACTTTAGAGATATTGGTGCATATACACCATAGAATAACATAAGACTTGGAGAAGTGATATCACTGGAGAAGTCTTCTCCACTTTATCACGCCTTAGTGCATAACCCCCAATGTCTTCAGTGACATAATTTCTCCAGTTCCTATGTTATTCAATAGAGCCTATGCACTAAGATCTCTCCATTTGTGAACTCTTAGCACATAAGCTCCATAGAATAATATAGGAACTGGACAGTTTATCACACTGCAAACGTTATCTCCTCTTTAGGACACCTTACTGTTTCCCCCACCCTGGAGTTATTCTGGAGCAGACAAATTACTTCATGGAGGATAAATGAAAGTTCCAAAATACCCATTTATTTAAATGGAGTTCTAACCCCTTGAATACTAGAGAAGTCTTCAATGCATTACAAAACAAAGTGGGAATTTGCCATATAATGACTCCATTTCTTTTCATTACATCAATAACTATGTCCCATTTTTGTGTGTGTAACTGCCACCTCTCTCTACATCAGTGATGGGCAACCTGAGGCCCTGGAGTTGTAGAGGACTAAAGGTCCCATCAGCTCCAGTCAGTTTTTGGCAGGCTAGGGATTATGGGAATTGTAGTCTTACACTACTGCCCATCCCCGCTCTCTATGATCCACTACACAGTAATGCATTTTATGATGCCTTTCCCCTGAATAACTCCTACTGTTCATACTTGGCCTTAATTATCTTAGGATACCAGTTCTTTATTAGATTTAGCAATGACTATTACGAACACCTTTCTTTGGCCTCTATACATATAATGCTCACAGGACATTAGATGGTGGAACTTCCCTTGCACACAATATAATTCATTGGGTGCTAATATATTAACATAGCTAATGGTGCTGAAAAAAGGCATGAGTCCATCAAGTTCAGCCTATGCCAGATATCCCTTGTTGATCCAGAGAAATGCAGAAAGAGAAAAAAAACAAAACATAACACATTTCCAATTAAGCCCCTGGTAGGTAAAAAAAATCCCTCCTGACTCCAAATGTCAGTCGGATATTTCCCAGCATCAGCATCCTATCTGCTTTGAAACCATTGTTCATAATTACCAATATTGTACTGCATTGGAGACCTCTGTAGCATCCAAGGAGTTAAAATAACATTGTTAACCCTTTGCATACCAGAAGCAATGTGTTACACACACACCCTGGTCCTCAAGGTGTTAATATACAACAGGTAATTCCATAGAATTACACCTTGCAAAATTGACAGATTATATTATACTAGTGTAAAAGCCCGTGTACACGGGCCAAGGTCTGGGTAATGTTAACCCTTTGAGTGCCAGAGGGGTACACAATGCATTCCTGTGCAATGCGTTGCATACCCCTATGGCACTCAGAGGGTTAAGTGGCCGCTACCTCACCGCTCCATGCGATGCAGTCTTGTGTCGCCTCACTCACACGATGCAATCATGCGCAGTAGAGACTTCCCGAACGCAGGCAGTCTCTACTGCTCATGACTGCCCTTACTGCGCATGACTGCATTGTGACAAACATCCTAGCGAAATATTATATAAGGAAATGTAACATTAAGGACCAGACGGAAGTGCAACGCATTGCATTGATCAACCCAGAGGTCGTTAAAGGGTTAATATCTATGAAATTACATGGGTTGTTTCTCATGAGGCTGGGGGAAGCAATTAACCTTACAATGCTGAACATAGCATCCTGACCAGGAAGTGAGACACAGATACAGAGACACACTCTTGCATGTTAGCATTAACCCCGTAACGACTGGCCGGTCGGCGCGGTCAGTTAAGGACCACGGAGCATTTTTTTTTCTTAATTTCCACTTCCGGAATCCCCGAATGGAGTGCAGCCGCGGGGGGAGCCCGGAATTCCATGACGGTCATAGTACATCATGGGTCGTTCGGTCAGATTTACCCATGATGTACTATGACCGTCAAGGGTCGTTAAGGGGTTAAAGGTACACAAATGCCTAAAAATAAATGTACTTCATCTGTAAAAATTCTCTATGTGTTTTAGAATGCCTAAAAACCAGGCCATTCTTGCCTTTTCCAGGGGTCCAAGTACCCTAGCAATCTTTAGGTTTTTGTCCATAATTGTCTGTAAACTGTCGAGATAAGATACCAGTCTTTCTGAATACAGGAACTATGGGCACTAATCAAGAAATTAAATGCATTTAGCGCTTATCTATCATTAAAAACACGGCAAACAAAACTGAATAAATGCTGTCTAAGCAGGATTTAGGCTTAAAAGCAAATTTAGGTTTATATTTTAGGGATGTAACATATGAATAATTATTGCCTAGAAATGCTGTTTAATTTTTATGTGTTAGTGTTCCTTTAATGTTCTTTCAATCCTTTAAATGTCAGAGAGGCACATTGCACAGCACTCAAATGGTTAAAAGCTATGTATCTTTATCTCAGCAGCTGACACCTCTTACGCTGTTGTCTGTCTCCTATTACCTATTTAGACTGTAAGCTCTTTGGGGCAGGGACGTCTCTCCTATTATTTCTATGAATGTGACACTTATTTTATCCCCTTTTATTTATTGTAACATGAGTCTGTTGTAAGGCACTGTGTGGCGCTATATAGATGAAGATATACATACATACATACAGCCAGCTAACTACTTCCCTGTTTAATTTTGGACTGTATTCCTCCTATTCCAATTCTTATGCTTATTTTAAGAGCTCCTTCAAAATGTACTTTATTTACCCTATTATTTGTTTTCATTTTAGTGGTATTAAAACCATTTGAGTGCCATGCGTTAGATACCTCTCTTCCTCTCAAAGGGTTAAACACAGCAGAATTAGGCAATGTGTTGTTTAATTATAAAGATTCTATGAAGCACACGTAAATGCAACAATGTTTTGAACCAATGTAATCATTGTCTGTCAAATCCTGAAGGGGGAATTTACCTTTGTTACGTCAACTTATTTGATTCTTTCTTTTGACATCCTCCGATTACTTCTGTACTTTATCTTATGTCTTTCTAAGTTTTCAATAAAATGTTAAAAAAAATAAAAAAAAAGTGGTAACTGTCAGCATGTGGGTCATGAGGATTTGTCATACCTGGAAACTGTGCTGGCAGCAGATCACAGAGTGACAAGTATGGGTGGAGGTGTGAGTATCCAAATGACATGATTCTTGTCACACAGTCACACCTCCCAACTGTCCATATTTAGGAGGGACAGTCCTTTTTTGAAACCCAAATCCCTCTGTCCCCTTTTCCCAAACTGGTGTCCTTTTTCAGGAACTCAGACTGTGTGATGTGTATATAAGTGTATCACAATGATCCACAGCAATAAAACTCACATTAAAGGGATAGTAATATTTCCATATAAAAGCAGCTCCAATTAATCTTCATAGTATATGGGCCATGGAGAGTGTTATTTCAGTACTGTCAGAGTTGTAGTTCAAGAGTAATCAATTGATAAAGTACCCCCCTCCCGCCCCTTTTACTGATGAAACACTGCTCACCTCAGAACAGAAAGGTGGTGTCTAGATGGCTTGCAGAGAGGGACAATCACCAATTAGCATAAGGGAAAAAGGGGGGGCAGGGTTTTCATTGTTCTCACAGTAAGAAGATTGTCCCTTACTGTGAGCTGTCTGGTGGGGGATATTTTACCATTCAATTAATCTTGAACTACAAATCTGACAGTATTGAAATAGCACTCTTCATGGCCCAAGTACTATGAAGATTAATTGGTGCTTTTATTTTGAAACATTACTATCCTGCTGTTTCCTAACCATACATTTCAGGTAATCCCCACTGTTCCTTCCCTACATTTGAAGTTCACACACTTCGCCTCTTCTGTCCCTTCCCCTTGCGTGTTGCTGTCATATACAGGCCACCTGGTCCCACTGCACAATTCCTTCATCACTTCACCTCCTGGTTCCCTCACTTTATGTCCTCTGATGTGCCTGCTCATCCTGGGTGACTTCAACATCTCTTTAAATAATCTTAACACCCCCCTGCCTTCAAACTCCTCTCCTTAACAACATCCTTTGGGCTATCACAGTGGACCAGCTCTCCCACACACAGTGATGGTCACTCCCTTGATTTGATCTTCACTAACCTCTGCTCAGTCTCCAACTTCTCTAATGTCCCCTTTCCCCTCTCTGACCACCACCTCCTCACCGGTAACCTCCTCATACCAAGCAAACCCATCCCCCCCCCCGCCACAAAAGCATGAGGAGAAATCTGCATACTCTTGATCTGCAACAATTTTCCACATCCCTGCAACCTCTTCTCAACCCCATCCTCACACTTACTTGCCCAGGCAAAACTACTGCTCTCTACAACAGCACTCTCACTTTAGCCCTTGACACAGCTGCACCTGCAAGTCCACGCCACCCATGTACTACCCCACTACAACCCTGGCACACAAGACAAACATGATACCTCCAAAGGTGCTCACACACTGCTTTAAGGCACTGGAGGAAATCGCACTCTACAACTGACTTCATACACTACAAATTCATTTTCCGTTCACATAGCTCTGCCCTCTCCCTGGCCAAACGGTCATACTTCTCCTCTCTAATCGGAAACACCTTTTCTAAACCTTCAAATCTCTTCTACACCCACCAACACAAACACCTTCCATTAACTTTTCTGCCCAAGATCTCTCCACCCACTTCAAGGACAAGATCGGATCTATCAGACATGTCATTTCATCACTCCCACCCCCACCCAGCCAGCTTAGCCCTGTCACATCTCCCGCATACACACTAAGCTCCTTCCCACCCATCACCGAGGATGAAGTCTCCCTCCTCCTCACTTGCTCAAACCTAACCACATGCCCTCTTGACCCAATCCCGTCTCAGCTCACTCAAGAACTTCCCCTCTACTAACTCCAATCCTTACTCACTTATTCAGCCTCTCTTTGTTAACTGCACCTTCCCATCCTCTTTCAAACATGCACTAATCACTACCATCCCAAAGAAAACTTCCCTGGACCCAAACTCACTGTCAAATTACCAGCCAATTTCTCTACTCCCGTTCGCCTACAAGCTCCTTGAACATCTCATATATAACGGTCTCACTAAATTAATCTGCTCCCATTCCCTGCTAGATCCCTTGCAATCTGGATTCCACCCTCATCACTCCACTGAGACTGCCCTCACTAAAGCGGCCAATGACTTGCTCTCCGCCAAGTCAAAAGGCCACTACTCCATACGTATTCTCTTGGACCTGTCAGCCGCCTTTGACACAGTAGATCACCCACTCCTCCTCCAAGCCCTCCTCTCCCTAGGTCTCTGTGACACAGCACTCCCCTGGTTTTCATCTTATCTCTGAAACCACTCCTTCAGTGTTTCCTACTCTGGCTCCACTTCCCCACCTCTCCCACTGTCTGTTGGAGTGCCTCAAGGATCAGTACTGGGACCCTTGCTCTTCTCAATCTACACTGCATCCCTTGGAAAACTAATAAACTCCTTTGGGTTTCACCATCATCTCTATGCTGATGACACTCAAATATATCTTTTCTCCCCAGACCTCTCCCCTTCCTTCCTGTCCCGAGTATCTGACTGTCTGTCTGCTGTGTCTTCCTGGATGTCCTCCAGTCAACTCAAACTTAACCTTGGCAAAACTGAACTAATTATCTTCCCTCCATCTACAACTAGCTTTTCCCCAGATATTACCCTCATCGTTAACAACACTACCATCACACCAACCCATACAGCAAACTGCCTGGAGGTCACATTTGACTCTGCCCTATCCTTCACTCCTCACATCCAGTCAATCTCTAACTCATGCCTCCTCCACCTCTAAAATCTAACCCTTTCTTACACAAGACACTACCAAAATTCTAATCCAAACACTCATCATGTCGCGTCTAGACTACTGTAACTCATTACTAATTTGCCTGCCTCTCACCCGACTAACCTCACTACAGTCTAACTCTGCTGCAAAACTAATCTACCTCCCTCATTGCTTCTTTAACACCAGACCCCTCTGTCAGTCCCTACACTTGCTCCCATTAGCATACATTAGCATATATTTAATCTCTCATTCCCAAATACACTCCCACCCGCCACCTTCTCTCTGCACATGACCTTCTGCTCTCCACATCTCTTATTACATCCTCCCACTCCCACCTACAGGACTTCTCCCGTGCTGCATCTCAGCTCTGGAATTCCCTCCCCCGCCCCATCAGACTCTCCCCCATCCTTCAAATCTTCAGATGCTCATTGAAGACTCACCTCTTCAGGGAAGCCTATCAACTGCCTCCATAAACATTATCACCAAGATTCACCCCTTGCCTGGACCACTGCACACAACAGCACTTCTCACTCCCACCCACTGACTGGCAGTTCATGTGACAGGAGGCACTTACACCCAACAGCACTTACTCCTTCTGTGTCAAACCTACCTTCCTCTAGACTGTAAGCTCTCACGAGCAGGACCCTCTGATCCTTCTGTTCTCCACATCTGATTGTACTATTTAATATCCCTGTATGTCTATTCCCAGTTGTACAGCACTGAGGAATTAGTTGACGCTGTATACATAAAGAATAATAATAAACCCTTTAATGTTTATTTCAACTACAGTATATGTGTTTATAAATGACTGTCTAAATAAAATAATTTATTGTTCTAAATCATTTATTCAGTTACATAAAGAGGCGTCAATAGGTTCTGAAATTACCTAAAAATTCTTGTTAATTCCCCACCCAACAGACACACCCCTAGCAACACCACCTAAAATAAGTGTCCCTCTTTGGATATTTAAAATGTTGGGTGGTATGAAATGTGGGTGAGGCTTCATAGAACTGGGTGGGATTGAGTTGGGGAAGGTGGGGATTGTTTCAAAAATGGCAAAATGAAGCAGGGATTGAGCAGAAATGGTGAGAAAATATGTGTGGTTACTAAAGATCTCACTTACCAAGTGAATCACCCTCTGTCCCTGGACACCTGGTAATTAAGTTAGAAAATCAGACTCTATGGGGCCTATCTGGAGAGTCCCCAAGTATGAGCTTGCTGTAAACAAATTAGTTATCTTATCTCTACCCATTTCACCCCAAGACCTTCTGAAATCTTCCAGTGGGATTTGATACCTGGGTCTGTGCAGGATTCAAATTTAGGGCAGGGAGCTCCAGACTCAGATTCCCCCAGGACTCAATTTTAGTTATGCCCTTGGGCTGATGTTTAGATTAATTAAATAAAAGCTCTGAGGAATTCTTATGCATACAACATGGGTGGAAGGGAAGTTGACCGGGGGAGTATGATGTATCACTTTGGCATGGTATGGCATGTGAATTGTTACTGGTAACATCTAACAAGCCACATCACCATACATGGAGGACTCTGCCATCCAAGGGGTTAAGAGCCCCATTTAAATTAACTGGAATTTAAATGTTGGGTTACTCCACAATTGCTCCTCTTTAACTTCCATAATATGGACCAAAATGTTTATGATTTACTATTTGTTAGTAGAACACAGATTTTATTTATCAAGCTAAAGAGGGTAAAATCCTGGGGTAAGCCAACTGCACCATAGAGGACTAATAAAAGTATCCAAATTCCAAAATGCTAGAGAGCTCATCAAAGCATTTCATAGCAACACATGGGAGAAGTCTAGCATTTGAGAGGTTAAACCACCATTTACATTAATGGGAATTCCATTTGTCCTCAGTAGTACAACTGGTTTTCTCCAGAATTGCTCCTGTTAAGTTTGATAAATAAAGACCTATCTGACAAACAGTACTGCATGTGAGAGACGACTAAGGGATTTCCAGAACTAATTAGGAAATGTGATGTCCCCTTGGCAGTCAAAATGACAGGTCCTGCATTTAAAGTTCAGTGTTTCCTGGGAATTTAATACATTCTCTGACTGATGAATTCAGGTTTTCACACAGGAAATTTGTAGACTGAGTAAGGGTATTTTTTCAAGCAGAAAATGTAATATTGAAGGAATTTCAGTCATTATTGGGGAACTTGAACTTTGCTACAAGTGTCTAACCCATGGGAACAATGTTGTGTAGATGATTAGAATTTGCAGTTTTAAGTGTGAGCCTTATGTTACACTTTATAAAGAAGTAGTCACATTAATAGTATGACCCAACCTTTTATAATATTCTGAAAGAATTTGGGATCTATATAATAACTTAGCACTATAAAAGCCAGGTGGAAACAGTGGGTCTATTTGATAGATTTTTGCCATCGCAGAGTAGCGCAAACTGTTTTTGTACTTCTTTTAATAAAACCCAGCCGCTACAGCACTTTTAACCCTTTGAGTGCCAGAGGGGTACTCAATGCATTGCTTTGCAATGCGTTGCGTACACCACTGGCACTCAAAGGGTTAATTGCATAGGCTCTGTGGGTGTTTCATATGAAGATTTGCAGAGATGTTCTCCATGCATTTTCCCGCTGTCAGACCTGTATAGTGGATGCTTATAGGTCTTTCAGTTAAACACTGCATTGTTTCACGCAGTCCTGAATGAAACAGAATGATGTTTAGTTGTGACAGCCTGAAGCAGTGACTATTCAGGTCTAACGACGAGAACATACATAGAAAAAGTCTCTGAGCATCTTCATATAAAATATCCCCAAAGAGAAGAGTATGTATAGAGGAAGTTAAAAGGACTGGTGTATTAACCCTTTGAATGCCAGAGGGGAACACAACACATTGCAAAACAGTTTCTTGAGTACCCCCCCTGCCACTCAAAGGGTTAAATAAAGGGCATTGAAAGTTGGTATTGCTCTGTGATGGCACAAATCTATTAAATAGACTCTCAGGTATTTAATTTATGAAAACTAGCTCCAGTAATTAAAGAAGCCAGCCTACCTATATTTATGCAATGTACATGCTATAGATGCAGGGAGTCATTGCTCTCCCTGCCCCACCTACACACATACCTGTAGTAATGCGGCTTCACCCCAACCCTTTAGTTGTCCATCTTGTTGATTCACAGCAGTGTGTTTATTAGCTGAAGGATGAAACCATATTACATACATTCATCAATAGCATTTCCATTTTACAAATATGGGTATTTTTAAATTACTGGCTCAATTGTTTGAGCTGTGCTATGTTATGCAATAGACCCCATTGTTTCCAGTTGCAATTCTGTTGCAAACCAGTTGCAGAATAGGGACAAATAAAAATTCCCCAAATTTTCATTGACTAAATTTGAACCCCTTGCTTGCCAGAAAGCAATGCATTTGAGACCTCTCCACCATTCCAGCCATTTCCATCTTAGTTCATTGAGTTATATGAAGATAGTTTGGGTAATAAAGCTACTGTTTTCTGGACTGACAATATTGCAGCAGTTTTTGATACAAGTTGTGATCTACAGTACCGCCTCTGAGAAACATCTTTAGACATCTGGTATTTCACACCTTATATCTTGGCCATGCTTGCTGGAGGATATGATCTCACCCCAACCAAGCAGGTTGTCTGATAAAGTAGATTAAATCTTCATGGCAGGTATTCCATCTGTCTCAATGTAAAACTAGTTTGGTCGGAAACTGTGCTTGAGCAGCAGTGGAACACTCACTGTCCTCCATAGGATACTTTGGTAATTTTCAGGATTATCCATCAACAGGGATAAGCTTGTTCTATTTCTTTTGGATGCCAGTTCTCGAATTAATGATACACCTAAAAGTTTTCTCTGTGGGGCCACTCAATTTAAATGTTTGGGGATTCTCTCTAAACCTAACTCCTTAAATTTGGGCCCTATACTTGACTGGCTTAGATAGAGGGTCATTTTGTGTTCCCAACTTCCTTTGTTATAAGCACAGTGGGGCTTACTAAGATTTATTACTGACTAAGCTACTTTAGGTATTACAACATGCTCCCAGGTGGATCCCCCTATCTTACTTCGATGCCCTTAGACATCATGTACTTTCTCTTGTTTGTGCTAGCAGGAAAGCTAGGATTAGACTTTTGAGATTGCAGAGGTCCAGGGACCTTGTGGTGGTTGCATTCCCTGACTTCTAGACTTACTTCAAAGCTTTCCACTTTCTAGCACATCAGGCCATGGTTCACTGGGGATTTCACTAGTTTAACTGAGTTGTTGAAGGGGGAGGGAGGGGGAACTTTGCTTATGGTTTTCTCTCAAACCATAAAGGTTTGAGAGATGAACCTGGGAGCATCTGAATTATTTTTTAAAGAGCTACACTATGGGGATTAGTAATAGTAAAGTATTACTATTCCTTTAAATATGATTTTACACAATGCAAGTCTACTTTTGTTGGAGTCTCTACCTTCTCAATTGTCACTTCACAGGTTAGAACCTAATTTCATCTATGGAAAACAAACAAGACTCCCGCTAATCTATCACAGGAAGTTTTTCCTCAAAACCCCCAGTACAATCCACAAGTTCCTTACTTGTAATATCTGAACTTTGCACAGCGGTGGGGGGTGAAAGGCAATTTGATTCTTCAAGATGTCTCGTGGGACCGTGACTGGACACATTTGTTAGTATGGCAACAAAATATAGTCTTACTAATTCCAGCTTTTATAGACATCTAATGATACTTCGTGTTTTTCACTCAGAATGAAATTAAAAAATAACACAGATTTCTTTGTAAAAATTGGAGGACTTATTTCTTCACAGAAGCTATAAGAGGAATATATCTAATACCTACCTTATTATATCCACAAATAATGCTCCTAAATTATTGCTAACTACACAGGGAACACGGGAGAAAACTGTAGATTCTCTTGGTGATGGCAGGATGCACAGAAAAAGCTCTCCAAGTGTCTCAGTTCAGCAGACAAACCTACACATCTGTTCGTTATTCATGGGATTTAACTCCCCAAATACTGTTTAAGACTCAACTCAGGAGCATTGATCTTTGCCACAGTTGTGATGGCTCTACTGGCTCTAGTTAATCTGGAGCTGTCCCAAACTAATCATGTACTGGACGAAGTTTCTTCATGTACTCTCTTCCGTCCTAGGTTTTACATTCCCTAGGGACCCAAAGCTTTGCTTGTTTGATGTTGGTTATCTTGAAGCTTGGCACAAATACACTTCCCTGTTTCTTTTCTATGCATGTAAAAACCTATATTACAAATGGATGGCCAGGGAGACTTCTACCACAACTTGTTGGATATCCAAGGTCAACTGTGGTTTATTGCTATTAAAAGCTTAAAAGGAAATGTCTGGACAAGTTCTATAGAATCTGGACTGAGTGTTAGAGCAACCCTCTACCTTGAAGAAGTTAGCATTCTTCTGAGTTCCTTGCTTATAGTCACTAATCCCAGTGATTGATCTGCCAGTGGCCAACAGTCTGCGGTATGTTATGCAGATCCTATAAACTATTTATTCATTTTTCAGTTCTACTGATGTAACCTGTGAATTTTACTCTTAAAACTTATGAATAGGATTTACTTGATCTGTTTTTCTTCCCACCTCCCTCTTTCCTTATTGTTGCTGCATTGGTAAACAAACTGAACATTAATAAATGGATTATTTTTAAAATAGTGGCCTATAAGATATATCAAAAACAACGAACAATGGAATATAGACATAACTGACTAAACCTAGGTAAGACTTTCCATTAAAAAAATTAAGATCCCCTATTCTTAGGGTATTGATTCCTTATATTAACTAGTTTTGCACCTTTTTACAGGTGTGTTCATATGAAACAATGAAGCATATGCACCAAATCAAAAATGTAAGGGATTCTGGGGTCAGCCAGCTGTTGGACAGCTGAAGATGATGGGAGTTGTTGACTCCAATGGCTCAAGTCCAAACAATTGACTACCACTGCTTTGACCACTTAAATGCTAGAGAAGTCTCTATGCATCGCTTCACAATGTATTTGATACCTCTCTAGCTCTTAAGAAGAATGCATGGTCCACTTAAATCAATATACATTATCTGAATTTTCATTTCAACCCTGTGGTGCAGTTGATTTGGTCTAGAACTGTCTCTCTTTGGGGAATAAATCCCCTTGTGTTCATAAGCAAATCAGGAGCAATCTTACGTGCACCACTCCCTGAACACATTTTGATTTCTGCAAACACAACAGGTGTTTCTAGCCAGCTGCTCATCATAGAAGCAAAACAGCAACACAAATATATATATTTAGATTTGCATTGCCCAGGGCCACCTTCTTCATACTTGTCAGCTGGGGGAGATTCATTAAGTGGTGATAAAGAGGTGATAAAGTGGAGATGACTTCTCCAGTCTATCACTCCTCCATTTCCTATGTTATTCTATGGAGCCTATTCATTAAGATCTTTAAAGCTGAAGAAATATTAGTGCATAAGATCCATAGAATTACATAGGAATTGGAGAAGTGTTAAATTGGAGAAGTCATCTCCACTTTATCACCACTTAGTGAATCTCTCCCCTTGTTTCTTTACAAAATTAGAACATTTCTTTCATGAACAATCACTAGGAACCTTGTGTTCTAAAGAAAAGCAGCATGATTCTGGTATAAACCAACTGCACCATACGGATGAAATACAAATTCTGAATGTAAAAATGAGGCTGTTAATGCAAGAAGTTTAAAATGCAAATACTGTAAGTGGGTGTTGTTTTAAATTAAGTTTTCAAATTTCAAGCTAACATGTCCACTTTAAAGTAGACCTGTCACTCTACTGTAATGCAATGGTTCTCAAACTTTTTTGCCAAGGGAAACCTTAAAACACGTTTGGAATTTTCTGGACACAAGGGGCTGGCTTCTGTTACAGGTGCTAATTTTATCACTTTTTTTACCTCAGGTTTTCCTCATAGACTTCAATAGGAAAATGTTTGATAAAACTGGTGTTAACATTTAGCACCTGCAATAGAATCTATCCTATGATCTTATAGGACATTTGTTAGTGGCGTAATATTGTACAAACATATATAACTATAATATATATTGTGCATAACAATTTCTATAAATATATACATTTAACTCAACATTTACATTTTTTAGCAAAATCTTTATTGAAAAAACATGGCACCCTGTGCCAGTGCCAAGGGTGAACCAAAGTTCCACTGTACCCTGGTTGAGAACCACTGACCTCAAATAAGTTTATTTAATTCGTAAGAGAACTAAAAACTTGCAATATGTTATGCTGGCCATTTGTTTATAATCTAAATAGTTTTTGAAAAATTAAAACCTTTATTGTTTGCAGACAATATGTGGCAATGTATACTAATTATTTACTGTGCTAGGCCCGTATTAACACACACTGTCTATGAATTATTCTACATAGAGTCCACACACTGGGAATATCTATTAGCACAGACAGTGATAATTTTGGCGTCAAACAGAACTAATTATCATACTGTGCATGTAATTGACATAAAATGCAAGACTGTTCCATCAAAATATAAAGTTTAATTTCCCCAAAAACTATATTAATTTGTACAGAAACATTACTAGTGCAAAATATAAATGTATTAAAATTACCTGGAAAACAATCTAAATATGTTTTTGGGTGACAGGCCCACTTTAATCACATTTGTTGGTGTAGAAAACTCTAAAATGTACCAGAGGGTTGCTGTACTGAACACTGTGTTTTCATTACTGAAACTGATCTTGGATTACTGAAAAGTGCTGGTGGTGAATACAGTTTTGTTTGCCTTTACTAAGTGTTGCTCATGTAAACCTCAACTGCTTAAAAAAATGCAGTTATTATGTTTTACTAAGTCTGCTCCTATATACAAAGCCGGGGGTTGAATTGTGTGGCTCCAAAACAGCTCCTTTTAATGGGTCAAAACACTGACACCATTGCCTGGAATGCAACACAGAAGTTGTGGATCTTGGCAACAAACTTACAGGATTGCATGCTCAGCCTCCATAGACCCACTGTGTCAGGTTTTCAGGCCTGAAGGATAGGGTCTATCAGCAAGTATGGATGGAGGCAGGAGTGTCCAAAAGATGCAATTTGTACCACAATGAAGGTAGGACTTCATATAAGTGGGTGGCATTGGTGCAAGGGAAGGTAGGGGTATGTTCCAAAAATGAGTGGAATGAGGGTGGGAGTGGGTGGAATGGGTGAAAAAGTGTGTAAGGTTCCAACAGAACTCACTTACCTAGTGAATCATCTTCTGGCTCCTGGAGACCTGTTATTTAAGTCAGAAATGTAGGGCAGATACTGAAAGTTCATGTATGTCTATGAAAACAGTGCAGACTAATGAGATTGCACTACAAGACTTCAGTCTCAATTTATTTCCTCGCAGGACCAACAAGGTAACATTTGGTGTCTGTATTCTGATCTCCCTTATGCTTCGCAATTGGTATAACAGGGATCACAATGCAGCCATATAAACTGCATGCCAAGAGCCTATGGATCAGTGGTGGTTCTATAATATAAGCAGAATAAGCAGCTGCTTAATGCCTCCACTTTGTCACAGAGCCTTGCAACACTTATATAGTACTGCCGCCTTATGTAATCGTAACTAGATGGCAATGTCTTATTAGAAATACGGACATGGAGTAAAAGGGAACCCATGTGAATTTTTCACTTAGGGCCCCTAAAAACCTACAGCCTGTCATTGCTTGGGATCCTGCCACAGACAGTTTCCCTCACTAAAGGTAACTAAGACTAAAATATTACCTACTTTTGTCTTCCAGAAAAGTTGAAGCTTTTTAACACTCAAATTAAAGTATGTTGCTATTTTTTTGGAAGCAAATGTAACCCTATGAAAGCCAAAGGACTGTTCAATGCATTGCAAAACTCTCTGGCATTTAAAGGGTTGGAAAATTATAGTAATGCAAGGATATATAGTCCTGTAGACATAATCAAGTTTTCTTTGAAAGCATGGTGAAATGTGAATAGCATGTACAGGACAGACTATCATTACATCCTATATAATAATTTGCTAGGATGTTTGTCAGAAGCAGTCTTGCAGAGTAGAGACTGCCCAAGTGCATGGAATGCTGGGAGTTCTGTGCTGTGAGCATTCTGTGCTTTCAGGCAGTCCCTACAGTGCATGACTATGTCTGCGGCAGGACGCAGAGCAGGACCAGCCAGACCTTGGCCCATGTACACAGGCTTTTATACTAGATCTGGAATAACCAGTTGTGCTGCCTTGTACAGCTGTTCCATGAGATAGCTGACTGCTGTAAACTATAAAACCAAGGGATTAGTTTTACCTTTCTGAGTCTATCTACCCTGCTATTAAACTAAGGTTGTCAATAGTCAATGAAATTTACAGAAGAATTGCAGATTTATACAAGTTAGCTCTTGGTACTATAATGATGACAATAGTCTAAAACAATTCTAAATACAGAAACAGACAAGCGACAAAAGTTTTACAGAAAAAGTTTTTAAATTGAACCTTTAAACCTCGAGCTAGCAAAGTTTTGCTTTGTAGGATGACAGGCTGCATCATGCAGTTACCTTTATTATAATCTCTGAGCCATATGTGGAAACACAATTTGGAGCAATTGTTGAGCAAACAAACAGCATCATAAGGGAAAATAAATATCCCCATGATTTGAAGACAGAGGAGGAGGCAGGCCTGTGAAAAGTATTTTTTAAATAGTGTGTCTAATACTTTTTTTTTTCATCTTACAGGACCTCTCTGGGGTGGTGGCATATGGGTCCCCCAGGGTGCCTCAGTGTGTTTTAGGCTCAGACAATACAGCAATACAGTTTCCACAGGGCCTGGCTGACTGGGAGCCAGATCCCATCTACTGAATGTTCTGGTCATCCTTGGAGAGGGCTGCATGGTGGCACTTGTCTAGCAGGGTGCACTAAAGCCAAGGGGCAATGAGGAAAAAGGGAGGGCTTGGGAAGGACTCAGTGCATACCAGCATCCACAAGCCCTTGAGTTTGGAGAAAGAGTGGTGCCATCATGAAGGTCTAAGGCAGGCCATAGTACCAAAGAATCCCCTACATACCTCCCTAGTGGCAGGCAGTTGGTGGGAAGTCTCCAGCTTCCAGAACTGGACACAAGATCCATTCTGGTAATTGTCCTGGGGGTTTGGTATTATGTAGGGGAGGATCCGCAAAGAGTAAATAGCTCAAACACAATTTAACCCCTCAATGACCAGTGATGTGTCATTACTGTCACGACAGTCCCTACGTTAAGGACCGGTGACTGTCCTGGCACATCATCACCTTTTAGATCCTGGTGCACCTAAGAGACATGTTGTGATCACTGGGAGAGCTAAAACTGACTGCTCCAAGATTTGAGCAATCAGTTTCAGCCTCTCCAGTGGCGAGCCGGCATGTTTGATCGCTTACACGTACCAGCTCTCTAATCACATAAAAAATACATTGTTCCTCCAGTGCACCCCCCGACAAACCCCACGGTCCTTAAAGGGATAGTAAAGATGTGACCTCATTATTCTTACCATATCTTATGTCTGTGTTTATTTATAGATTAGTTTAATGAACAATTATATTGAGGGCTGTTGTTGAGGATGTTTAGTTTTGCTGGAAAGATGGTTGGTGATTCATTGCAGTCTTGATGTGCTGAAGATGTCTCTGGCATTCAAGAGGTTGCAAGTCCCATTTGGTCCTGGCATATCATGGAATTCTTGGATCCCTGCGCGGCTGTATGCCACTCGAGGACCCCGGAATCCAATGTGGCAAAATAAAAAATGACCCATGGTCCTTAACTGCTGGCTGCGCACTGCCGTGTGGCTGGTCATTAAGGGGTTAATACTTGATTTATTCAGTGGTTTCCAGGGTCATGCATATTATTGATACTTGCAGCTCCCAGGTCCACTTATAGACCCGGACCTCGTATAATCAAGAGCAGTAATCTTTTTTCCAGAAGCACACTATGATTCATTTCAGTCATTTGGTATATTTTTGAGTGTAGTAAAATGCAGTTTAGGCATTGGTTTGAAGTGGGGTATTGTTTACAAGAATAACAGAAACATAAGTTAGGAAAAATGGAAAATACAAATACTTTTTGTATTATTCATATTTCTAGCTATATTGGTTTGTAACTTTATAACATAAATGCTTAAAACATTTGGAAACAAACTGTTTTTACACTAAGCCACAGATCTGCTTTCCAACGTTTTTGCTTTCTAGTGCCCAACTTTTGATTAACTCTTAGGGCCATATATTCAAAGAAGTAGCAAAATAGCTTTTGTGGTTTGTAATGACTTTTCAAAGTACAGTGTCGTTGGGATCATTAATGTTTTCAGAGAGTGTCGGTTGTGATCAGAAATATGTCGTTTGTCATGACTGGAACTATCGTATTTAAAGACAAAAAAATGTCTTACCCAACGACAGAAATGTCTCAACTAACGACAAAAATGTCCTTAAAAATGTCTTAACTAAACAAAAATTCTCACATTCAGAACTTCACATTCCCTCCACTTTTTCCTTTTGTCTTTTGCAAGACTTTTTTTGTCATTAGTCACGACAAATTTTCTTTTCTTCTATACGACACTGGAGAATAGTTTAGCCACGCCCTCCCCCTGCCCCTTTGCCCATCAGTTCTGGAGTTGTGTCTTTCACAACGGACATTACTAGTTTTTTGTCGTATACTCTGTATGCATGAACAACATATTTTCTATAATCAATTATTTTTGTCTTTCATATGACATTTTTTTATTGTTATCCCTTTGAACATACGACCCTATGAGTGCCAATGAAGTATTTTGGGCCATATGCATAAAGAAAAAGGTGACCAATTCTGAAGCAAACGGACAGCACCATCGATGACCAATAAAAATGTCCCTCATTCCCATTGATGACTTTTAACACTTTCAATGTGAATGTCTCCAACACATAGCAAAGCATTCAAGGGATTAAAAGTCCCATGTAAATGAATGGGTATTTCTATTTGTTCCACGTGATGCAGTTGGTTTGCTTAACTTTACCTTCCTGAACATGTCCCTTGATCTTTAACCCTATGAATGCCAGATGGGTACCTCTCTGGCACTCAAAGGGTTAATTATTCTCTACCTCTTGTACTAAAAAAATGGAGGGGGGTGAAATAAAGTAAGACAAATAGAAAATAAACTGTATAGGATGATAAACTCACCAATTTGTATGTTATTCTATGCAGTCTATAAACTATGGTATCTCACACTGGAGACTTATCAGTGCATACGTGCCATAGGATAACACTGGAGTTGGAGAATGCATCACACTGAAATGATATATTCTCTTTATCACACCTTAGTGCATAAAACCCCAGGTGGGTTATCCACTATGGTGCAATAAAGAAGAACTTTCTCCAGTGAAATCAATTCTCCATTTACTGTGTGTTATTCTATGGATCCTATGCACCAATGGTTCTTAGTGTATAGGCTCCATAGAATAACATAGTAACTGGAGACTGTATCACACTGGACATTTTATCTCCTCTTTGTCACACCTTACTGAATAACATTATTAGAGAAATTCTGAAGCAAACAAACTGCAGTTTAGGGGCAAATAACAATTTCCCAAATCTCAAATGATTTAAATGGTGCACTTAACCCCAAGAATGCTAAGGAGTAGGCATGGATGAAAAGTACAAAAAATTCCCACAGTAATTTTCATGAAAAACTAGAAATTTCCTACAAAAATTCACGTCCGTAGAAAATGCATAACATTTCCTCCTTTTTGCCACTGCCAGTACATTTGATATTTTTTGCCTATTTGCAAGAATTCCTGCAGACCTGTATGTAGTCCTATTGCTACCAATGCAATTGAACAAGGCTGGGAATCCTGGGAGCTCAGCATTTCTGGTTCACTGGATACCAGTGCAGTGGACAAGACTGGGACATCAGTGTGTGTGTGGTTCTGTGGCCACCAGAACTGGCTAGTCAGTTTGTGTGGATCTATGCTACCACTGCACAAGGCAGGGCATGTGCAGGGTAACAGACGAAACATTTGGAAAATCTGCACTTTTCACTGGAAATGTTCTGCTCAGTGGGTAGTGTCATTTTTCAACTCTTTTGCTTATGAGGCAAAACATTTCACTCATATCAACTAAACAGGTCTCCAATATATTGCTTTGCAATGTGTGTAGCATTTAAGGGGTTGAAAGCTCCATTAAAATCAGTTGGTATATTGATTTGTCCTCTACAGTGCAATTGGTTTACTTCAAAGTATTCCAGTGTACCTTCCTCAATACAGCACATTATCTTCATTATATTCTGTCTGTGTTATTACTTGTAAATGCCCTTACCATGTTGAATATTTACTATAGATACTAAATCAGCCTGGCAATGGATTTCATTCCCATAAGACCTTAACCCTTTGAGTGTCAGAGAAATATCCATTGCATTGCTTTGGAATGAATTGGATACCACTCTGCCACTTAAAGGGTTAAATATGTGCCATATTTCCCTATTTACACATCAGGCTTTCACAAGCCAAGACTTCCCATTGACATGAAATTCAAACAGCACCAAGATGTTATAAAATAGATCACAAAATGGGAAAGCTATACAAAGTAAAGTAGAAATGACACCTCCTAACAATAAGCCCTCATACCAGTTACATGGTTAGGATATCCTAATGGCCCCTAATGTGTCAGGAGATGATATCCACATCTCACTGGAGATGTATGACCTTGTCAGTGACATGTCAGTTGCTAGGACGACTATAGGACCAAAACTATACTCATTGCTCATGGTAACCTTAACCTTTCAAAGATCAGAGGGATTTGCAATCCATGGCATAGCAATGGATTGCACCCCCTATGTGACAGAACTGTGGTGATTATAGTTGATTCCAGTACATTGCTGGAGTGCAGAGATAGTGTGGGGGGGGGGGGGTTGGGCTTTGATTCCACTCTACTCCAGGCCTGTGCTAAGGAATGTTAATTGATTCCTGCTGTGCTTCCTTGACCAATCAGAGGCGGTTATTGATGAGCCAGTTAAGAATGTAGGATTTCAATTCCTAATCTGCATTCTTATCCTGATAAGGATGCTGGTGGATGATTGGTCAAGCATAGAAACACTGTCCCAAGTATTCATTTGCATGCTGATCTAGATAAGAGTCTCTGTAGTGTATATAACCTGTGTGTTTGATTCAATAAAAGAGAGTTCTTCCCTTCATCAAGTCTCGGCTGATGTTTGGGAACAGGAGGGTCAGTTTACTATTGGAGTGTTATTCTGAGGGAGAAGGGAACTATAAAAGAGGTATCCAGCTTATGATACAAGGCGTCACGTTACAACTGGTGGCAAGCGGCAGGATTCGGCTTATCCCAAGGAACTGAAACTGAGACCAGCATCCAGGGGGAGATATAGCCTCTGGCTTGACCCCGGTCTCAGCAGCGCAGCGAGCAGTGGATGGAGCAACAGCGAATCTGAGACCAGCATCCAGGGGGAGATATAGCCGCTGGCTTGACCCCGGTCTCAGCAGCGCAGCGAGCAGTGGGTGGAGTAACAGCAAAACTGAGACCAGCATCCAGGGGGAGATATAGCCGCTGGCTTGACCCCGGTCTCAGCAGCGCAGCGAGCAGTGGATGGCCAAAGCAACTTGGATATCCTGGAACTTGGAGTACTAGTATCCACTGCATTAGGAGGTACCTGGGATCCTGCCTGTGGAACATGGCAAATCTAGGACCAATGGGCGCTGTTAAGCCCAACTGGAGACGGATTGAGAAGCTGGTGGCATTGCGATGGCCGCTTCTGGGGGACAATCCTCTGCGGGATTGGGAGGACAGCATGGACTGCTTTGTGAAGGTGGAAAGTAAGCTACAGGATCAGTATATCGCCCTGTACCAGAAAGCGGAGCAGAAGTATTACAGCATGATCCACCCCTCTTGTTCGGCTGCGGGCAATGGATACAATGGCCCAGGAGTAGGATGGGAGGCCATCTGTGTCGACCCCAACTTTGGCAGCAAGGAGGAGAGTAGGTTTTGGGAAATCAGGGATGCCCGGGAGGAGATGATGGGGTTCCAGAATATCCCTGAGCTAGCAGAGGAGCTGGAGGACCTGGTGGAGCAAGAGTGGCATCTGGAGCGAGCTTACCAAGGCCTTATCCGGAAAGTTGCGAGGCATACGGGGGAGGGACCACGGGCGGCCCCCCCATATACTATACCGCAGGAAGATGTGGCCTGGCTGGCCAACCCGCCCTGGGATGGAGGCTCCGACCTTGGAATGGAACAGTCCTTTGAGTCCTGCGACCCGGTGGGGTGGAGAATGAGGAATCTACTGCCCCACCTAGGACCCAATCCGTCGGAAGAGACGATTGCCCAACTTAAACTGTCGGTCGAGCAACAGTACTTTCAAGACATCCAGAGCCCCTGGGTTGCCCCATGCTGGGGGAGTGAGACAGTGATACGCACCAGCCCCTTTGTTACCCCGGACCTGAGGAGTTGGAATTCGCTGCTCCTCAGCCCCAAGAATGCCCCTGTACCAGGGGGTGGGACAACCGTCCCCCCTGGTGGACATTTGGCCCCTTCCCCTGTTTTTCCTACTGTTGTGAGTGAGAGAGAGCTCACCAGCAGACCCAAGAAGATGCTCCCTTTGTTAATGGACACTGCCCTGGAGAAGGAGCAATGTGTGCTCTCCAGGGACACGGTTGATACGACCCTGAGGAATGGGACTGCGGTCTTCCTCAGGGCAGAGAATGACCTTGGAGTTTGTGGCCTGAAAGAAGAGGACCCTAGCAGACTGAAGGAGAACAGTGCTGCTGGCCCTCTTGTTGACCCTATGGACTGTGAACTGGTGGGTGGGAATGCGTTCCCCACCAGCCCCCCTGTGAACCCTGGCCTGGTGAGTAGGAGCGAGCTCCCCAGGGCCTGGGAAACCCCTGTTGCTGTGGATGAGACACAGGTCCCCACCAGCAGCCCCTGTCCTTCCCCTTTGCTATTGGATACTGCCCTGGAGAAAGAGAAATGTGTGCTCTCCAGGGTCGTGGATGTTATGGCCCTGAGGAATGGGATTGCGGTCTTCCTCAAGGCAGAGAATGGCCTTGGAGTTTGTTGCCTGGAAGAAGAGGACCCCAGCAGACTGCCACAATGCAGTGCTGCTGCCCCTTGTGCTGTCCCTGTAGACTGTGAACTGGTGGGTGGGAGCGAGCCCACCAGCCCCTATGTGACCCCTGACCTGGTGGTTGGGAGCGAGCCCACCAGGCCCTGTAAAACCTTGGCTGTGATGAGTGGGACAACAGTCCTCATTAGCAGTCCCAAGCCTGTTGCCCCTTGTCCTGATACCCCAGCCTTGGTGAGTGGGACCACGGTCCTCACCAGGGATACCCTTGTTGCCCCTGGATCTTTTGACCCCAGCCTGGTGGGTGGGAAGTCATTCCCCACCAGGCCAACTGTTGATCCAGCCTGAGGGAGGGGGACCACCGTGCTCCCTAAGGAAGTTGGGAGTTGCCCCAGTTTTGCCAGCAGCCCACAGTCTGTTTGTCCTGGACTGGTGAGTGGGAGTGCGCTCCTCACCGGTCCTCTGGATGCCCCAACCCTGAGCAAAAGAGTCCCCAGTGTTTCCAGTAGCCCTTTGGATGTTGCCTCAGCCCAGGAGAGTGAGAGCAGCATCCTCTCCTGTTCCCGTGGGGTACTTGCCCAACCAAAAGGGGGAGATGTCCCCAGCGTCCACCAAGGTGACCCCCCAGGCCATGGGGAACCCAGAGACACTGTTGCCAAAAGGAGGTCCACCTTGTAGACTGGCTATGGACCCTGAGTCACTGGACCCAGACCCAGGAGGGTCTGACCCCAGCTCTGCGTGGAGCCTGGCCCAGGAGAGGCCTCCCAACTTGGTGATAGCCAGGACCAAGAGGTACACGTTTCCCTGGCCCAGGACCAAGGACCCCAGTTTTACTCCTGGCAACGGACAAGGGGCTTGTTTTTTCTTTCCAGACCCCAGGACTCTAGGGGCTGGCTGGGGACAAGACTTTTGGGACAAGTACTGTTGTGGACATGGAACCACAAGCAGAAAACCCCGGACATCCCTAAATTACACCCGACTGGATCTAATCGGGTATGCCGGACATGGATACAAGGGGGAGATATGTGACAGAACTGTGGTGACTATAGTTGATTCCAGTACATTGCTGGAGTGCAGAGATAGTGGGGGGGGGGGGATGGGCTTTGATTCCACTCTACTCCAGGCCTGTGCTAAGGAATGTTAATTGATTCCTGCTGTGCTTCCTTGACCAATCAGAGGTGGTTATTGATGAGCCAGTTAAGAATGTAGGATTTCAATTCCTAATCTGCATTCTTATCCTGATAAGGATGCTGGTGGATGATTGGTCAAGCATAGAAACACTGTCCCAAGTATTCATTTGCATGCTGATCTAGATAAGAGTCTCTGTAGTGTATATAACCTGTGTGTTTGATTCAATAAAAGAGAGTTCTTCCCTTCATCAAGTCTCGGCTGATGTTTGGGAACAGGAGGGTCAGTTTACTATTGGAGTGTTATTCTGAGGGAGAAGGGAACTATAAAAGAGGTATCCAGCTTATGATACAAGGTGTCACGTTACACCCCCCCTCCCCTGTGTCCTTGTGGGTTAATTTACTCTGCCTGTCATGTCTGCCTCCAGGAACATGACAGTGACATCCACAACTGATTGAAGAAGTTATCTCTTGAACCAAGGACAAAATTCATAGGGCCATTAGATTTTTTGCAATGGCAAGGTGAGTTGGAGGTTATTATTAGGAAGTATTAGTTCTCCTTTACGACAGAAAAACAAACAAACAAAACAAATAAACCTACAACTTAAAAAGAGCAGTTGTAAACATTTCTATAAGTTTATCGCGCTTTGAGTTGCACATATAGGGCCATATACACAGAGCGCCTATCACGGTGCCCGTGATTCTGACTTGCGCCATTCCTACTTCTAGGTTTGTCTTGGCTGCCTCTTATTGGTTCTGTCTTGCTAGCCCCTCCCAGGGCTTGCCTTTATATACGCCCTCCTGTCACTAGGTGGGTTCCCTTTCATGGTGTTCCTGACCTGACGTTTGTATCTGTGTTCCAATTCCGTGTATGATGCGGTTTCGTCTAACTTTGCTCCTGTCTCCGCACTCAGTGTACTGATCCAGGCTTTGGCTGACTACCTCTCTCTGTGTACCGATCCAGGCTTTGGCTATTCAGCTTAGCGTCCGATTGTCGCTAGTGCTTCCGTTGTCCCTGTTGTGACCTATGCCTTTCCTCTACGGTAGCTGCCAGTTGTTTTTTCTCTGTTGCCTCCAGTTGCGCTTACTCTCAGCCTGTGCCTTATTGCAGCCTCTGTTACGTGCTATACGGCCTGTGCCCTCCGGTCACTAGCGGTGTTACCACTTGTCAGTCTGCTCCTAACTGTTGCCTCCAGTTGCATTACTTTCAGCCTGTGCCTTATTGCAGCCTCCGTTACGTGCTATACGGCCTGTGCCCTCCGGTCACTAGTGGTGCTACCTCCTGTCAGTCCGTATATTTTCGCTATCTCCATTTATGCTACTCCTGGGCTGCCTTACCCGGTTATAGGTAAGGCCGGTAGAGCCTCCTCAATTCCTTGTTGGCACCACTTACTAGGCTGCCTTACCCGGTTATAGGTAAGGCCGGTAGAGCCTCCTCTATTCCTTTTTGGCACCACTTACTAGGCTGCCTTACCCGGTTATAGGTAAGGCCGGTAGAGCCTCCTCTATTCCTCATTTGACACCAGTTACTAGGCTGCCTTACCCGGTTATAGGTAAGGCCGGTAAAGCCTATTCACCTCCCTACACTGAGGTGCCTGCCCTGCAGTATAGTTCCCTCCTCGGGCCTTTCCGGTTCTGTACTGCTGAGGTTTCGTTCCTGTCTACGTTCCAGTCACATTTGCATATTGTGTCAACTGTATTGCCCTGACCTGTGTCAGACCATATATCTGTCCTCTGTGTAAAGTCTGGACCCGTTTAGGGCCTTGTTGTGCTTTATGTTGTTTTAATAAAGCTTCATTGTTTTATCTTACCAAATTGTCTGAGTGTTCAGTAAAACCGTGACAGCGCCCCCCTCGCACACCTTTGGCTGCTAGTCTCCAACAAATGGCTTTTTACTGAGAATTGTACTTATTCCCTATGGTGCAGGTAGAGAACATACCTCTCCCAGGGCTACAATACAGGATTATTACATGTGTAATATCAAGACATATATTTCAAAATAAGAACACATATAAAGAATGAGAACATATGCGAAAAATGCTAAAATATTACTTTATGTAATAAAATTCCTTGCCAGGTCTCAAAAGATCCTCAGTTAAGAACCTCCTAAACATGGGGAAAAAACTAACAAAAAGAAAGGCAAATGTGCCTCTAAATGCAGGCAACTTGAGTTCACAACTACCACCTATGTGTAAAAGACACCTCTCTTTAGAATACTACTCACATTCTTCTGAGCCTCTAGTGTAGTGCACATTCACTGGATAACCTCCAGTGTAGAAATCCCCTGATCTTTCCTTTGTGTCTCCTCCACAAATAAATCTTCAAGAAGTCAATCTATTGTCCACAGTCCCACTACTATGGGACCAATAAGATCAGGTAAAATGTATATATAGAGTGAGTATATATTATATAGAGAGGTGAAAGAACTCCTATTACCAATATATTAAATTAATGGAAGAGTGGAATAAGTAAATATATTAAAATAATTTATTAATGTATTAATTAAAAAGCATATCGATAATGCTATAAATACACCATATGTGCAGTATTATATAATTTCTAATAACACGCACATTTCGTAGCTATCCTGCTTCTTTATCAGAGGGATTGATAGCAGGATAACCAAAAAATGCTTCAATTATCAATTATATAAAATAATAATGCTCATATGGTATATTTATTGCATTATCGATATACTTTTAATTAGTACATTATTTTAAAATATTTACTTATTCCACTCTTCCATCAATTTAATATATTGGTAATAGGAGTTATTCCATCTCTCTATATATAATATACTATACTCTCCTCAAATTTACATTTTACCTGATCTTACTGTACCCATAGTAATCTCTAGTTTGGGTGTACTTAGCACATAGGTCCAAGGGCTGAAGACACTAGATGAACTTGTTGAAGATTTCCTCATGAAGGAGACACAAAGGGGAAGATCAAAGATTGGGACATTCCTACACTGGAGGTAATCCAGTGGATATGCACTACACTAGAGGCTAATCTTGCCTCAGAAGAATGTGAGTAGTATTCTAATAAGAGGTGTCTTACGCAGAGGTGGTAGTTGTGAATATATAATTATCAGTGCAACATTCAACGCTTCCAGTGTATGCTGCTTGTAGTATTACCGTCTTGGGTTTATATAGCCTCACTCAGTTGTTTGGTAGTAGGAACTGGGCATGCTCTGAGTGAGAAGCACACTCACTCACTGCTCAGGAGAGGTTTCATTTTTAGAAGTGGAACTGTCACCTATGCGCATTCTCACCTCAGTGGGAACATTCATTGTGAAAGGATTTGAATGATTGCCAGTTAGTCAGTTTATAACAATGAGTGATTACTAGTCAACAGGGAGTGACAGATGGGTGGGATAGCATTCTAGAATGTTCATGTCTGTCTGGCATGCCAGCCGATACTGTCAAATGTACACAAAGTGACATATAAATGAAGCTAAATTGTTGGAAGTACAAAGAAAGGCTAACAAATATAGGTGATTTTATAAAACATTTCAAAATCACCTGTTTTTGTAAACTGTTAATTTCAGGGCCCTGATGAAAATGTTTGGTATTACATTATTTTATGATATTGGTGGGATATTCAAATAATTTCTATTAATTTATTAATAGTGTTATAACGATTAAACTCCACTTGGACTTAGTAGTTATCTGAGCTGTAAGCAGAAAATAGACAATGGGAGTTATGCGCTAAGGAGTGATAAAGAGGTGATAATGTGGAGATAATATCTCCAGTGATATTACTTCTCCAGTTCCTATGTTATTCTATAGATCCTATGCACTAAGATATCTAAAGGTGAAGAAATGTTAGTGCATTGGCTCCATAGATTAACATAGGACTTGCAGAAGAAAACACTTGATAATTCACTTCCACTGCATCACTCCTCAGTGCATAACACCCAATAAATTTCATTCTTTATAACACAGAGTCCCACTTTAGAGTGACCCTTTACTATTTCCTTCAGGCCTTCTACAAATAGAACCCTTGACTGGGCCCACAGACCCTTTGTCACTTTATGGCTACTCCTTCTTCAGTCCTACAACAACAGACCCTCTCTCTGATTAATTAAGCTAAATAATTGATCCACAGGGGAAGATCCACCACTAGGAACATTCTCCTAACTAAGGGGTTGAGCAAGTAGTTGTGGCAAAATCAACCAGACTGGCTGGACAGTATATATGAGCACTGCATTCAGGACTCTATTCAGGAAGCTACTCCAGGGACAAATACAACCCCCAATTCTAATTCATGGAAATTAAGCTTCAAACTTTTTAATGCCTTGGAGACCTCTCCAGGCTCAAGGGGTTCGAAGTACAATTTAAATTGATGGAAAAGTCTGTTTATCAACAATGGTGCATAACTGTTATGCTCCAGAATGTCTCCATAATTTGATTTCAGCATAATGCCCTCAATTTACTATAAATGTAAACACTGTGGTCTTGACGCATACATTTACACAAGAGATTAAATTATTATGATGAACACTACAACAACCAATCTCTGTGGACTTCATAGATATCAGCCAATCAGGTTTGGGTGATGTAATTTCATGCATACCCAATTTGCCTGGCAAGATGTCCCCCTTCAGAGTCCATTGCATTCAGTAGGAGGTTAATCACAGCTCCTGCAGGAAGCTTCAGGGCATAAATCATGTGCCACTGTTACATATCTGAACATAACCTTAGACTGCTTCCAAATTGTCAGTGCTACTTATTGTACACTTCATATACAAAATACTTTAATGGATACCGTAGAAAGCAAATTGGCAAACATTCTTTTATTTTACTGTTAGAACGTTATTAACTAAAAAAAATAAAAGATAAAAATACATAAATCTTATATATCTTCACATCATATGGAAAGCATTCCAAATATTATTGGGCTGTATGCGCAAAATAAAGTGGGGCATTTCTGGGGCAAATAGACTATATGATAACGGATAAATATAAATTCAGCAAATTCCCATTGATTAAAACTGTAAAGTAATGCATTGCAGACCTCTCTAGCTCTGAAGGGGTTAAAAGCCTAATTTAAATCAATGAGAATTTTTGTGTGTCCTTTACAGGGCAGTTCATTTGCCCTTGAATGACTCCACCTTCACTTTGTGCATATGGCCTTGAGTAGGAGTAGACAGGCAAAAAAAGAATATCACCTTATCTGATCATTACGGAATGTCCTTTTGTCTCTTATAATTAAACATTAATTATCTTGGGGAAGATTATTTCAAATGTGTGTAATGAGGAGAAAGTACTCCAGACATAGCTTCTAGCAAGTTTTTATTAAAACTAGAATGCACTTAATAAGGGAAAAAAAATCCTTGCCAAAGTAGCTTCAAACATTTTGTTAAAGGGAATTGTGTTGGAAGAACCTTTTTACAGTAAATGGGGTTAATAATTTCATTTGATATGCAATATAGAATAGACTTATCTTTGTTCTAATCAAATGTTGCTGTCAGGCTACATTATTATTTTAGCCGTGTAAGTGATAATGAAAAGTATTTAAAAACATTTATCAATTATCTTTATCTTACGTAGAGATGAACAAAGCATCAGCAATTCATTTTGCAAGTTTTAATGTATTTGTTTAATTGTAACATTGTATTTATCAAATTAGGGGGAAAAGATGATAAGTATTTAACTCGTGCCCACAGTTTTATACTGGTGATTGGTGCATTTCCAGTCCCAAGTCTATTATAGCATAATGCTAATGTCATGTGACTCTTACATTAACATGCAATTGGCTAGAGGAGGAGTATATCACTCATGCCTATAGTTATGTAATTTTACTGATTAGTGGTTTATGTCCAATTCCAAGTCTGTTATAGGATAATGTTTGTCATGTGACTTTCACATTAGAATACTATTTGATAGATAAGTATATAACTCATGCTTACAGTTATATAATTATATTAGCGATTGGTTTATTTCCAATCGAAAGTCTGCTATAGAATAATATTTTTGTGGGGTGGGCCCTCCATGGGTAATTCTATTGTTACTAAATGCTGCTGGGCTTTGTGCATGTATTCCGGGGGGGGGGGGGGGGGGTTAGCCTTAAGAGACCATTTGTGCCCTAGAAACATGCTGGTGTATATATACATTAGCAAATGCTGCACAGCATTGCATGAGGGATTTGCTTCTCTGCCTTCATTTGTGGTGCACATTAGGGAACAATTGTAACTTGATGGTGGTGAATCTTGATGCACCCACCCCTGTGAAGTTCACTGCATTGATTTTGACCACTCCTTTCCAAATAACCACCACCTGTGAATCTCACTACAGTAACACAAAAGGTGGGAAAATGGAAAGGGAAGAAAAACAAGGTTAGGATTCAATGGAGGACAAATATCTTTCATATATTGACCCCGAACGTCCTCTACATTATCCATAGGCTGCTATTTCTCCATTGGTAAGTAAACTCTGGTTTTCCACTTGTTGAGTAAGACTCCCAGAAACATATTCATCCAAGTTGGGACCAGATTACTCTTTTACAGGTTTGTCATCCAACCAAACTGATAGAGGACGTATATAGCAAAGTCTTTTTGTTGAACAAGAAGTTCTTGGTCTTGGAAATGAAAGATTTTAGTCCTTTCTGTCTGAGTTCTGTAACTACAAGGAAGCAAGATATTTTTGTGAAGGTCCTTAGAGCTGTCAGTATGGAGAATAGGTGCATGAAAACTGGAAATGCTGCTCCTTCACTGTGAATCATAAAAACATTGATGCCTTTGATTAACCAGAATGGGGAGATAAGAGTCCCAGTGTGCCAAGGACACCAACCAATCTTTGGGGAGAACTACTGAAATTCAGATACTTCACACTGAGGACTACATGTAGTTTCACAGAGATTTCCAGACAAAGAAATGAATCAAATAGATTCCTCCATATTCTTCTTTTTCTGGAACTGTTGTATTGGCCTTTTTGATGAGCAGTTTTTGCAGAAATTCAAAGACATTCCTTGAAGAACTTAATGATCTGACACATGTTTTTGTCCAAATCTTCTGGAAATTTAATAGATGGACACTGATGGTTTGGACCTTGACCCCATCAGAATGTTGAGATGGACTTAGAGCTTCCCTGATTGTAGGACTTGGAATATCAGAGAAAAACAGACTGTCTAACTCTCTTAAGCTTGGGAACTGGAGAATTCTTTCCTGGGATGGAAGAGGTGAAAATCCTGAAAAGAGACTAAGTCTGACTGACCACCTTAAAGGCATAGTAATGTTTCAAAATACTGCTCACCAGATGGTTTGCAGAGAGGGACAATCTTCAATTAGCATAAGGGAAAAATCTGTCAAGGGGGGCAGGGTTTTCATTGCTCTCACAGTAAGAAGATTGTCCCTTGCATCTGAGGGGAGATGGCTTACACTAGGTAAAAGGGGTGGGAGGGGGACACTATCATTCAATTACTCTTGAACCACAACTCTGATAGTGTTGAAATAACACTCTCCATGACACAAATACTATGAAGGATTAATTGGAGTTTCTTTTATTTTGAAACATTACTATCCCTTTAATCAGTGGTTCTACTACCGATTCATCAAAACCAGTAAGCTTGCCTGAATCCTTCTCAACTTCTGAGGAGTCTATGGCCTATGATTCCTTATACCTCCTGGTCTATTTTATATGATGATGAAAACTCTTCTCAGTCCCTCACTCTGTACTTAGGGTGAAGATGAGCAACATTCTGAAGTCCTTAGTCAACCAGATTGATGAGGAGGATCATATCGTTCAAAGTAGATGGGGCTTCATTCTCCAAATCCAGCTGACAGATGATCTTCCCTTCCATTGTGACATGGATATATCTATAGGAGACTCTTGAAGAATCATTAGGTCTGAAGAGTTAGGTTAGGGACTCTGAATTTATATGGCGGGAAAGACAACAAATGGTCCCATCAGACACTTATTAGTTTTTGGTCTGTGGACTTAGGAAAGCTGGCTAAGCCAATGAAAAATAAACAGTGCTGCAAAGGAAGGTTTCCTATCCCCAATTAAGGAAAGGAGGTAGTTTTCTGTCCAACCAGCTGAGGAAGGAAGCTTAACCATTTGGATGAACTCTTTCTTGAGTAACAGGAAGTTGCAGCTCACCTGACTAATTGAGAGGCAGGGTTTAAAAAAGCAATGCTGCCTACCTCACTTTCCCTACTACCCTAGCTAGCAGAGTTAGCTGCAAAGGAAGATTGTCCTGAGACAGGTACTTTGCTGTATGACATTTGTTTTGTTGGAAAGTGGGAATACCACCATCTGCAGGTACGAATTCTTGTGTTTAGCTAGTGCTCAGTGATTCTGATATTTTGATTTATTATTTATTTTATATCCCTGACTGATTTAGTACTGGTAGATCAATCACAATGACTGATCTGATTACCCACCTGTGTTTAAGCAGGGATATCCTGAAAACCTGACCTGTAGGTGTGCCCTGAGGATGAACTTTGAAAAACCCAGATCTATACATTGTTAAGCAGAATGAATATTTTTCTCATATCTGAATGAGGGAGGAAGGACCTTCCTGACTGACGTGCTATGATTCGTACATCAGGCACTGGCTGGCACTTTCCACTGAAGTCAGTGGAATACTGAGCATACTCATGTTTTGTATACACAGGTGGAAAGTCCCCTTTACATTAATACCATAACATATTTTCCTACCTAAAATATGTTATAAAGCAAAATACAGAGATTCATATATTAGCAAGAACTGGAGCATACCAACTGTCCCATGGGGAGAAAATAAAACAATATCTAGATTTACCTTAATTTAAAGGCTTTTAACCAACTGAATGTTAGAGAGGCCACCAATGCATGTATTTGTAATGTACTGGATATCTTTCAAGCATTCAGGTGGTTAAAAGTCTCATTTAATTATACAGAAAGTTAGGGAATTTTTATTTGCTCCCTATGGTGATGTTGGTATGTTCCAGAAATGCCCCACATCTTCGTTCATTAGAGTAAGGGAAATACAATGCAGTGAAGATTTCATGGGTTATATGAACAGAAATATATTTTGTCATTTCATATATTTTTTCTTTCAAGTTGCAGTTTATAAAATGACTACTTCATTTCTGATTAAATGTACCATAAGATAGGCTGAAGCAGAAAGATATCAAAACGGAAAGGGAGGGGGAGAAGAAAGAACCCTAAGGTTTATTGTCTGTCGGCCTTTAAGTGGCTTTTTATCTGCATTAAAATGATTAAGTCATGAAGATATTTCTGAAACACACTGACAACTAACCAATCTAAAGAGCTTGAAATTGCAGGAATTAGCCACCAAAAGTTCCTTCATTTTGTATCACCCACAGCTGATTATTTTAATGGCCATTTGCACACTAGAGTGGTGTACAACACTTTGATACATAATGTGTTGCATACCCCTCCATAATTCAAAGGGATAGGCCCCTTTCACATGGGCACCACCACCAGTGAACCAATGCTGCATTAGTGATGTTATCTGTGGTGAACAATACAATGCTGGGCTATGGTGCACTTCATATGGCCAACAACTGCCTCTCATGAATGCACTAAAGTCCATTATGCTGCATTTTTGCTACGTTCACTCAGGAACACAGAAGAGATGCAGCAGGGTAGATCTGTGCACCAGTCTATGGAGTAAGCTGCACACCTTTCACACGAGAACACTGGAGGTTGAGAGTCCAACAAATAATGTTCATCTGGTGCTCACCTCAACTGTGCCTTCACCACTGTTACAGGATCAATGGGGAAATGCTGGAGAAGGAATGAAGCTTATAGTTCTATTGCCCGTGTGAAAGAATCCTTAGAGAGAAATTAATTACATTTTCAGGGTTGAACTTGTTGAATGACCGGGCAAAGCAGTGTTAAAAACTGAACAGCACTAATTACTAGCTGAGCAGTGTAAAAACTATGAATAAATGTCAGGCTGGGAGATAAGCTCTTATCTTAATCTAATGACTCTGCAGACTTAATTTGTCAGACCAGCCTCGCTGATGAAAAACAGGTTTGTATTCTCTGGCTTTCCGAGCAACAACCCTCCAGATCCTTGAAATAGAATAGTAATATCAGAGCCGTCCTACAAAAAAAAAGAAAAAAAAAAAAAGAAAAAACCTTGTAAGTATGCCAATGAAAATTCTTACTGCCCTGATAGAATGAAGTGCTTTTGTCCCTGTTAATGCAGACAAAACTGATACTTTATGTTCAGATTTCAAACATGTGGTTACATCTTACAGCTTTTTAAGATACAGTTAATGTTACTACTATTTATTTTAATAACCAGTTCAGTAATTTAATCCATTTAGGACTCTAGAGGTTAACAAGTTTCTGAACTTTTTTTCAAGACCTCTTATCTGCCAGATGTCAGGTATTTATTTACCAACTGAAACCCATATAACTTGGACAGTGTGTTGTGATCAACCAAACAACTTTAACACTTTAAGGAGCAGAGTAATGCATTGCTCAACACTCTTATCCTTAAAGCTTTAATTTTGATACTTTTAAGTCTTAGTTCACATGGGTGAATTAGAGCAGTGTTTTTATGCCTCACTACATGTATAAAACTGTGCCCAATTGTTGAAGATTGGGCTGTTCAAAAAAAAGGTGTTAGCCTCACGTCACCAAGGTCATACACAGCTTACTGAAACTTTACACATTCAACATAGGATGCAGAAAAGTGTTAGCAGAGTTTATCTGCACCTATGGGTTTTCTGTGCACATTGGTCACTTGGATAACTGTATGGCTATGTTGCTCATTGCAACTATCCAATCAATTGCCAGTCCAAATGGTTGTCAGCCAATAATGTTTGGGTAATATTTGGCCATCAACAACACCTCCAAAATGCCATCATCCACCAGTGACAGGACCATCAGGTGAATGCAAGGACATCACCAGCATCTTTTACATAGCTTGATTAGGCTTTTGTGAACTTAAGCTAAAGGGGCAGTGTCTCCTAGAGGTAAAAAAGACGAACAAACAAAACGTTATGTAACTAATGCAGCATTATTGAGTTTAGTCAGGACAGAAGTGAGCCACAAACCTTAATGATTTTTCTATAGTTGGCTAGAGTCAATCCTCCTGTTTGTTATTTTGGCTCAAACTAGATGGTCACTTCCAACGTTAAAACTATTTGACTGAGCAATCAGTGAAAACTGTTTTATTATTTGCAAGCATGAAGTCAATTTTACTTGTATTACCATTAGGGCTTTTCCATGTCCATTTTCTGTGGGCCTTTCTCCTGTAGAATGAATTCATGATGTACAAATAGTTTCCTTCTGCAAATTGAGTTGGTTGCATCTGTCATATCTTTCAATTCCATGTGGTCCTATTGATTTTTCTCCATTTGGGATCTTACCTTTTTTTGTTTTCTCTCTCCCTCTCTCTCTCTCTCTATATATATATATATATATATATATATATATATATATATATTTATATATACACACACGCACACACATATATAATTTGTGTGTCATTGGCATTCACGTTTTATTTGCAACTTCAACCACCATCTACCCACCGGGTGTTGTATCGTATAGTAACAATGTAGATAATATAATATATGCACTCACGGTTTAGGTATCAAAATTCAAAATATATTAAAACAGCTTCACAGCTCCATCATGAACATTAGCAGCACAAGCAGCATCAACGTTTTGATCCGCTCCCCGAGATCTTTGTCAAGCCTCACCACACACAGAGGTAGTAGCCAGTCATAGTCAGTAACGGTATTGGATACTCAGCCAAAGCCAGGTCGGTATACGAGGTAATCAGCCAGTCCTAGTCAGCAATGGAATCAGATACTCAGCCAAAGCCAGGTCGGTACACACGGTAGTCAGCCAGTCCAGTCAGCAACGGGAAGCGAAACACAGGAGCGACAGGAGTGTAGTCAGGCGAGCCGGGTCATACACAGAGCAGGAACAAGCAGCAACTAGGTACAGGTACACCACGAAATGGCGCTGAAAAGATGACAGGAGAGAGTTTAAAAAGGCTAATCCTGGGTGGAGCCAGAGCCCAATAACCAATAAGAACCGTGCAAGGGAAAAACCCGTAACTAACAATGTTGCCCTGACGCTAGAATCACGGGCACCATGATATAATATCACCTACCAAACTTGTCTTTGGTCTTCTTCTTGGGTGTTTAATATCAAGTGGAATCCATTCCAAAATTTGTTTGGTTCATCTACCATTTCCATTTTAGGTGCTTTACTGTTTCATTGATGTCATAGACTTTTGTTTGACGAATCCATGCACACATATTTAGATCTTTTTTGTTACGTTCAGAATTCAATACTTCATACTTCTCTGAGTAACCTTACATTTTTGTATGGCTTTGGCATTCAGTGTCCATGTTTCACAGCAATACTTAACCCCTTAACGACCCTTGACAGTCATAGTACATCAAGGGTCGATCTGACTGAACGACCTATGACCGTCATGGAATTCTGGGCTCCCCCCCGCGGCTGCACGCTGTTCGGGGAGTCCGGAACCGGAAGGAGCAATAAAAAAAATGCTCCGTGGTCCTTAACTGACCGCGCCGATCAGCCGGTCGTTAAAGGGTTAAGAACTGGGAGGATGCATTGATCAAAACCATTTAGTTTGAAGCAGAGGGGCACATTAAGTTTAACCTTCTGAGTGCCACATGGGCATTATACAGATTTACCTTTTAATATAAAATATTTTGTAACTCAAAAGATAGCAAAATGTAATAGAAAGGACTCAATCAAAATGTGGTACCTTAAAGGGGTAAAAACTTACACATACCAAACTATGCAACAAAACCCAAATTGTATTTAAATAAGTGAATATGTTGGTATAATATATGATGTACAGAGGGTTTGCGTGTAAGCTATTTGTATGAAGCAGCACAGGAGTATCTGCTGTTTCAGATGATGCAGAGTCATTTTATAAAAAATCATTAAGATAGATGATCACAGCAGCTGCATGAAAACTATCCTCCAGTGGTTCTCAATAGGAAAGGATAACCAACAACTCCCTCCCAGGTTGCTGAATCTTTCCTATATAGGGGGCCTACTTTTACAATTACCCTCACAACAACTTAAAACAGCATTGTATGGTAGTGTTCCCCAGCCCTATCCTCCATGGAGCCTAGCAGGCCATGTCATTAGGTCAGTAATGCCTTGGAGTGCACCAATATGTCTAGATTTAAGGACATCCCTGATTAGGTATAGGCGGAGCACTCATAATGACTGATCCACTGGTTACCCAACTGTTAATAAGTAGGAATACCTTGAAACCTGCATTGTTGGTCTGGAACAGGCTGTCCAAGTTCAGTCCTCAAGGGGCACTAACAGGCCAGGATTTAAGGATTTGATTAAAGGGATAGTAATACTTAAAAATTACTATCCCCCGTGTTGTAGCCAGTAAAAAACTGTGTTAAATGAGACCAGTGGTATCTCTCAAACTTTATGGTTTGAGAGATATCCGCTTTCAAAGTTCCTTCTCCCCTGACATCAGCATTCTAACTGACAGCAAGGGAATCCGGTCCCGGGACCGGCGGAGGCTCTGCAGCAGAGCCAAGATTGAGTTAATAATCCTTAACTTAAAAGGTCTTCTATGTGTACTTGCAAACCAAGCACGCGTAGAAGACCTTTTTAGTAAAGGATTTCTTTTTTATTAACGCAATCTCGGCTCTGCTGCAGAGCCACTGGCTGATCCCAGGAGAGGATTCCCCTGCTCTCCACTAGAATGCTGACATCATGGGAAAAGCAAAAAAGAGGTAACTTTGAAAACAGATATCTCTCAAACCATAAAGGGTTGAGAGATGCCGCTGGTCTCATTTAACTCCATTTTTTACTGGCTACAACATGAGGGATAGTATCTTTTAAGCATTACTATCCCTTTAAGCACAGGTGAGTTAATCAGTGACAGGGAAATCCTTAAATCCAGTATTGTTGGTGGCCCTTAAGGATAGAACTTGGACAGCCCTGGTCTGGTGGACTAAAATTAAGGAACAAATCCACATCAAGAAAAATACTCCTGGTTGCTACTAATTGTCAGGCATATAATAAAAACATATAATATGTATCCACTCACCTGGCCAAAAAGGCCTTGCAGGTCCGGAACTGCCCCCTGCAGCCCCAGCTTGGGCTTCAACAAACGAGAAGACAACTTGGCAAGGAGCGCTCTACGGACCCGCAACGCTCAGGAACATCCAAATACTCCACACAACAGTAGCGTAAAAGATATCCAATTTTATTGCAAAAAGTACAAAAAATAAAAATACTGTAATGGAGAATTCAGGAAACGTAGTAGAGATACGATGACTACACAAACCACCTAACGCGTTTCATGTAAGGTTTACATTTAATCATAAGCTTATAATTAAGGAACACCGATATTGGATTTCTTTGCTTGAGTACAGGTGAGTTAATCAGAGACATGTCCTGGTATTTGGCTTAGGAACCATTGCCTTAATTCCCATTGTGTGTTTTTTTGTAAATAATTTTATTAGTTAACATATTGAGATTGTCTTTCACTCCATGTATGTCCCGGGTACTCATTTTCACTATCTCAGAAGGGTGAAAGGCTGAGATGACCCTGCAGGACAACAGCCTGAGGTTTTAACAGATTAAACAATTATTGCATTAACCAGCTGAGCTATCTGACTGGCATAATATGATTCTTAGCATTCAAGGGGTTAAAAGCCCCATTTAAACAAAGGAAAATTTGTAAGTCTCTCTTATGGTGCAGTTGGTTTTCCCAAGAATGACTCTACATCTGTGTTGAACATAATACCACGGATGTTTGTACATATTTTTGACACTGGACTAGCATGGTACACAACATATGTTCAGTCTGTGATGCAAAAAAGTGACTAAGCACATGCACCATTTATAGCATATGGTATTAATTTACTGTTGAAATGGGAAGTTTAACCTAGAAGCAAGTGTATTCATAGAATAACTTAACCCTTGAGTGCCAGAGGGGTATGTAATGCATTGCTTTTCAATACTTTGCGTACCCCTCCGGCATTCAAAGGGTTACGAGTTTTTTTTATAAAGCAATCGGGTGTAAGCTAACACAAAGAGCGATAATAGCTTCAAAGTGTAGATTTCACATTTATTGCCCTCGCTCATATGCTGGTGTCTCCTGTTAACCTTTTGAGTGCCAGAGGGGTGAACAACACATTGCTTTGCACTTGAAGCGTGTGTACAAATTAATCTAGTGTAGTAAATATAATTCAGCACTTGCACAGGTGTCACTGAGGTGGATATACTTAATAAAATGGAGAAAACTACAAAACAGGAGACAAGTAAATCCCCCTCCCCCCCTCCATTGAGTTACTTGTCTTTCAAATCCTTGAATACTATAGAGCAGTGGTTCTCAACCCATGCCCTCAGTGGCTACTAACAGGCCAGGATTTGAGAATGTCCTTTGAAGAGCACAGGTGAGTTAATCAATATGACTGAGCCTCTGATCAACACACTTGTGTTCTAGCAGGGAAATTCCTAAGTCCTGGCCTGTTAGTGGCCACTGAGGGCATGGGTTGAGAATCTCTGCTACAGAGGTCTCAAATGCAAAGCAAACCCGATCATGGACATTTCATTCATCTCTAACTAGGAACCACACATTCAATATGATTATAGAATCTTAATAACGAAGTGGAGAATTTATAAATATTTTTTTATTTTTTTTAAAGAAAAAAAACAAAAACAGCTGCAATTAAATATTTTACATTGGTCAAAATGTATACAGCTTTAAGCACAAATGACTGTATTGGAGTCTGGAGATGAGCAATTCTGTAGCAGAATTAGGGAATCAGTGAAAATTCCATATCATTTAAAAGAGGCTTTTTGGAGAGCTCTACATCAAGGGGTTAAAAAAATAATTAAAATCAATGGGAATGTTGTGAATATTTAATTTCTCCCCTGTGGTGCTGTTAGTTTGCTCCTCTCATAAATCCTGAATACAGGGGGAGATTTATAAAAAGTCTTCTTAATGTATGTTCAACCCTCTGAGTGCAAGAGGGCTATCAAATGCATTGCAAAGCAATGCATTAGATGCCTCCTCTGGAGTTGAGGTTTAAAGGGATTCCCTTAACGGTCCTGGCACGTCATGGGTAGATTTGCGTTAGGGACCCATAATGTGCCAGGACCGTCATGGAATTCAGGGCTCCCAAAGAGGCAGCACTCCATTCGGAGAGTCCTGTAACTGAATCGTGAAAAAAAAAAAAAAAAAGGTCCGTGGTCCTTAAGTGACGGCCACATGCGCGATCGGCTGTCCTTAAGGGGTTAATCACAACTATCACCAATTCTTCTTTAGATTATGAGAAACACTTTGCACTGTTTAAAAACGCTTACTTTTGCTTTGTTATGAAACGGAGAAGGATCCCCTGCCTGCCCCTTCTGCCTACATCACTGCTTTAGCTCTCTGAGGTCTGGACAAATGCAGCGAGGGACAAACTTCAGTAAGTATAAGGAAAATCCTGCCCCCCCTTGATGAAGGAGGGCAGGATTTCCATTTGCTTACTGAAGATCCACCATGGCAGAAGACGTAGTTGGTTTTGAAGCAAGAGATTGTGGAGATTCCCTGCCGGATCTAGCAATAGCTGGGGGTAAGAAGTTAGATAACGAGGAATATCTACTGCTAGTTCGAGGAGAGGAGGGAACCACGGTTGGGGTGGCCAGAAAGGTGTGACTAGGAACAGAGTTACTTTTTGTTTTCTGACTTGAAGTATTACCCTGGGGATCATGGCGAAGGGGGGGAAACGCATAACTCCCTATCGTGGGCCAACTCTGGAGGAACGCATCCGTAGCTGTTGCTTCTGGGTCTGGCCTCCAACTGAAAAATCTCAGAAAGTGAGTGTTCAGTCTGGAGGCGAAAAGGTCTAAATCTAAAGGACCCCAAATCGCATTGAGTTCATTGAAAGTTGTTATATGAAGTGTACAATCGCTGGCATTCAAAAGATATCTGGAATTCCAGTCTGCTGTGTAATTGGAGAGACCCGGGAGGTACTCTACTTGTATGAAAATATTCTTGTCCAGACAGAAATGCCAGAGGTCTTTCGCCAGGATTGCTAGGGTTTGTGATCTCGTACCTCCTAGATGGTTGATATATCCGATTGCAGATATATTGTCCATCTTTAAGAGAATACAATAACTTGATGAGCCTTCAGAAAAGCTTTTGATGACGAAAGATCCCGCCAGCAATTCCAGACAGTTGATATGTAGGTTCTTCTCTTCGGAAGACCATTTTCCTCCTGTGGAAATATCTCCACACCGTGCTCCCCAGCCCAGCTTGCTGGCATCTGACTCTATTATAAGTTCTGGGGACATCCTGAAAATTGCCCTCCCATTCCATGCCTCCATATGTTGTAACCACCAGACAAGTTCCTCCCTCGCCTCTATCGAGAGAGGGATCAGATCTGAGTATTTGAGTCCCTTCTGTAGGTGAAGACTTTTCAACCTTTGGAGAGCTTGATAATGAAGGGGCGCTGGGAATATAGCCTGAATTGAAGCTGAAAGTAGGCCAACTATCCTCGCAATCATTCTCAGAGAAATTATGTCTGCTTTCAAAGCTGATTTGATTTCTCTGTGAATATTCTTTATCTTGTTGCGAGGTAGACGTAGTGTACAGTTTCGGGAATCTACGACAAATCCCAGGGATTCTATGCAACAGGTAGGACGGGTCACCGTTTATTATAAATCCGAGGTTTGCGAGAGTAAGGGTTGCAAGGTGAAGATGTTCTAGGAGAGTATTCTGGTCTTGAGACGTGATCAACATATCGTCTAGATATATGATCATGAGAACCCCTCTGCTTCTCAGAAAAGAGATTACTGGTTTCATGAGCTTTGTAAAGCACCATGGGGCAGATGAGAGGCCAAATAGGAGACAGGTGAACTGCCATATGGTGTCCCTCCAAATGAATTGAAGGAGGTGTTGTTGGTGTTTGGTAATGGGTATCGTGAGATATGCATCTTTGAGATCTAATTTTACCATCCAATCTGACGGCATAAGCTGTCTGAGGCAATAAATACCTTCTATCTTTAAGTGTCTGTAAAGAACGAAGGCATTCAGTTCTCTTAGATTAATGACTGGTCGTAGGCCAGAATCCTTTTTGCAGACCAGAAATATATTGCTTATGAAGCCTGGTATCTGGGAAGGAGTTTGAATAGCTCCTTTTTTCTTGAGTTCCGAGATTTCTAAATCCACTAGCTGGAAATCTTCATTTGAAAATCAGATAGAATGGGGTGGTTTTGGTTGGTAGAGTTCGAAATAGAACTCTATTTCGTAACTCATTATGATTTGAAGGACCCAATGGACTGAGGTGATTTGAGACCAAGCATGGAAAAAATGGGTGAATCTGCCACCCACTTTTTTACAGGGACAAGGATGAACCATACTTACAGGAAAAAGGTCTTGATCGGGAGAGATTCTGTGTAGTTCTAGATCTCCAGGTTCTGCCACGAGGTGGGTAGAAGGGAGATGTTGCTTAGTCTCTTGGGAATAAGTTCCTCTCCCAGAGAAGGATGGGTCTTGTGTAGTGTTGAGCGAGCATGCTCGGCCGATGCTCGGATCGGCTCGAGCATCGATCTGCTCGGCACATGGCGGTACTCGTCGAGTACCGCCATGTGCTCGCCCGCCATGTTCGGGTGGCGGGGATCTGTGCCGGAGGAGGCACAGATCTGAAGACGCTCCGCTGGACCACCAGGGACTGGAGGTACGGGGGCATTGCGGAGATGAAGGGGGACAGTGTGGAGATGAAGGGGGACATTGTGGAAGAGGGGCATAGCGGAGATGAAGGGGGACATTGTGGAAGAGGGGCATAGACTCTATGCCCCTCTTCCACAATGTCCCCCTTCATCTCCGCTATGCCCCTCTTCCACAATGTCCCCCTTCATCTCCTCTATGCCCCTCTTCCACAATGTCCCCCTTCATCTCCGCTATGCCCCTCTTCCACAATGTCCCCCTTCATCTCCTCTATGCCATAGAGGAGATGAAGGGGGACATTGTGGAAGAGGGGCATAGCGGAGATGAAGGGGGACATTGTGGAAGAGGGGCATAGAGGAGATGAAGGGGGACATTGCGGAGATGAAGGGGGACATTGCGGAGATGAAGGGGGGCATTGACCAGGCACCCTCCCCTCATCAGAGCAGGGGGTGCCTGGTGTAATGCTCGTGTCGCCCCATTCTATTCAATGAGGCTCGGGTGCTCGGCCGAGCACTCGAGCCTCAGGGGGTGCTCGGTCAGAGCACCCGAGCATCGGGGTGCTCGCTCAACACTAGTCTTGTGGATTTTTGAATTGATCCCTGTATGAACCGGATTGTTGGCCAGGAAAGCGGCCCCTACCTTTCCCGGCCCTGACAACAATTCTACTGTTGAAAACTTTTTTCATCAAATTTTGAGCCTTGTCCAAGGCTGTAAATGTGTTCACATATTTGCCTAGGCTCTTGATAAATGTTTTACCAAATAAAAGGCCCTTGACCTCGGGGTCTGCCTCTGTAGAGGCCATTTCAGACAATTTCAGGTCAATCCGAAGAAGGATTGCCCTTCGTCTTTCTGTAGACAGGGCTGTGTTGGCATTCCCTAATAAACAGAGTTTTCCGGACCCAGCCCCGAAGGGAATCAAGATTAAGTTGAGATGGGTTGGAGGATGCTTCCTCTATCAAATTAAATAATTTTGCCAATGGACCCAACATGTCTAACAGTTTGTCCTGGCATTGCTTGAGGGATCTCTCAACACCCTTTCTGGGGTCCCTTCCAGATTTAGGTCCATGATGGGGGTATCGCAGATTTTATTTATTGAGAGTCTGGGACACTCGGCCTAAGTTTGTTTCTGGACTTATTGTCCAGAGATTTTCCAACCCATAGGTTCAATTAATTAGCCACATGTTGATTTGGGACCTACTCGGAAGAACGTGGATGTTTAATTGCCTTAGGATCAAACAAGGGTATGCCCTTATCGTCCAGGACAGTCTCATCATCTAGGAAGACTTCAGATTCTAAATTAATATCCGAGTCCATAGGGTCAAAACTAGAATCATCATCAGAAGAGGAGTATGGTTGTACCCCATTTTCTGAGTCTGACGCCGAAGAATCCAGACAGAAAGAGTTAGGTTTAGACCTGCTCTTACTTTTCACACTCAGTAAGCCATCCTCCTGAGCAGAGGTTCTGGGACGTGGGTGTGAACCACGTGAATTATCATTAGATTTGACAACCATTTCATGATGAGACCTGGAAGGTTCTCTTTCAGGGGAGCAATGGTTAAGTTGACGCTTTCTTTTTCCTCTCACAGTTTCCTCTCACACAGGGGATGAGTCTGATAGGTTAATGTTTTGAGTAGGTGGAGTATTAATTTTTGAGTGAAATTTCCTCACTCTTACCTTGGAGAATATTAGCCAGTGACTTATTCAAAGACTCCGTCATCTGAGTCACACAGGCAGACATAGCAGAAGAAATGGATTTATTCACCGACTGATCCACCATAGTTTGTAAATGAGTATCATTGGGTTTTAATGTCAGGGCTATGGCTTCTTGAGAGTCAGAATGAAGAGATATGTTATCTTCAATTAAAAATTGAGGAGGAATTTTATTTAATTTAAGCGGAGCACATGGGGCACAAGTTGCTTGTGGGACATTATGTGCACAAGGGAATACTACAGTATATAATTATAATTGAGGGTAGTATAACAAACTATAGCTGTGTAATGATAAATAAAAGATGTGTGCTAATATCATAGAATTCACCACAGAGAAATTATGAGGGCTGAAAAATGCATCTATTCTCTCCCGCAGGCAACCAGTAACTGGTACTGGCATCTGAAGTGACTTGCACATGCGCAGGACCTCAGAAAGAGGATGCGCCCAAATCAAAGATGGCCACCGCAACGAGTAAGCCACCCACAAGTGAAACGGAAGGTACAGGACAAAAAGATTGTGGTGGTTAAACAGCGGGACTACCACCACAAGCAGGAACAGTAAGGAACTGCCGAGTAAGCAGCTACCAAACAGAGGTACATAAAACTGGAAGTAACGCACGTTATTCACATACAAGGAAGAAATAAGTTGTTAGGAAGAAAAACAGACTGAAACAGCTGGTAAAGGGTTAAGAGCCACAATAACTTGAGTGAGTGAAAACTAAACAACGAAGGGGATAAGGCAAGCTGTCCAATCCACAGAATTGCTGGATTTAAAAAATAATAATATAGAAAGTAAAATAACAGTATCAATACACAGGAAAATACCTGCAGTAAAAGTAGAAAAGCCAACAAATGAAACTGAATAATTAATATAGGTGATACTTATCTGTCTTTGAGCAGCAAAGAAAGAGGAAATTGAATCACCTGTTATAGTTTATATAGGCACTATATGGTTATGATTGGCTACCTGTTAAAGGGTGGGGTTACTTTGTTCATTTTTGTTTTTATTTAAATTGTTAACCCTTGCTGCTGAGTAGTAAAAAATGGAGTTAATGCATAATAAGAGCCTCTGTGTCTTGCCTTAAAATCTTTGCATTTTTCACCCATTGGGCAAAATTCTTCGCCATTTTTTCAATGGCTAGAAAGTTGCTGCCCATCTGACAGGGGTGGCAATTTGGCGCCCCAAGGCATGCTGTTTCGTGCACGGCGTCTTCCCGCTGCCCCGCACTGATGACAGCTGGGACCGCGTCACACGCGGAGACGCCATGTAGAGCATGCCAGGGTTTTCTTCCTCTGTTCGGAGGCCAGTGCAATTTTAATAATGGCGCCCAGACTGACGAAGAAAATCCCAGCATGCACCATGCGGTGTCTCCGCATGTGACACGGTCCCAGCTGTCATCAGTGTGGAGCAGTGGGGAGACTGAGTAAAAAAGCGAGAGGAAGAGCCAGAAGGAGAAGAGAGAGCGAAGGAGAAGAGAAACAGGCAAGGGGGGGAGCCAGACAAGCGGAGAAGAGAGAGCCAGGGAGAAGAGAGACAGTGAAGGAGAAGAGAAACAGGCAAGGGGAGGAAAAAAAGAGACACAAGGGGTGAAAAGAGGGGAAAGAAGAGGCACAAGGGGTAAAAAATGGGGAAAGAAGAGGCACAATGAGGGGAAAGAGGGGAAAAAAAGACACAAGGGGTGAAAAGGGGAAATGGAGGCACAAGGAGTGAAAAAAGAGACACAAGGGGTGAAAGGGGGGGGAGGCACAAGGGGTGAAAAAAAGAGGCACAAGGGGTGATAAGAGGGGGAAAAAGAGGCACAACAAAGTGAAAAGAGGGGGAAAAGACAAGGGGTGAAAAGAGGGGGAAAAGGCACAAGGGGTAAAAAAAGAGGCACAAGGGGTAAAAAGAGGGGGGAAAAGAGGTGCTAAAAGAGGCGCAAGGGGTGAAAAAAGAGGCACACGGGGTGAAAAGAGGGGAAAAAGAGGCACAAGGGGGAGAAAGAAGTACAAGGGGTGTAAACAAAAAACATGACAGTTCTATGTGGTTTTAGGGACAGGAGAGGGGTTAATATAATTACGTGGTGTGTTTTGGTGGGTGTGGTTTTGGTGTGCAGAAGGGGGGGCAGCATTTCATCCTTGGACCCAGGCAGCACAATGCCTTGGGACAGCCCTTCTGCTGTCAGACATTCTGCCCCTGCTATCAGACGTGCTTCCCCTGCTGCCCCCAGTGCTGTGCCTGCTGACATTGCTGAACCGGCTGCCAAAAGTGCTGTGTCTGCTGTCAAATGTGCTGCCCCTGCTGCCACCAGTGCTGTGCCTGCTGCCAATGTGTCTTGTAATAACTAGGAGGGGGGAAGGAGAAGATGATGCCAAGTGTGACTGCAGAGGACCCTATGTCACAGTTGCCATTTCCAAGCAGTCCCACCATTGCTAGTACTACTACTAAGTAGGTCTATCATCTTGTTAAGCCCCACACACATTATGATGCAAATCACTTCACTTGAACATTCTAACCCCCAGCTACCCCAGCTCAAGATGTTACTTTGGGGGCTGTACATCAAGGTTACCAGGTATGCTATGGAGGCAGACATGACAGTTTCTAGCAGTTTTTTAAACTGAAGAAGACAGAATGCATGAACATACATTATCCCTTTAAGAACTAGAGGGATGAGCAATATATTGTAAAGCAATGCATTTATCAGCCCACTGGTCCTTAAAGGGTTAAGATCACCATGTGCAATGAAGATAATTTGAGGACTTCTGGTCCTTCTGGTCACAGTCATGTCCTTCTCCATTGACATGGCATCCAGGACTGACTGAAAGGGTCCTCTCTTGAACCAAGGAGCAAATGACCATTAGGAGCAAGTGACCATTAGGATTTTTTGGGCCATAGTAAGGTAATGGGGGCAGGGGAGTTATAATATTAGAAGTTTTTTTTTTTTTTTTAAATGTTATTCAAAACTGGTTCCTATCCAAGTCACAACTCATCTAAACAAGGTAGGAGAAATGATGGAAAGGTTTGCCACTTCTTACACTGCAGAACTGCTGGAGGTCTTACCCCCCATCCACCCTTCTCCCTCTCTTTCTCTCTCCCTTCCCTCCAAATTGATTTGTACATTGATTCTATAATAAGGAATCGCAGAAATTTTGCTCATTGCTAGTGGGCAACCTACAGCTCCCATCTGTTTTCATGTGAAAACTTCCATCAACCATAGCTGAGGCTATAGATGTTAGGAGCTGTAGTCCAAGAATGACTGGTGTCAGATTGCTTTCCCTGCCCTAAAAAGTTTATTTGAAGCTGAAAGGTTCAAAATAATTACTTCACATATACTGAGGGTTTGGCATTCTCTCAACCAATCTAGAGACATTGTATCTCCTCCTTCCCCACTCAGGTATCTCCTCCTTCCCCACTCAGATCTATTATCAAAAATCCAGACCCTCCTATCTGCCTTGGAGCTAACCTCTGTATTCTTTTGGAATCAACCTCAAGAAACACACTGGACTTTTTATCCTCACACTCATCCATCCTCACCTCATCGCATCCAGAATTTCCCCCAGATTTCACCCCATCCCTTGGCTCGACAGATTCTACACTGGATGTCTTAAGTTTCTGGTTCCCCCCATATACTTGTCCCTTGATGGCCTTTGAATCCGTCCTACGTAAAAGACCTCCCTCCTTTCACTCTCTCTCGTTTAGCTATGCTCTTCTCTCCAAGCCTCATGTTCAATGCAAAAACTATTTTACTCGTCTATGGGAAAGAGCTCAATATCATTCTGGACACTTCTATATGGCTTTATATAGCTACATTCCTCTATAACTCACCCAGGGACATTGTCACCAAGGAACTCAATTGCAAAGTCTTCTCTGGTTGGTACCTAACTCCCCAGCACCATGCCTTCTTCTCAGGGACATTCAAATTGAAGTGTTGTAGATGCAGTTCGGACATGCTACACATCTGGTGGTCTTGCCCCAAACTCTCTCCTTTCTGGTGCGCAGTGGTCCACCACATCAACCAGGCTTTCCACACATCTCTCTCTCTCTCTCTAGGGATCCCCTCTTGCGTCTTTTTTTTTTGTCTCTCTCAACCAAATACTTGCCCCGACAAAGATCGTTGGACCTGTATCAAAATCCTTTTCAATGCAGCCAATCCTTGATTCCATTACACTGGAGATCTGACCCCCCCCCCATCTTTGTTGGAATGGTTCTCTAAAATCTGACATTATCAGATGGAGAGCCTCCACTTATCCTCTTCAGCCTCCTCCCACCTCTTTTCAGTCCATTGGACAGGGCAATCATACCCCATCTCAGTCTTACCTCCTCCTTCTGGTCTTTCTTAGGGATTGACAGCCCTTATGTTAAGCCCTTATGTTAAGTGACCTCTGTCCAAGACACAAGTGACTCGCCTTATTGGGGGTTGCTCAGATCCCCAGACAATCCCGGCGACCGGGTGCGCAGGGGTTGTGGGATTTGGGTTGGGTACTCTGAGACTTCCTCCTCTTCTTCCTCTCTCCTTTTTTTTTTTTTTTCCCCCTTTCTCCCTCCCACCTTTCGCAAGATCAAATTACTTTTCAGCTCCCCCTGGCCCTCTTCCCCACCATTTTCAAATATCGCCACCTCAAGAGATTATCCACTACATCTATCACTATGCCTCCTTTATCACCCTACCCTCTCTTTCCATCCACTCTACTCGAATTATACTAATAGCTTATGAAGTATGTTCTTAGTACATACTAGTCTACCCTTACATATGTGTACTGTATTGACTGTACAAGTGTACTTTTCATTTTGAATTGCTGTATAATTGTAACCTATTAAATAAAGCTTTTTTTAAATTTAAAAAAAAAATTCTTCAGAACTGAATGGGTTAAAGAATACAATTAAATATGTTTTAGACAGACCCCATTTCATCATATATTCATGATCCATTTTGGTAGATCAGCAATAGGAATAGAGTCTCAAGCACTCAGTTGGGAAACCTTCCATAATATATATACACATCTGCTGCTGAATTATCAGTTTGCTTCAAAAACCTTTAAATGATTAAAAAGGTTGTTTGTCCACAATATTAAAAATACCTTGTAATTAACATTGCATTTCAGGAATTGGAAAATTTCCCAGAAGTCCATTCTTTTCTCTTTTCTGTTTCATTGCATTCTGTGGTAATAATACCCAAGCCTGTAAAAACATGACAGTAATGAAAATATGTAATTAATATCAGCAGTGCAAAGTATGTGATTTTTTTGTTGTTGCATTTGCCGGAAATTGCTGCTTGAAACTGAACAGCAAGTAGAAATATACAAGACTATAAAAACAAAATGCAATGAGGCTGATGTACTATGAAACATGGGTAATTCTGGTGCAAACCAACTGTACCATATGAACAAATACAAGTTCCCCAAAGTCCCATAGACTTAGTTATTGCTCTAGCCCACCATCTCAGCTAACACTCTTTTGTTATTTTTATAATTGTGGTAGCACTTGTATTACATAACAAAACTAATACCAGAGTGTAAAATTGTAATGGAGCTACCCTAGTGATACCACAAAGCTTACAATAGAAATATATCTACTAGTGTTATCACAGATCTTACAATTAAAATAAAGCTATAATAGTGATACTACAGAACTAACAATTCTATGACTACCAGTGGGTATTCAATGATTGTTAGCTTTCTGGTATCACTAGTGTAGTTACGTTAAACTGCAGGAAGAGAGGTGGCATAAGGGGAATACGAGTGGAAAGTGGAAAATGTGGAGAAAAAGGGCAAATGGGAGAAGAAAGGAAAGGGGAAGGGTAAAATGAAGGAAGAAAGGCAAGATGAGTAATAAAGCAAAGGTGTGGAAGTGGGAGGGAGAGGGGCAATGGGGGTATTGAAACAGGGCAGAGATGGTCAACAGTGTAGAGAGACATGAGAGGGGTAATATGGTGGATATGAGTGCAATGTGGGGGGAGAGGGAGGGTTAATGAGGCAGAGGACATCACACCTCATGTGAACCCTTTGAGTACCAGAGAAGGGTCCAATGGCTGGATACCCTTCTGGCACTGAAAGAGTTAAATACCAAGTTTAATAAGGCTGTATCTCCCTTCTCTACTCCCAATTTCACCTTTGATTTCTATTTATTGTGCAATTCATTGCTCTGTTCTGAGTTTCACTCCTCTCTGACTGTCACATGATTTAACATATCTTTCAGCACTAACACTCGGGCCTCTTTACCAATGTATTCACCCAGTCCCGGGGTGTTCTGTATGCTCAGAGGCAGTCTGCGACATCTTTTCCAGTTCTTTTGTGAGAGGGGATCAGTGTTCCACTGAGCATACACACCCAGAAAGAAACTGGCTCAGCACACACGAACATACATGGATAAATAAATCAGAAAGCTATTGACTAAAGGATGTCTTGTTAACCACTTGACTCCTGGATAGGTATGCAAGGAATTGCAGAGCAATGTGATCCACAGCCTACTTGTGCTGAAATCAGGGGCAGCTATAAGTTTTTGGGGGCCCTAATCAGTATTTCTAATAAAACATTTCCATCTGCTCTTGTTTACAATGTGGCAGAAGTAGTGTGGGGCCCTCTGACCAAATGCGGTTGTAAGCATATGCTTATTCTGCTTATATTGTAATGCCACCACTGGTTCAAATGGTTAATTCGGAAGTTAGAGAAAGGAGATGTATACTCATTTAAGTAATTCTGTTTAACCCCTTGAGGACCAGAGGAGTGTGCAATAAATGATGAAGCTTCAAGCCATGTTGACCATATTTGCCTTGTCCCATTTAGCTATATTGCAGAGACAAGAGCTGCAGAGTATTTGTCAACTTATTGGATGCCTATGTGCAAATTGTGCTCTCAGGAACAGAATCCCAAGTGTGAGAGATATTCACACACACAGGCTCATATACTGGTGCAATTATGGAGCAAACCAACTTCACCTTAAGGGACAAATACACATTTCCATTTATTTAAATGGGGCTTTTCATTGTGGGAAAAAATGCAATGGAGACCTCTATTATTCAAGGGCATTAAGAGAAGGGACTTTCTGCTGAAGATTTTCTGTCAGAGGCTGTATGCTTAACCCATTAACGACAGATGACTTACCAGGTACGTCCCGCAGAAACTGTCACTTAGTGACAGAGGACGTACCTGGTAAGTCACGGAAGTCCGGGTCTCCGTGCGGCTGGACGCCGCTCGGAGACTCCGGACTAATTTAAAAAAAAAAAAAAAAAAAAAAATGTTCCTCGGGCGTTAAGTTGACAGCTGCGTACGTACGAGGCTGTCACTAAGGGGTTAAAGGTATTGAGATTGTACCAGAAAAGAAATGACAAACCTCTCATCAGGTAGATAATGAGGCGACTGTGGTGGTGGTGGTGGTGGTGGTGGGGATTGAGTGATCAGGAAACAAACTATAAACCTGTATTGACCATGGGGTAAAACATATAAGTGGATAAGCCAAAGGAGTGCAAATTTAAAAAACTGTAATGGAATTTAAGTTTTTTAGGAAAAGAGAGGAATATCTGCATTCCTGAAAGTAGGAAACTAGTAGAGTAAATGTGATACCTTATTGGCTAACTTAGTGGCTCTCGGATGCAAGCTTTTAAGACAACTACGTCTCTTTAGGCATAATAAGATTCTTATTATGCCTGTAGAAGAGACCTTGTTGTCTTGAAAACTTGCATCCTCGAGCTACCATGGTACTATGCTTTACCCATATTCCTGAAAGAAGAAAATAGCTACCAGAGATGACATTTTTTTGGAGACTGATAGCATAAAAGTGATACCTTTATTGACTGAGTAGTTCTAGAATGCAAGCTTTCAAGACACTTTTAGGTCTCTTCTTAAGGCATATTTAGAATGAAGGCTGAATACAAAATACATGGCAGGTGATTCACTTATGAAAATTGTTTTTTTATTTAAATTCTACTGGAAGTGAAATTCTCATCTTATCAGAATAATTAAATCTCTATGCTCCAGTAGAGGATACAGCTCTCCTCCTCCAATAGAGGAGGAGTTAATTTCCACTTGCCAAATAAAGTCTCTGGTCTACTTCTGCTACATTGGCGATAGCCTAATCAATCGGACTGCCTGCAAAGATTAACTTTTCTCATTTCAAGAAAATTACAGTGCCTTCCATCCCACAAATTAAAACCAGTATTAAAAACACCTCCATCCAGACACCCCTATACAAAAAAAAAACAACAGGCCTAATTATCCCACAAAAGACAGTTTCCATCCCAGACATACAAAAAAGGGCCTAAAGTAGAACTATGTATGCTCTGAGACCGCAGGCAGAGATGAACATCTTAAAAATCTTTGGAGAGACTTTAATCAGTCACGGATGTAATGCCAAGGTCACAGACATCCACATTTATAGAGACATCAGTGTACCCAGAAAAAATATCCTAGAATACAAACCACCACAGGAAGAGAACAGATTGTCATTAAAGGGATAGTAATGTTTCATAATAAAAGCAGCTCTAATTAATCATCATAGCATTTGGACTTTGGAGTGTTATTTCAATTCTGTCTGAGTTGTAGTTCAAGAGTAATTCAATAATAAAGTATCCCCCTCCTGCCCCTTTTACTGATGTAACACTGCTCAGCCAGAACAGAAGGGAGGTGCCCAGGTAGACTGCAGAGATGGACAATCTTCAATTAAGATAAGTGAAAGAGCTGAAAAGCTTGTCAAGGGGGGCAGGGCTTTCATTGTTCTCATAGGAAGAAGATTGTCTCCTGCTGTTATCTGTCTGGTCTATGGACTGGATTCCACATCTGAGAAGAGATGGCTTACACTAGGTATAAGGGGCGGGAGGGGGAAACTTTGCTTGTGAATATCTCTCAAACCATAAAGGTTTGAGAGATAATACTTATATTGTTCATGTTTTTTTGCCTACAAAAAAAATAAAGAAAAAACTAAGTATTACTATCCCTTTAATAGTCCCTATAACCCAAAGCTTGAAGTGCAGCTCAAAATCTCAAGAGCTCCAAATAATACTACATACCAATGGCAGATTAAAAAGAATATTAAAAAAAAACTTTGCTCCTCTCCTACAAACAGCCCCCCAAACTGAAACAACTGGTGATAAAGAGCTCTCTGTCTACATAAGACAAGTGGAACCTGGGCACGCACATGTACCACAGATAAAGTGCCCATACCACGTTCCCACCAAAACCACAACATCAAGGGCAAATTTTCCTGCAGATCATCTCTGATCATGTCATCACCTCATCATGTGTGTGAAATGTCCCAACACAAGACTATATGTAGGTGAGACAGGACAAACTAAGAAAACAGATGAATTCAGTGTGAACAACCCTGTGGGTCAACATTTTTTCAAAACTGATCACAGCATTAAAGATCTCAGTGTGACTCTGCTGATGGAAAATTTTTAACACAGACACAAAAGATCTGGAAATATAAACTGATAACCAAGTTTAACACTGAACTGTGGCCTGAACCATAACAAGGAATCTATGTCACATAATTCCACACAAACATGTTAGGGGCTCTTTGGGTGCTAGAGGTGTGTGCATTGCTTGGCTTGTGCACCCTTATGGTGCTCGGAGGGTTAACCCACAGATTTCATAAACTTATCCATCTTTGCTGGATCTATTCACACATCAAAGGGTATATAACTCTTGTACCTCCTTCCAGTTCTAGGCTCTACTGGAGCCTAGGAAATTAATTATACTGACAAGATAAGAACTTAACTTTAAGTGGAATTTAAATGCAAAAACAATTCACATGAGTGTATAAGCTGTCATATATTTTGTATCCAGTCTTAATCAAACAAATGCCCGAAGAAGAGACATAAAATGTCTTTAAAGCTTGCATCCTAGAGCTACTCAGTCAATAAAGGTATCATTTTTACACTACCTGTCTCATGCTTTTTCTACAGTTAACACGGTACCATCTTTTAACCATACATTTTTTGGGTGGCTCTGACTCATTTGTAGACATAATTCCATTGATTAGATAATATACACCTTGCTTTGCAGCAGTCCATTGTTGTGGAGTAAAAGCTGTACAACAGGCATATATTATCTTATCAGGGCTCAAAATTTCCACTCGCCACTAGCCAATGGCAAGTGAAAATTTAGCCCTGGCGAGTAGAAATTCAGCCCTGGTTGGTATGTTATGGCTTGCAGTGGTGAGTAACTTTTCAGGTCTGGCAAGTAGCAAAGGACTTAAAATTATAAGACCTGATCTGATATTAAATTATAAGGCTCACCCTCCAGGAAAACTCTTTCCAGTGTAACATGCTTATGGTGTAGAATTATATAGTTTAACCATCTGTAGCCCAAAATCATTGGTTTTCTTGACTATAAAAATGTTTTGTCCTGTACAGTCACATATAGTTTACTCGTGATTTTCATACACTTATAGAGGCTTCAACTAGTATTTACAGTTTTGGGTTCTAGTTTTCTTGCACTTTTTTTTTTTTTTTTTTAAAGAAATTTAGCCATTTATTCAGGTAAATATATTCTTTTTAGGGCTTGGATATAGGCTACTAACTTTAAAAAACAATACAAAATAGCTTTATCTTATTTCTAACCAAATAACCATTAATTCTTCCTTTTGTGTTGCTTTAAATTAACTGAACATTCATTAGCTGAAAAGTCAAGTCATTGTTCACATGGGTTACATCAGAGCAGTGGTGCATGAGCTGTGTTAATCACCTGGAAATAGAACAATGGGCCACGAATTAGGCTGTTCACATAGGTGATTATCACCTCATGTTATGCAGCATGACACAGCTTGATGCAACTTCCTTGTGTTCAGTACCAACTATAGGGAAGTTTGATTATCTGCAAGGTAGTCTATGGAAAGCAGCAAAATTACTCACAAGGATGACAGGAGATATTTATTGCAACCCCCAATGAATAGCCAACCCAAGTAGATATTAGTGTTTGTGTGCAGCTTATGGTAATGTTGGTTATCACTCTTGTACCCCCTTATAATGGCATTATGAGGCAGCAGGTATGTAACACCCAAGTGAATATCATCTAAAGTATTAAGCGAGAGAATGACTGTGTAAAACAAGCTACAATAATTTACTTTACAACTACTTCAGATTCTTATGATAAATATTATATTACCATCTGACTTTAAAGTTTCACCTTTTGACTGAGGATGATGGGGCATTGAGATCAAATAGCTGGAGATCCAAAAGGTAACCATGCTTCCTATGCATCTATGCAATATTCATCTAATATTAGTGGCCTATATTAAAAGATGAGGTGAAAGCCATAATGACAACAAACTCAAATTCTCCTTTAAAAATGCAGAATGAGAATGTAACCAACATATGCTGCTAAAATGAACTGTATCCTTCACATAATGTGTTATCCCCCTTGTTCAAAGTAGGACTCCCCAGCTGTTAATCCATTCCTCTCCAGTGTGGCTTCCCATTCTGCCATGTGGAATCCCAGATGTAGGAAATGATATAATCCATGCTCATACAGTCATGAAAATACCCATCTGGCATATAGGAACGGCAAGCATTAAAGGCATGTGACCATGAGCTCACTTCTGTTATAGTATTTCATAAACAGAGATTCAACAGTATATTAGGACAATCAGGCAAAGAACTGCTGATGTTTCAACCACACAATGCAGAGAAATATAGAGGGGACAGGATTAGGTTAAAGGAGTTAATGTAATTATATGTGAACATGTCTGTTTATGCCCTAGTAGAGGTATTTGTCTGTTCCTCATGTTTTTAATATGCTTGTTATTAGTTCACTATGGCTACCTTAAGTGCATTTCAGGGTCATCACCCAAGGTTAATTAGTTGTGGTTGAGTTACAGCCAAACACATTGAGAGGGGTGCTTTCTTCTTTCCAAAGAGAGACAATATAGGAAATTAATATAGAGATACTAATCTAGATTTAATCCTATTAACCCACAACAGAAACATCACCCACATTGTCTACTTTGCCATCCTAGAGGATGAAGACGTTTGTTATATATTTCCCCCCAACTGAAATACACCAAAACAAAATACATTTGTAATCAGTTAAGAGATATCAATAAAATGGTTTTACACATTTGTGTGTTGTGTCCTGATTTTTCCAGGATAATGCTTTATGTTGTGGCACAGATGATGCCAACATAACAGAGCTCAGTGGATATATGACAGAACCCTAATTTTCAGTACCCTAAAAATGAGCTATTCAATGTCACTAGAACAATTACATAATTGAAAAATAAACCTTAAAGGAATCATTTTGTTTGATTCCACTTAAGAACTATTACACATTTTTTCACAAGGTGTTGCACATATTTTTAGCACTTAAAGGATTAAGCATAATGCAATTGGGGCAAGTCACAAATATATTCTAGAAACAGTTGACAGTATGACAGAACTGCATCAAAATGCACAGGACTTGATCAAAATGCAACAGTGCACCAGACACTGAAAGCACAAAGCAGAATTGACAAATATAACACTAAAATTATAAGAAAGCCCATATAACCTATGTAGTAAAAATGCCGTCAACTGTCGCCTGCAATGATCACCTAGCCTACTGGATAGGTGATTAATGCTAAGGGGGTGTCAGGAGGGGTCCTAATGACCCCCCTTGAGGTCTGAACTATTTATTTATTTTTTACATACAATAAAAAATATAATAAACAACATTTATTTCACTTATACAGGCAAGTTATGCAGCCACATAACTTGCCTATTAACCCTTTGAGTACCAGATGGGTAGCAAAAACATTGCAATGCATTGCTACCTCTCTGGTACTCACAGGGTTAATTATACAATGCATATACAACGAGGGCATGTCGAAAAAAATTTAAGAAAATGTTGAATTTAAATGGAGAAAGAAAGCCATTGGAGCACTATAGGCTGAATTTCAAAGGGGAGGGTTAAAATGTCGAATGTGAACAATATTTGTTGAATTAAGATGGTGAAAGAAAGCACTATAAGTCGAATTTCAAAGGGGTGGGTTAATATGTCGAAGGGGGCTGTATACGGTTTTCTGCGCTGCTTTTGTCTGAACAACGATGGTTTTGAAACCATTGTTGTGGCTTCTACACCTCAACTGTGATGCGCAGGATTACAGACAGAAAATGTAACCACAAAACACGTGGTAATACTGAACGTAGGTGATAGAATGCTACTTGCTTGTTGTTTTTAGTTGTTTCCTTATAATTACTGCTGATTTTGTTTTCACAACTCTGGTAATAGGATACTAAAAAAAAAAAAAAAAAAAACTCCTGCTTTTTTTTTTTTTTTTTTTTGCGTTTGTAATAGAATCAAGCCCTAGATGCCCACACATGCTGCCTTCACCTCCTCTAGCTATGCTGTTAAAGCAATCAAGTTATAATGTTCTTCTGCCATGTACTGCTAACCCACACTTACTGAGTTCTTGGGAACAAAAATAACCCCAAAGTACGCCCGTGGAATGGCAGGTTTGCCAAGATGTTAGTAGTTGACATGCTGCCTCATTCTATTTTTGAAAACTGAGGATTTAGAGAACTGATATCATGCATAGCTCCTTGCTGGCATTTCCCAAGCCACATTTTTCCAGCTCATACGGCAAGAAAATCCACTTGACAACCCTTAAAGAGATACTGAATATTGCCTGCAAAATCTGACCATTTTACCCGCTCCTAGAGCGCGCACAATGCATTATACTCCATACAAGAGCATAACTACTTTCCTCATCAATCAGCTGAAAATGGAGGCCCCCACCAGGTGGAATTCCATTTTGAACATGCTAGAGCATTTGTAAATGCAGAATAAGGCCATTAGTGAGTAAACAATGAAAAACTGGAAGGTTTCAGAGGAAGCCTTTTTGTCACCTTGACAATGGCAACTAATGTGCGAAGTATGGGAGCTGCTGAAAGGAGGAATCAAGTATGCTGGTTAGTCATATACAGGTAAGAATTAGCTAAGTTCTTCCACAGATATATTTAATGCAGGAAAACCAGAGGTGCATGGCTGAGGAATCTTACCATAATGACAACACAGACATCCACCAGCTGGTAAAGGATGCTAGCATGTTTTGCACAAGATCCTTGCACAGTGTCCATTAAAAGCAATGAAGAATATATTCTTACCCCTGCTTTAAAAACAGAATTTCAGAATTTCTGCCAAAGTGTGATCAGTTTGTCACAACAAGTAGTCAAGATGATCAGCAGCATCTCTCTGAGGAATAGCATTTTGTCAAGGAATATAAAGATATGCTTATAGACCAAGTAAAAGGTTGCATTGCAGAGAATGAAAGGAAGTTAGAGCAAAAAAACTGTTAGAACACATGATGAAAGGGAAGGTAGTGAAGAGTTTATACCAGCAGCAGCCGGAGCAGCAACATCAAGCAGAACATTCCATTCCCAACAAATTACTGAAATCTGTGAATAGTCACTTTCCACTTTGCAAATTAATTCCCTTGAAAAGTGCAGTTTTTCCACTTTTTTCACCTAGCTCATTGCATTGAAATCAGTGAACACTGAATTTACACACAACACATAGCAAATGTTATTTTATTTCCTAAAGGCATAGTATAGAAGGTGTACGAAGCTGCCTGTGTTGGGGGAGTGTGCGGAAAGAATCAGTTGAACAGGGAATATGTTTTTGAGGGGTTGTTGACTGGGATTGGGGGGGGACAGAGTTAATAAAAAATAAATACAATTAAAAGACATGGTATAAAAGGGGTCTGGGGAGGGTGCCTGTGTTGGTGGGTGTAGTGTGGGGAAAGAATCAGTTGAACAGGGATTTTTATTTTTTGGGGGGTTGTTGACTGGTATTGGGGAGACAGTTAATAAAAAAATACAGTTAATAAAATAAAATAAGAAACTGGTACGTAACGTGAGAAACAGGGACCCCCTGACGTTATCTGTGACTGGGGCAGACTGATACTTGTTAGCATTACAAGCCCTGAGGAATCAAATATAATTCAGCTTGTTTGCATCACAAATTCTGAGGAATCGGTAAATTAGTAGGATTTAGGCTTGTTAGAAACAAGCCCCAAAAAAATTGTTTTTTTTTTATTTGTAGGCCTCTGGGTTGCATTTAAAGAACAAGCCCTGAGAAAAATATATGCCCAAGTGGCCTAGTGCCAGCAGGTCATGTTATGGTGGCCATTATCAATTGCACCAATGTCACTGTGGCATTTGTGACTGCTGTTCTTGCTGCTGCTGAGTTGTTTAAGGAGCAGGATGATTAGACAGCTCCAATGAAATTGAAACAACAGTAGTGATATGGGTGATGATCATGGTTCCACTTGCCACTACTAGGTCCAGTAACGTGCCTGAGGCAGCAGTAGCAGCACCGCAACTAGCCCCCACCACTTCAGGTATATGTGGATAAGAGGAGTTGGCCAGTGATGCTTCTCCACCTGCCCTCCTACAAAATCATGGGTGTGTTAGAATATACATTTTTCCCTTGATAGCAGGATGGACTGTGCCTTTCATCAGCAATTGCTATGTGTACAGTGTGTGTTGTAAATAAGGGAAGGACTGGGAACAATGAGCACATCTGCACTCACATCTAACACCTGGCATAACTAACCAAACACCATGATTCTTAGGTTCCCAATGTGAAATCATCCCACCAGAAACAAAGTAATGTTGCTGTTACTATACCCCTTGTGTACTCCCCACTAAGGACACTAGACAACATGTAGTTTAATAACACTGATGAACCCTCTCTGCCACCAGCTTAGCATATTCTGTGGGATGGAATCTCCTCAGGGGCCACTTTATGCCCTGGTTGTAATTATCCTCCACCAAAAATGCCATGTATGGTAAAAACACCACACCAGTCTGAATGGATATGGAATGAGTTGCTAAGGGAAAAATTGACATGGGAAGGTGTAAAATTAAACAAGGGAATGCTGGACAGTGAGAGAAGGAGGAAACACAAAAGGAGTTTGGGGCAAAAACCAAGGGCAAGTAAAGGCCAAGAGGAGGGATCAAAAGGGGTGGGGGAAGTAGAAGAAAGTGGGCTGAAAAGAGGAGGAAAACACGGATATTGGGGCACAACACATTTGAGTGAAGAGTGTAGGGAAAAGGATGATGAGTGAGTTGGGGGAGCAGCTTCGAGAATAAAAGACAGACATAGATCAGACTTGCCTGAAGAGGTTTTCCTACCTTACCCTGGAGAAGAATGTATGGTATTGAGCACTGAAGGCCAGGTTTTTTTCCCCTAATGGACATCAATTGATCACATTTCTAGTCTTCTGGTAGGTTAAAATATACAAAAAAAATGTTTGCAAGATGTGAGAAACTATTATAAAACAGCCTGTCTGGTATGAATTGCAAAACATACAGAATTGTTTCACTCATCCCTAGTTGCTATATTCAAAAGTATAAAAAGCTTGTGTGGCAGTGTAGAAATGTAGGACAGGTTATTTCTAGTTAGAACTTTGAGAAATATTTGTCTGGCAAACTCCAGGATGTCATTTTCTCACACCATGCAGTTGTTTAACCAACTGAAATTGGTTGTAAGCATTTAATACCACTTTTTCTCCTTCCCTTGATTTTAATGTTGTCATGCAGGGTGAAACCAACTAGTGTTCCTAGTAATTCACCCTGGAGGTTATACAATAAATGTGTAAAAAGAACAAAATAAACTGAGCATTTCTTTTATACAGGGGAACAGGCAATAAAATGCAACTTTATTAAAAAGCATTACTATTTCCTTTAAACATTTTACAAGCTGGGACAGAAAGTTGCTCTGGGTGACTAATTTACCAGCCATTATTGAAATATATGTTCAGTGGGTACGGAAGGCCAACCTTAGGTCACCTGAATAAGCCAGGATGAACATTCTGTGGATGGGTGGTAGAGGAAGAACTCACCAGGCAATGATCTAATGCAATTTAATGCAAGAGCCTATAAAAAGTTTTTTGAAATGCTTCAGTTGTTCAAGAAAGACTTAACATGTATTTAACATTGACTGCACCAAATTATGCTTTAGCAGCGTGTATCGAAGATCAGTGAGAAAAAAATGTACCTTTGTTAAACATTGACTTTATAGTTAAACACATGCTAAGTCTTAAATGGTAAAAGACAGCACAGGAGTAATCAATGGTGAAATATATTCAAATAAATGTATTATCACACATCATGTATTGCAATTGCATACATAAATGAAGCTCTGCTATGTTTCTGTAAGGCAACATGGTGTCATGGTGCAATTTTTGACATGAACAGAAAAGTCAAGCTGAAGAATCAGTTGAAAATCACAGTATTCTTTAACAACTCCTTCAATTGATTTGACCCCTGAAAAAGTCTAGAAGCATTAAATGACCGATTGGAGGGGAAACTGGGATTTGCTTGAGTTCAGCATCTTTGTTGACCTTGGCAACTGTAACAGACGTCTTTATTTTAACTGGTTGCGCCTGCACTGTCCTGTACAGGATGCAATTTGAGCCAAGCTGATGTGGGACAGTGGGAGTAAGCCATTTAGATTTCTAAGGATTGGGGATGGGCAAAATGTTTTGCTTCAAAAAAGAAACGTGGGAAAATGCCAGAAAAAGTGTTAATTTCTGAATTTTTTTTCTACCTTTTTGCCATTGCATTGTAATATATGATAATGTGTTTGTCTGCCACATGGAGAGCTTTCCCCATCATATTCCCACCATGTAGTACAAAACTGGTGTCAGTGCTCCTCCTGTAAGTCTGTGTTTGGAAGAAAGAAAAGACAAATTTTTGATGCTACTAGCTAGTATTGAGAATTTGACAAAGTTTGAAAACCGGAGTTGCTTGATAGGAGTGTTGGTGGTATCCAATGCCAGTTGTTTTATGGATATGGGTGTGAAGGGAGGAGAGAGTTAAAAACAAAGCAGGTGATCCTTACTACCCAAGTTGGCTGATCCTCTATTGAGAACGAGCGACAGTTATTATTTAAACAAGCAATATGTTGCATATTCAAGAAAGGACAAATAGAAAAGGGGTACAACTTGACATACTGTGTTACGTACCCACACAAACTCCAATACCTGCATTTTAAAGAAAAAGAGGGGCAAGCATATACTGAGGTGTGGTGAGTGCTGCACTAACAGTTGTGTGCTTTATTGTTTTATAAAAGCGCTGGTGGTAATTCTGAAGCACACAGGTCTATCCTGGACTATACTATAAAAACTCACACTGCTGTTCTTGGGAAAGAAAATTTTGACACTAGCAGCAAGTAGTACAGAAGACGACAGGCAATGGGTGAGAGCTGGAGTAGTTTGTGATTGCATGGACATGTTGATGGTAGAAAATCTGTAATACAGAAACTGACTGTGGCTATGGTTACTGCAGCCTGTGCAGTAAGTGATGATTATTACCCTCTCCTTCATGAGACAGGGGATATAATAAATTCCACCATCACTAGTAGTCCTACACCAAATATGACTTGCATTCTAGTTTTGCCATAACCAAGGAGGATTTAATAGCCTAATACAAGGTAAGCCTTGAAAAAAAAAGTTTCAGGCTTGCAGCAAGGCAAACCACTTCCAGGAACTTTATATGCCACCCACCAGTGGAATGGTGCTTGATAACTTTGTTTCTGCTGCTGAATCAAAGGATAACCAAATGTAATTACAGTATCAGGCTAAAGCATTGTCTGTCATACTCATGGATGATAGAAGTAGTGGTGGTTGTGGGGAAAATGTATCATCATCATCTCCAGAGACTGTGATATTGAAAACAGGACCAGTGGCGACATGACATAAGTGGTAGTGTTTCTTTCCTACTAGCCCTAGTGCTGCTGAGGCAAATGCATCAGCACAGCAAGCCAACACAACTACTTCGTGTACAGCTTGGGAGTTGAGAAGTTGTCCAATAATCCTTCTCCTCCACCTCCCCTAAAATCATGAGTGCTGGAATCTTTTTCCTTGGGGTCAGGAAGAGACTGTGTTACTATCAACAAATGCAATCAGCACAATGTGTAAACACACAAAGAAGGGAGTAAAGTAGGAGAACCTACCCAGACAGTGTAACAAGTTAATGAACATTATAACGAACACAACCTTTCGTTATGCATAGCCTTCATGGACTACAAAAAGGCCTTTGACTTTTGAAAAAGTAAGCAATCGATGCACTGATCAACCAAGGAATAGATAGAGCTTACATCAAGCACTTAAGATTAGTGTTGAGCGAGCGTGCTCGGCCGATGCTTGGATCGGCTCGAGCATCGCTCTGCTCGGCACATGGCGGTACTCGTACGAGTACCGCCATGTGCTCGCCCGACATGTTCGGGTGAAGGGGATCTGTGCCGGAAGAGGCACAGATCCGAAGACTCCGCTGGACCACCAGGGACTGGAGGTACGGGGGCATTGCGGAGATGAAGGGGGCATTGCGGAGATGAAGGGGGACATTGTGGAAGAGGGGCATAGACTCTATGCCCCTCTTCCACAATGTCCCCCTTCATCTCCGCTATGCCCCTCTTCCACAATGTCCCCCTTCATCTCCGCTATGCCCCTCTTCCACAATGTCCCCCTTCATCTCCTATGCCATAGAGGAAGGGGGACTCTATGCCCCTCTTCCACAATGTCCCCCTTCATCTCCGCTATGCCCCTCTTCCACAATGTCCCCCTTCATCTCCGCTATGCCCCTCTTCCACAATGTCCCCCTTCATCTCCTATGCCATAGAGGAGATGAAGGGGGACATTGTGGAAGAGGGGCATAGCGGAGATGAAGGGGGACATTGTGGAAGAGGGGCATAGAGTCTATGCCCCTCTTCCACAATGTCCCCCTTCATCTCCGCTATGCCCCTCTTCCACAATGTCCCCCTTCATCTCCTCTATGGCATAGGAGATGAAGGGGGACATTGTGGAAGAGGGGCATAGCGGAGATGAAGGGGGACATTGACCAGGCACCCTCCGCTCATCAGAGCAGGGGGTGCCTGGTTTAATGCTCGAGTGCTCCCATGCTTTTCAATGGGGCTCGGGTGCTCGGCCGAGCACTCGAGCCTCAGGGGGTGCTCGGTCAGAGCACCCGAGCATCGGGGTGCTCGCTCATCATTACTTAAGATCAATGGAGACTACCTACGCTACTCTTGTCCAGTAGTCCTGAAGAACTACCAGAACGCATTCTATAGCTATAACAGGAAAGCAAAAATTTTGATTTGAAGATGAATATCAATGAAATGCAATACATGTTTAACAAATTTACAGATCGAGGATAATCATAGTAGATGGACAAGCACTAGAAGAAGTGGATAATTAGGTTTACGCTGGACAGGAAATGTCAACAGATGGAAATTGATCAATGAATAAAATAAGTACTCTCCAAGACAAATTTACCACTGTGTCTCAAGCAAAAGGTTTTTGACCAATAGGTCCTACCAGTTCTTACATATGGCTCTGAAACATGGACACTAGAAGCCAAAGCCATACAAAAACGTAATGTTACGTGGAGACGTACGGAACATAAAATTATGAACATAACAAAAACAGACCAAATCACGTGTGCGTGGATTCGTCTGCACACAAAGGTCTGATACATGTTTGAAAGAGTAAAGCACCTAAAATGGAAATGAGCAGGCCACGTAGCAAAAGAGACCTGATAGATGGACCAAATGAATTTTGGAATGGATTCCACTTGATACTAAACCCACAAGAAAATGGCCAAAGACAAGATGGGTAGTCGAGATGGGTAGATGAGATTTCCAAATTTGTTGTACACAGTGGCAACAAATAAAGCAGAATACCAAAATTGTTGGAAACTTGCTGAGGAGCAGTGGAATGACAATAGCTGAAGATTACTGTATATGAACGAAGATGTGATAAAGGCGAGAAACTATTCAATGCATTATAGTATGGAGCCTATATACCAATATCTCTCCAAGTTGTTTCTTTTAGGGTTTGAGTCTCTGCCTGGATATCCAAGTTTCTGTACATGCTGCTCATACACTTGTCCTGCAGTTTACAGTTAATGCATATCCAATGCATTAACACATAGTAATTTTCAGTCTGGTTTTAGTGGAATTCCCTAGCAGAGATGAGTGAAAAGTTCTTTCTCACAGGAATTTCCATTAAATGGAAGATATGTTTGTCCTCAGAAGTGTCCACTCAATAATTGATCAGCTTGACAAGATCCTGTACATTAATGTAAGCAACCTACAATTGTTGAGCTTTGGTTATCAAGGAATATCTCCTTGCCATCCCCACTCTTTAGGATACATATGATAACCAAAGAGCAACCATGACATGTTGGATGTGTGTTTGTTGTTGGTTCTTTGGGTGGTTGACGTGTCCTCCAGCTGCATGTGTTGCTGTGTTTCCCAGTCTATGTGTGTGTTTGTTGATTTGCTTTGCCTGTATGCTTTGCTGACATTGTTTCGACTTATTTGGCATGGTAGTGACAACAGTGCATTTGTGTATTTTTAAGCCTTTGTGTGTTTATGTTCAAGGCCTGTGTGTTGTACATGTTATCAGTTTTTTTATCAGTTGAAGTGTTATATGAGTTGACCCCTGTGAACCTGGGCAATGTAACCCTGTTGTATTGTGTTCATCCTCTGTTAATCCTTTGAGTGCCAGAGGGGTACCCAATGCATTGTCAACCAATGTGTTTCTTATCCCTCTAGCACTCAAGGGGTTAGGTGCTAACCTCTCTGTTGCTCCATGTATAACATTATGGGGGAATAAAACAGATATTTGTATGACCGCATGATGGAGAGCATTGGGTATACCTGACCAAAAATGCAATGAGGGGGTTCAACATGGACTTGGACAGGATTTGTTCTTCTTATCCCTATACATTTCTGCTTGGATTGTACAGTATTATGTCCTTGTTCTAACCCTCTTAGTACTGTGTTGGTGAACTTGTGTGAAACAATGCTGTCCATGTGTTCAGCTTGCAATGCTTTGGGCCATACTAGCTTTGAGGGTTTGTGTGGTGCATAGTTATGGAATGAGGAACTTACTGGTAGTCTGGAAGGTGTTGTCTTCACCAGTATTCACATCCTCCAGGGACCCACTCAACAGGGGTTGAAGATAAGTTCTCCTTCCAGACGCTGAAGTTTATGTTGACTGGGGGACCACCTCCAGTGCCTTCGGCATGCATGGCAAGTTCTCCCATCTTATTCTTTACATGCCTTTTGCAGTCACCCCACTGCTTCTTGATCGACTCCATGGTCCACTTACAGCTGGAGGCTGCATTCACCCTGCTGAGGACCCAATGCCAGATGGCCATCCACCTGGCACCCAGACCACATACATACTCCATCGGGTACAAGATACTCTTTCTAGTATACTTTGGACAAGGACCCTATTCTCCTTGGAGAAGTACATTGGGTCCCACAGCCTCTCATCATCATCAGCCTGGGACGTGTCAGAACTTTGGCTTTCAGGTCTTGACTAGCTGACCTTGACTGTGTAGGGTGCTCCCCAACATCTACCCCTCATCCCACTGACCATGCTGTCCCTGTCTATTGTGTACCTCACCTTCCTCGGGCACCCCTCTGCCCAGCTGATCTCCCACTCCATCCATGCCCTCCTCACCCTTCCTCTTCTCCTGAGCTTCTCCCCATCCCTTTATCCTCATCTCCTCTCCCTGCCATCTCACACTCAGCATTCACACAGGCCCTCACAGACACACTCAATCACACTCACTCTGTCACTCCCTTGAACTCACTCACACTGTCAAAATAAAAGATAAAGGTGTGTTATGTGTGAGAAACAAAATAAGAGATGTGTGTGTGTTTGTGTGTATGAAAGATATGTTAAGGTATATTATGTGTTAATATGCATGTAACTCTCTCCACTCCCAACTCTGCCTACCTCACTCAAGTGTCCACTTCCCTCTCTCACTAACCTCCACTTCTGGGCCCTGTGCTCTAGCTCACAAACTTGAAACAGACAAGGTATGTCAATTATTTTGGGGTATATATAGGTGTATTTGAATGTAATTGATACTTTGGGGGGTTTGTGATTGGCTTTGGGTTTGAACTTTTGTTGCCAACTTGGAGTCGCTACACTGTTATCTTTTTCCATTGAAGCAGACTTATCGGTCATTAAGTGACTGAAATAAATGCATGGTGAAGTCAACAAAGGTGCAATGCAGGTTTTTGAAGCTACATGAATTTTTGGGCTTCTACTCATTAGCCATTCTGGTAGACTGCTTATTGAATAGCTACACAACTCAGATATGGCCAGTGTCGGTGTTTTTTTTTTTTTTTTGCCTCACCAGCCTTAGATCTTAGTTCACGGGCTCCATAGAATAATATAAAAACTACAGATTTTATCAAAATGAAAAAGTCACCCCCCCTTCATAACACCAGGAAGCAGAGTACCTGATACCTAACATAACACACAATTCATTCTGATGAGAATATTTGATGCTCTTTCCCCAGTACCAAACTATACTATTAGATTACAGCAGACATTTTGCCCAAAACTCACCCAACACTCGTTTAGTTCTGCTTGTCTTCCATCTGACTCCTAGAACTTCCTCACTCTTCACCACTCTGGCTTCCATGCCACAGTGACATTTCATAGGCTTGCCACCAAGATGAGTGCCCCAGTTTTGTAAGTCATGGTGAACCTTCTTTATGTCTACAGTTAGATTTACTACTTAACTCTCTGAATGCCAGAGGGGTACTTTACACATTGCTTTGCAATACGTTGCATACGCCACTAGCACTCAAAGGTTTTATTTAAATTTTTTTTATTTGAGCCAGTTAGACCTTTAAAAAAGAGATATAAATAATGTTCTCTAATATCCCAAAGTATCAGAGCAGTTTTCACATATTAAGTTAAGCAGTTTCATTTGTTTGGTTGAGTCCAATATTCTGTAATGCTGCCGTGCTGGCTGCTGCCTTAATGTCCCTTACAGTTTCTCCTAGACTTTCCATTCTCTCTTTATGCCTGTTCCCCATTCTGCCTGTCTACAACGGTTTCTCCACTTGTTCATGTTCATGCGTAAAAGGCCATGGACCCTTATTTGGTGTTCTGAGCAAATTATGCCATCCAAGGTTCATTTCTGGATGGTCAGTAGCTGTATTCGGAGGCACAATTACAGTGCTTTATTTAAAGAAACTATGAAGACTACAAGCTAGCTTACATCTACGTAAAGAACAAAACTATAAGCAAAAAGTAAATTAAGAATTTATTGAAACAAAAGCGGTTTATCGTTTATATGGAGATAAAAATAAAAACGGTGCTTAATACCTTTATAAATGCTATGAGAACTTGCTAGCATCAAATGGGTTAATATTTTAAAGGGTTTCAATGATAAAATGACCAGCATAGCATTTCCCAGGAGGGTATTTCTGGTTTCTGGATGGTTTATGTAGTCACTTATATACAGGTAATTATTACCCTTTGAGTGCCTGAGCTGAGCGCAACGCATTGCACATCCCTCTGGCACATAAAGGGTTAATAACCCTCTACAAATTTTCAGACAAACATCTTAGATTTCTTAACATATAAACCTTTAGCAGACTGTCAAAATGACTAATTAAAAGTACTCCCTTTTTAAAACAGAATTAGTATTGCATATTCAAAAGGATAGATGCAAAGACATGCAGGTTTCAGTACTGCATAATTACAGTTACAAGTGTAAAATGATGTCTCCTAAAATGTTAGTATGTTCTGTATTTAATATTTCTTGTTAAAATTAATTACTTGCATTCCTAATCATGTATAACTGCATAAAATAAAATTAACCATTATTAAACATATATTAAAACATTACACCTATGGTATGTAGAATTAAATAATATTTTATAAGAGCACCTCCCTGAAAATGATAAAGTTTATATTTTTAAGGTCTCCTAGGTACAAAGCTAGCAGAAATGAATATGGAAAACACCATTACATTATGTAGGATTGCTTTTCCTTAAAGAAAAACTAGTACCAAAAGACTGTCTATTATATGACTGAGCATTCTGTAAATATGTACATATATGTATGGGCTTTTTCATTCCTCACTTTCTGGGCAGGATACGCAACAGAAAGTAAAAATTGCAAGGAACAACTGGATCCTGAAAACCCAAAACTTAAGCTACTTGAAACTGCATACATTTCTAACAATAGAAACTTTAACATAAAGAGCCGTTAAAGGGATAGTAATACTTAAAATGTAAAAAAAAAATATATGTTGTAGGGTTTATCTCCCTGAGCAAAACAAGAGTACCCCCACTGCTGTAAGGTGTTTCATTCAAAAGTTATTAAATTTCAAAGTCGAATTTTTTAGGTGCAATATCACAGGGGCCTGAAATTGTACAGTGGTGCTGTTGCTACACGATCCTATGGACAGCTCTGGTCCCGGGACCATAAATCTCCATAGGATGGTGTAGCAACAGCGCCACTGTACAATTTCAGGCCACTGTGATACTGCAACTAAAAAAATTGACTTTGAAAATTAATAACTTTTGAATGAAACGCCTTACAGTAGTGGGGGTACTCTTGTTTTACTCTGGGGGATAAACCCTACAACATTTTTTTTTTTACATTTTAAGTATTACTATCCCTTTAATGTTATTACATGCACTTTCATAGAAGAGCAACTTGTATTTTTTTCCATTAGTGTTGCTTTAACCTTTTCAGTGCTTTAGATGTCTCATACACATTGCTACCCAATGCACAAACTGCCTGTAGCATCCAAGAGGATAAAATGAGTTGCTGTTTTTTTAAACTAGCTTTGGCCACAGTAGATGTGTAAACTCTGTTCTTTCTTAGACCACACATCTTTCTCCAGACTGAAAAGGATATAAATATAAGACCACCAATGGTACAAATTGATCTCATATGAAACTGCATAATGCAACAAGCAGATACAGATGCAGAAAATCCCATACCTTGATGAAATTTAAGATATAGGATATTGTATGATTTGTATTTCAGCAGGATGGGGGAATGCACTATCCCTGCACACCTCACTTCCTGCTGTTTTATTAACAGAAGAGTACAGGTTACATGACAAGTGAAAAGAAGTTTCTCTCACTCTGCTAGCATGACCCCAACCTGCAAAAACTAAAAACACATATTATATATGAATATTACATGGTACTAGAACATGGTCTTTAAAATTATAGTAATGCTTCAGAAATACTGTTTTTTTTAAACTGTAGCACCTGAATTTAGTTGCGGATGTCAAGTACTTTCTTTAAAAACCTTATTTACATTTTATTTACTACTAGTAGGAGACAATTTATTGTCACAACAACGGTGATATCAGGACACAGTTTAATAGTTCAGACAGAGGGAAATTTTTCCCATCGGTCTCCACTACACTGGAGTTGTGTGGGGTCAGCTCTTACACAGTAGTAGCAGCTGATGTCAGGGAAAAGAGGCTTGGGATTCATAAAATGTAAATAAAGAACTGTAATCGCATATTAAGTCCAAGTGCTGCTGTTTAAAGCATACGGTTATTACTATGCCTTTAACAACATTTTAGCATTACTTTTTCTTTTCTCATCAAAAGAAACCAGTTTATGAAATCCATACATGTATATGAAATGAATACTATATTTCTTCATAACCCTGATGAGCACACAAATGGGTATTGTACCAACACCCACTCAGTACAGGCCATAGCTGCAGCATTTTTGAACAGTGTCCAGTTTCCTGCTTAAAACAAAATTGAAATCAGTCCAATGATTTCATTTTTAATAATGTAAATGTAATTTGTTCAGTCTATATCCACACAAAGGAGATATTTGGATGGCGAGCAGTTTTGGGGATTTCTTCATATAATTATTTTAAGCTACTCAGAATAGTGTGTGTCCTATTAATGCTAAGCCAAACTGCCAGCAGGGAAGAGCTGTGTCCAATCCAGAATCTAAATGAGTCACTGAGAGTCAATCTGCTTTTCCCTCTGCCCCTGGGCTTTCCTTGGGTTTTGGCCTAGCTTGCCTCCAGTCATACAAGGAGGCTCAGATTTAGGACATTTTTTGGTGAAACTGTAGTTTGCTTCTCTACTTCAGTACTGTTCCCCACAGAGGTTGATGAGCCCTGATTGGCTGGACATTGAAAACTGACACTTGCACTTTGTTTCACAGTCCTTGCCTTTATGGAATAAGATGACATCTTGGCTTTGTTGTATTGGTTTGTACAGTACCATATGAAGCACCTGTGAAATAAAATGCAGAAAGTAAAGATCAGTGTTCTAAATGAATGTATTACCCTACTTTATTAACCCTTCGAGCTCCAGTGTAGTGTGCCATACCTTATGAAGCAATGCATTGCACAGCACTCGGACAAAGGGTTAAAGAGTAATTTTGATTCATATTTTTAAAATATGGGAAATAAAAAAATAGATATCTAAGCATCTTTAGTAACTTTTCATAAAGATATGTTTTTGATTACTCATTTTATCAACCTTTGCTGATCAATACGCTGTTACTTTAGACTGTTTGTTATTGGTTTACTGCACAGAACACATATCCACTCTGACTTGTGCCAGCCTAGGTTCCAACCATCAGAAGACAAGAGCTGTAAAGTGGGACTTCGGTAATCACCACCATTAGTTCATTGGTGCACACCATATTATTAATTCTTTCATTGACAAAGTATTGCTTTTTAAAGCATTGCATACCCATCTGGCAGGGACGTGCACAGACATTTTGGGGGGCAGGGGCTCAAATGAAAAAAAGGGCACTTCTCATAATTATTATTACTATTTTTTTTGTTACAAGGACACGAGGGCACTTTGGACAAAAAGAGCAGGTGCTCAAGCCCCCCTTGGTGTCTGTGTGTCCATGTGCCTGCCGTCTGGAGATCAAAGGGTCTATTCAATTTCACTGACACAGATCTATCAGAATGAAAGAAAATTAACTTATAAGACAGTAAGTGGTGTTCTGCATTATAAAACTACAATACATTTCAATACAAAACATGTTAATTTAACTCATTGGGTTTTAGGCACAGTGGAGACTCAAATGCGTTTTTTGCTGGGGAATCCGCACATTCTGTGTCAGATGTGTAAGGGCATGATGAACTGATAATGTAATGGAATTATGCATAAAACAATAGAACTAAACATTTTAAAACTTTAGTACATTACAGCACAGCCACCAGTGCACAGCTTGTGTGGAGAATCCTTTGAGTGCAAGAGAGGTAGGCAACACATTGCACGCAAAGGGTTAACAGCCCCCCCACACACACACACAGCAGTCATAAGGAAAATGACCAGTTTATGCTACATTTTCCAAAGTATGGTCCGTGTGGGATCGTATAGCATTTTTATTTGGTGTACTGTTCCTCTGCGCCAAGGTCAAAGCTTTCTACTAACAGAGCACAGAAGAAATCCGTGCAACAAGCTTCATTTTGTTGCACATAAAGCTTTGTAAATAGACGTTATTCAGGAGCAAAGCACAGAAAGTAGTTATTGGTACATTTTTTTATGAAATCTGTTCCCTTTCCCATCATATCCCAGTCCATGCACACACAACATGTATATATTCTTATAATTTTTAATCCCTAGGATGCTAGAGAGAAAACACATGAACCACAAACTAAATTTAACCCTTTGAATGGTGTGAAATGCAATTCAGTGCCAATTCTGGTATTCAGATTTGTAGACTGTCAGATATTCTCCAGGATAGTCAAAAGGAGAATCATTGCCAGTTATGTAACATATTTCAGTATTTTTTTTTCTAGAGGTCTTATTTTATTGAATGGTCATTTGATAAAAACAGATAGGAATTTGATGCAGGGAAACATCTGATTGCCTTTTAGAGTCAGGAAGAAATTGGCATCAATGTTTTCTCTTCCTCTGAATCAACTAAAACAAAAAGTTATATCACAGACAGTGCCACACACAGAGAGATGCATGGAAGGGGAGGGCAAGACAGTTCCAGTACTCATGTCAGGGTGTAAGCAATTTGAGGCTCACTAGCTGGTTTTGAACTACACATCATCCTCCTTAGCCAGCAAATGGCTTGCTGAGGATTATGGGTGTTGCAGTCTAACACCAGCCAGTGAGCCACAGGTTGCTCCATACCTCCCAACATTTCAAACTGACAAAGAGGGACACTTGTGTTTTGGGGGTGTGGCTGGTGGGTGGGGCATTACCAAGAATTTTTAGGCTATTTCATGATCTATTGACACCTCCTTGTGTAACCTAATAAATGACTTATAAAAAGACCAAAGTGTTTTATTTACACAGACTAATTTTTTAAACACAGATACTGAAGTTTAAACAAACATTAATTTCAGTTTTATTGTTGTAGAGCAATGTGATACATTTATAAAAACATCAGAGTCTGATTTCCTAAAAAGAGGGACATCAAGGTGGGAAAGAGGGACAGAGGGCTTTGGGTCTAAAAGAGGGACTGTCCCTCCTAAAGAGAGACACTTGGGAGATATGTTGCTCACCAAGTTATTCCATTAAAATTATACAGGTAGAAATGAAGCAAAGCACAGTGCTTATCAATACATGTATTGTGTACAACCTTCTGGCACACTTGTTGGCTGGGCTCCAGTCAACTGCAGGGAAGTTATGTCCTTGTCCTTGTGTGTATAGGGAGCAGGAAAAGGAGGTGGTATTTGGGGTATTGGCTGCTACTTTGTTCTGTCTGAAGCCTATTCACTGCAAAAGGAGCTCTTCACAAATATGCCTCTGCAGCAGGGTGGTTAAGCAGCAAGTGGGACAAGAATCCAGCACTATATGGCTGCATGCCCATGCATCCAGTCTTTGGTGGGCATGGCTTGTCTCCTGCAGCAATAAAGTAGTAGCTACTAGCTAGGAAATTAATGACATTCATCTGCAAGTAAAACCTTTGCTTTCCTTGCATACATGAATCATCCAATAAGACCACAGCACATTGCATAAGCATACATGTGCAACAGCCAGAGGAGATATTATCCCCCAGCCCTATTTATCTATTTCTCCTTAGTCTCCCCAGGTATTAAGGGGAGCGTGCATTGGTCTCTCTGGGGATTGGGGACACCATAATAGCTACACTGAGGGATGCTGCACATATCTGTTTATGCAGTATTCTTTGTTCTGATTGGCTACTTCATATGTAGGGGAAAAAAAGTTTCACCTGGGAATTAACCTTTGTCATCCACTCAGTGAATCAGCCTTTAGTCTGTGACTGAACCTCCAGGGGGAATGGGATGGGTTTTATTTTAAAACAGCAAGGATGAAAGAGGTGGGAAGGGATAGAATGTGGAGACAGACCCCATTGCTCCTTATGGTAAAGTGGGGCCTGCCTAGAGAGGCATCCAACACAACAAATGGCTAAACAATATCCTTGTATACTTGACTCTCTGGTATACTGATGGCATAATCAATAGTATTTTGGTATCTATACTTTATTTATTCCATTTTATCTTTAGAATCCTATGGGTTAATTTTATAAATATTGTATAGTAATTTACCCTACAATTGCTCCATACTAATACTAGGCCAACATCGGTCCATCAGTGCGCTGCATGAAAGACAAATATTCAACTTACTTAAAATCAACTGCATTATTTACACTAATCATCAGCTCCCATCTCATTTCAAAATGGAGTACAAGAGCATTTGTTTAATTAGGTTTGTACATCCTGCTGTATATTTGCCATTGTATCAATATAATTTGCTATTCCATTTTCCAGTACATGACAAAGGTTACTGTATTTTATTCTCTGTAAACCAGATGATCATTCCTAAACTTTTAAATTTCATATCATGGTGGTCTATATCAGGTTTCACAGACACGGAGACGTTTAACCTCTTAAGGACCAGCAAAACACATTACAAAGCAATGCTTTACCCACCCCTCTGGTCTTCAAAGGATTAAACAGGTACTAATTGCAAAAATTCCTTCTTCACAGGTATTTTTGCACATAGTTGAGTGAAACAAAAGGCCTCTAAACCCCATCATCCAGTTTGGTTCCCACATGTGTTGGCACTTGATCTGCGGCATGTTAGTGTATGTTTGGTTGCTATTCCTTATTTTCTCAGTCACTAGTATTCATTTACCTGAGCAAAGAGTCTATCTCTGAAGTTGGCTGCTAAGTTCTTCTGTCTGAGTTCTTATGAACCAACCTTGGCTAGTCTTGGACAGAGGACAATGTTCTCTAGCATCACTATCAAGCCATTTATTAGCAAAAACTCATCTCCTTTGCCCCTGGGGTCCTACCTACTTCTTCATCTGGGTAGATTTACATTTTTATTCAGGCCAACTATGAATCTGCAGAGGCCACCAATATTTTGTCTCAACAGGATCAGCAAGAGCAGTTTCTGTCTTCCCAAACCTTTGACATGAAGAGTTTGGCAGAAAGATTGAAGCTGTTCTGGAAGTACAGTTTCCATCGCCGGTCACTCTTCTGCAGAGATTTTTTAAAGTAACAAGGCACTAAAGATTCTGCTACCAGAAAATTTCTCTGGAAGACCATCTTAATGATCAGAATGCCTTGTCATTTCCATATCCAGCCACTCACTTAGATCCCACACTACCAGTGTGTCTTTCATAGTCTCACTGGTGACAGGAAAATCCCTAGCCTGAGCATCCCCTTTACCTGAAAATAACTCTGCTGTCCTTAAGGAATCTCATGCCCTTTTTCAAGCTTTTCAGTCTGTGCTTGACTCCCCAAGGTAAAAAGATCTCTGCTGAAGCAGTTTCCCACAGATTACACAGGAGAATTGCCTTTTTACAACAGCCTTTGTGAATGTATGAAAGGCACCTTGACTTATAAAGACCATTCGGATCTCATTGCTCTTTTCCTCAGTGTAGATCTTTGCATGTGAGACTGAACAACCTGCAAAAAAGTTGCAATCTGGTAAAAATCTCTGTCTGTGGGTCACCATGCATCTTCACCTCCCGAGGAGAGATCTGTGGTAAAGAACTCCAAATTGTCTATTAATCATAGAGGAAAAGCTTTCAGAATGTCTTTTCTGTAAGGTCTGTAGCAGGTCTTTAAGTTTCTCCTCATTTAAGCATTCTGTTCCTAGCCAGGTACGGATTCCAGTTTATATAGGCTGGGAGAACCATTCTTTAGCTCTCATCATCTTTGGCACTGCTGGCATTTTCGTTATAGGATATGGACCGTTCTGTCAGGTCTCATGTTGCTGGCAAAGATGCATTCAGTGGCCACCTCTGCCATGGATGGGAGGCATTTTAGGCATGTAATTTCTCTCTGGAAACCTGCTAAAATGGAGTCAACATCAGACCACTCAATAAAGAGATACATGCTGTGAGGTAATCCAATCTCCTCATGCCTACCTCATTTTAGGGTTACCCTGGCTATGTAAGAACACCACCAGAACCGATTAGAGATGAACAAATTGTAGCCTGTAGCTCAATAGAATTGTCTCACCAAGATGCATCCTGGTGCAACTATCCTGAAAGATTTAAGAAACTGGATTCAAAATTCTTATTGGGAAAAAAAAAAAAAGGCCTGTGTTGTCCCACCATAAGACCATATGTCTTTCTTTCAGCTACCTTACCTTGTTAGCAGCGTTTGGCTATTCCTCACCCAGTTATATTCCTCCTACACAGCAGTTTCTGTTTCAGTTAATGATCGTGTTTCAACATACATATTCAAATTGATAATCATTAACACCCATTTGGTATAATTGTTTAATCATACAGCTGACTATATGCCTACAAAATCCCTGACTTTGTGCAAGTGTACCTAGAAGAATTCATGCGGTTTTGAAGGGAAAGGGTGGTGACACAAAACATTAAATTGATTTAGATTTTTTCTTCTGTTAAATCAATTTGCATTTTGTTAATTGATAAATAGAAACTATTACCATGCCTATTTTTGAAAGTATTCTTACTTTACAGCATCTTTTATTCATACCTACACAGTCTATTAAAGCATAAAAGTTTTCCACACATGGTACAATGGTCCTTAGGTGATTAACTATGCATTGTCTGCAAGCTGCAATGAATAAACTGCCATATTATTATATGTATATATTTTTATTTTATTTTTATTTTATTTTTTTTTTTTTTAAGAAGTCTACAAAAAAAACGCCTGTTTTGAAAAGGTATACATTTGATACTATATGCTATGGTATGGCAGTTAAGACTTTTTCCCAGATATGGTGGCCAGAACTTTAGGTTTGACAGGAATAGATGTTGAAGGAATACCTTTGAATTAGACATATACAGAGTGGGATTTCAGCAATTGTTTTACTCATAAATCACAAGCCAAAACAATGAACCCAACTAAAAGTTATGCTAGACCATAATTCATTATTTCTTGGTGATGATATAACTTATTGAGTTTAATGCTATGCAGTTTAATTTGTACAACTTGCATGTACCCATTATTCTTTCTACAAAGTTATAGGAACAATAATTTATGAATGCTTCCTCATAGATCAATTTTACACATACATGCCAAACAGTACAAAGAAATGCATTTAGGACAAAAAAATATCTGTGAAGATAATGTAGGATTAATGGGACTAGCATGTTCATAATTACAGAACAAATTATATAGGTCTACTCAGAGTATAAAAAGGGGTCAAAGATAATATTATCTGAGGCTTTAAAGGGCACTAATGGCTAAACATAAATGTCTCATGAAAGAGTACACTTAAAGAAGTTTAAATATGTATATAAGAATGATTACACTTGCCTATTTTCCTTTCATTACTCTTAAAAGTTTGCATTTTAGAGGATTAGTATAAAGTTTGCTAGTGGCATTGAAAACACAAACGAGAACGAACATGGATTGACTTCACAGCTGCATTCTTATTAGTGATTGGCAATTGGTTTTGTTAGCCAGTAAGAATAAAGCTTGAACTTGCATTTGTGGCAGTATAAGATTTAAAAAGGTTTTTAAGCTCTTAATTATTGCTTTTATTGTTTTAAATTGCACTGTGCCCCCCCCTCACAAAAGCAGCATCACCCAGCCCCTACAGTGACTGAACACAGATATCACACACAACCACATCGCAACCTACTACACAGACCAAAACACAATACAAGACCCCAAATCTCAGTAGTAATAGGCAGCATATTCTCCTGCAACAGTGAAACAGCTTGAGACCAATAGACCAACAGGTGGCCAGCAGATTATTACACTGTTACATAACACTGGAGGAGCATGGCACTATTATGTGACCAGTGGAGCAATGGCTAGTAGAACATTGCACCATTGCTTGTAACCATCACATGACAAGCAGAGCATGCCAACAATGCATGTGACCAGCAAGGATTTGAACTATTAAGTGAGACAATAGAATTGGATTGGGCAACAGAAAGGCATGCAAATGTGTAGATAAACATGTAAGGACCAGAAGGTTGTTCATTGCATTCCTTAGTAATTATCTCTGCACTGCTCTGGTCCATAAAGGGTTAGGGATGAGAGAATGGCAAGGAGTGATATGCTACTTTTGGGTCCATGAACCCCTCCACTTACCTTAAATAAGTAAAAGATTATCACATTTTCATCTGTGCCAACTGCCCTGTTCTGTTGCCCTATCCTTTTTTTTATACCTTCCCATACATGGAAGCAAGAGTGTCTCTAAAAGGTCAAGGGGGAAGACATATATGGTGAAATAATGCTGTGATTCATGTGCAGCTATTAAAGAGATCAGAATGTAGCAGAATAAACTAGTACAACATCCTGGACACAGGGTCACATAACCATCACCTTTGCTCTGTGCTGCCCTATACTCTGCTAATATGCTGCTTAGAGGAGGCAAAAAGTTACCCGTTGCATGGTGCTTGCAAGTTACCTGCTACAGATGTAGCTTCAGGCCACAAATACATTTAAAATAATAATGGGGATGAGTTATGTCCCCCCTGTAGGGCTCCTCTGATTTTGAGAGCTGTAACATTTATGGGATTTCCCTGCCTGAGATCAGGTGAACTAATCAGACTTGAAGAGACCTTAATTGCACGTGAACTCAGACAGAGAAATATAAAAAAAACTGCACTGTTAGGGATACTGAAGGACCATGCTTGAGAAACTCTGCTGTACTGCAGGATAACATTACACTGACATGACAGGAGCTGTATAGCATTCAAAAGATCATATTAAGCATACCTGCAGTTCGATTTTGAATCCAGAATCATGTACTAAACTATACAATTCCTTAAATAAGCAGTTCATGTTAACCCCTTTAGGACCAGAGGGGTGTGCAGTGCATTCTAAAGTAATGCAGTGCATACCCCTTGGTTATCAAAGAGTTAACTGAAACCGGCAAAAAAATGGCACTTTCCGCTTGGCAAAAAATTTCCTGTGAAAAGAGCGGATTTTCCGCTTTTTCCCCTGATTTTGCCACCTAGCTCATTCCACTGAAATCAATGGGAACATTGAAGTTACACACAACATAAATGTTATTTAAATTTCCCAAAGGCATAGTATAAAAGGGGCATGAGGGTGCCCGTGTTGGTGTTGGGAAAGAATCAGCTGAGCAGAGGATGATTTTTGGGGGGGTTGTTTACTGGGATTGGGGGCACTTAATAAAAAAGAAATAAAATAAAAACCATAAAACATGTTATAAAGGGGTCTGAGTAGGGTGCCTGTGTTGGTGAATGAATTAATCATTTGAACAGAGAATTTATTTGGGGGGTTTAACTGCTATTGGGTGGACAGTTAATAAAAAATAAAATAAGAAATTTGCATTTAAAGTTATAGAGACAGGGACACCTTGACATAAGCTGCCACTGGGGTAGACTGATACTTGACTTGATAGAGTATTTCGAAGAGGATGATTTGTTAGATTTGTTGTTAGAGGACCAAGTCCAGAGGAAACATTGATTTGTAGAACTTAGGCTTCTTAGAAACAACCCCCCCCAAAAAAAATTGTTTATTTTTTTGTACGACTATTTTTTAAAATTTATTTATTTTTTTATTTTTCAAAGCACAAGCCCTGAGAAAAAAATAAAAATGCTCTACTGGCCTAATGCCAGCAGGTCATGTTGACCAGTGGCCACTGTCAAATGTCCTCCTGAGTCCTGATTTGCAACTGCTGTTCATACTGCTGCTACTGAGTTGTTTAAGCAGCAGGATGATTAGGCAGCTGAACGGGAATGGGATCAACAATGGCAGTAACATGGAAGATGGATGATGAAGGTTCCACTTGTCAGGACTGGCTCCAGTGATGCGCCTGAGGCAGTAGCAACAGAATAAGTAGCCCCCAGTATATGTGGAGAAAAGAACAAGTTGGCTGTTAAATCTTCTCCACCTGCCCTCCTCCAAAATCATCATGGGTGTGTTAATAGAAAATATTTTTTCCTTGAGAGCAGGAACGATGGGTCTCATCAGCAACTGCAATGCGCACAGTGTGTGTGTGTTTGTGGTAAATAACATCTGGGAGTACAACTCTATCCAAACACCATGACACCAGAACCCAAGTACTGCTGCTGTCACTATACACCTTGTCCAGACCCCACTAAGGACACATGACAGTTTAATAGTAATGATGAGCCCTCCCTGCCACAATCCTAGCATATTCTGTGGTATGGAATCTCCTCAGATGCCACCTGATGACCTGGAATCAATTCTCCTCCACCACACTGGCATGTGTGGTCAGTGCACCACACAGTGTGCAATGGGTAGAGATGAACTGCTATATCCTAACATTAAAAGAGTGGCTACCATTTAGCTGGGGAGGTAACTATGAATGAGGTGGATTGGCAGGAGATGTACTTGTTACCCTAGAGGAATAAGGTGAGGTTGATGGCGAGCTAGTTGTTTCGCTAGTCATTGAGCTTACAGTGTTTGTCTGGGTTCCTTTATTTTTCCTCCTCTTTGACCTCCACCTTTCTGGAGAGTCAAGGGGTATAGTAACAGTGGTGCTAGATTTCTGTAATGGGTGTTTGACTTTAACATGTTTGACATAAATGTCATGGTGTCTGTGTTTCATGTGTGTTATCAGGGAGGTTGTGCCAAGGTGTGTTCCCTCCTTTCCCCTTCTCACTAACTTGTCACATAATTTGCATTGTACCATTGTTGATGATGACTGCACTGTGCCTGCCAGAAGAGAATAATAGTCCCACACCCATCACTTCTAGGGGGAGGGATAGGGAACAGGTGGAGAAGAATGGCCTCTTTCTTCTTGTCCTCCACATTCCCCATCACTTTTTGTGGCAGTGGATAATGTTGCTGCTACTGCCTCAGATTTAGCAACTAGGACCAGGAGTATTGCTGGCGCTGGCAAGTGGAACCTGTCCTAGTCCCGCATTACTTGTTGACCCCATCCCCACTGTGTCCACTGTGGTCTGTGGCACACTAGCCTACTCCTCAGCACCCTGCTGCCCTTTCATCTCAGCAGCAGCAGAAATTAAAGCATTTGCAATTTCTGCAATTTCCAAAAGTTGATTGCTAGTAGTGGTGGTGATGCCCATCCTCATCCCTGTCTCCCATTCCGTCTCAGTTTCTGATAAAAAGGCCATGAATGTCTCTTCCACCGCAGCTTCTCCAACACCACCACCACCACCACTAGTCCCTAAATGATGCTGCTCTATTCCACACATCTCACTGCTTCTTGGAGGAGGTGAGGAGCAATGTGACAGAGGGTCCCCTGCTGTCACACTTTGAATCATTTTCTCCTCCCCCCTTGAGTACTACAAGAAACACTAGCAGCAGACAAAGTATTGGTGGCAGCAGGTTCAGCACATCTGGCAGCAGGTACAGCACTAGTGGTTGCAGGTACAGCAGTGGGCGCACTGGCAGCAGGGGTAGCACATCTTGCAGCAGGCACAGGCAGCTGACCTGTACTGCTCTCACTAGTACTACCCTTTTCTCCCTCCCTTCCCATTAAATTCCCCCAGGTCCCTTGGGGTGATTTAGGGGGACTGGACAGCATTGGTTCAGTATGGCTAGTCACTTCCTCCTCTTCCTCAGACTCAGTGGACACATAAGGGTCCTTCCAGCTCCTCCATTGATTATTTTTCACCCTGCTCATAGTGATAGCAGTCACTATGAGCCTTTCCTGCCTCAAGTTTTGCAAAATATCACAGCAGAACAGCACAGCATATCTATCTCACTCTGCTGTGTCTGCCTTCAGCGAAAGCATCACATTTTTATAGCAGAAGTGCGAAAACAATGTAAATCAATGGGCAGAAACTTTATAGCCATTGAAAAAATGGTGGAAAATTTTGGACATTGGGCAAAAGATGAAAAAATTTTAACCACTAGTTTTAAAGCAGATTTTCGCACGAAAAAGCAGATAACAACGTGGTTTTCACGGAATTTCCCGCAGGAACACGGTGGCAAGTTTCGCCCACCCCTACTCATAACTCCGGTTGAGAGGAGTTTTATTCCCTTTGGAGGCAAAGAGGAATATTTTGGAGTCCTCTCATTGAAAGATTGCTAACCCTTTGTTTATCAAAGTCCTCTGGCCTTAAACAGTTAAATCATTCAAAAGACTTTTAAGTCAGAATTCCTGTGGGAAACAGATTCATTATATTCTAGTAGGTAATCAAACATTTATTGTATATGAATGCTGGAATTTGTTTTAAAAACAGCTAGATAAGTTGTAGCTTATTAGTGTCAATATAACCAACATAATACAAACATACTTTCTTCTAGTACAGTAAATGTTAAGTTTGTTTAAGGTTCTGGATAATCAATGCTCAAATCTATAGGTTTCTGTTTATCTACAGAACATGTACACACATGAAAAGAGCTCAAACTCTTTTCTTCTTAAAATCAACTCAACAGAAAGGGCTTTCAGTTCCCATGGCTGCTTTGTCAAGTACCATGATTGCGTGAATTAGCTTAAGAATGTCTGAGGTACAGACACCTGTGGAAAGTATGTGTCATAACAGTGACATAACTGTTAAAGGGGAACCTTATCATTAGAGTTCATATAGACAAAGAATATAGAATAGATAATTAACATTGAAACAAATATTCTATCATTCAAATGAGGAGTAAATTATATATATTACTAGTTGAACAGCCCGTTACACGGGCCACAGTGTCTCTGGCAGCCGGTCGCGGGGCAGTCACGCGCAGTAGAGACTGCCCGCGCCACTGCTGATACAGAGCTGGACGCTCCTTCGGAGCGCCCAGCTCTGTATCAGCCGCAGCGCAGGCAGTCTGTACTGCGCATGACTGCCGCACGTGCAGCAGTGTCTACTGCACATGTCGGGCGTTACACACAACTTAGCGAATTATTATATAGGATGCCAAAAGCTCCAAAGTAAGACACAATGACTCCATCTTGTCAGGTAAAACTTACAGTTGGGCCATTCATAGTCAAAACCTGAACCAGCCCGCTTAGGAAAGAATATGGATGGAATCCAAGGAAGTGGAACATTCGCTATTTTATGAAAGCCATACATTTATGCACTATTTGTGACTGTTCGATGCCGAGTAGCACATTCTCCTAAATTAACAGCAAAGTTAGCTAATGACATTTAGGTGCATTCATTAACTTTTCCATTAATTTAGGAGAATAGTTCCTGAATGCTCCTAAATTAATGTCAAAGTTAGCCTGACAAAAATGTGTGCCAGTTGCTTTGCTGAATTAGGCGCAATCGCTCACTCTCTCACAAAACGGCATTTTAGCCACATTCACATTTTGAAATACATTCACAGAAAAAAGCACAAATGTTCACTAATTCTGAAAAAACATTTGCATTCAGCCCTATGAGCTGAGGTGGAGTGACTTCTCCAGTGTTCTAAACTCTCCAAGTCCTATGTTATTGAATGGAACCAATGAACTAAGATATCTCTAACTTGTTTTACAGGAAAGCCAGGGTGGAAACGCACATGAAAACTCAAAATAGCTTTACATTCCAAATTACAGAGCATCTTTAACCATTTTTCCATTATACACAAAGAAAGATAGTGGTGTAGAATTTCCAGTACATATGTATAATATGTAACAAATCTATATTTTATACATTATTGCTTTAGATTTTAAATAATCCTATTTGAAAGCATTGTGTATATAAAGTTACAAGGCAGCGTTATAACCCCTTGTGTCGGGATCTCTGAAGCTTTCATGGGGCAAAAAGTCCCTTTCAAATCAATGGGAAGTTTGCCCCAAAAATTGTTCCTTCTTTCTTATAAGAAATTGCCTACTGAATTTAATTTAACTCTGAAATGTAGTTTAGGAGTTACTCTATAGGCAGGAAAAATTAGGCACGTGTAAGTGAAAAACACATTTTTGTCTACCATTGAGTAATTATGGGAATACCAGTTTACAAGCACAACCTTGATGAGTGAGTGAGATCTGAGCAGACCAACAGATCAGCTGGTTTAAGTATGGTAAGCACCAGTGTAAATATTTACTAAATACAAGCACTACTCTTGCTAAGTGAGAAAATCTCTGCTGGTGAACAGTGCTGACTTGAGCAATGATAAAGTATGTCTGAAGAACAGAGAACAATAAGAACATGGTAATTTAAAAGAGAGACCCTAGAGAAGATTCTCCAAAAGTGGAACTAAAATGTTGATCAAGCTAATCCTAAATAGAGACAGTACAGAACCTCCAGCACCTGAGAGGTTCGGCTAGGACCTTCTGTAGCAATTCCTGTGAAAATTGTGTGTTTTTTTAGGTTTGGTGACATATATATATGTGACTGATGATTTATGTGCCAGAACATTGGGGATTCAGCCAGGCTTGGATCTAAATTTCAAGCACCCCTAGGCATAGAACCCACTAACACCCTTAGCCCAGCCTTGGTCCCACCCCAACCATACCCTCGTGTGACCAAATCCCCATTTTTAGATTTATTCTTCTCAGTAATCTGGTAATTTTCCAGTGTTGGATAAAAAGGTTATAGATAGATACAGAAACCATAAGTGATCTTTTCCAGATATGTAGCCTGTTTAAACTCAACTTTTATTGGTTAATTTGAAAACTTAGCCTTCATTAATTTTGTTCTTGTTTGTGGTGTCAAAAATTAATTGGCGGCTTCCTCAGGGCATACAGGGTTGCCACTCTTCTTTTTTCACTACATCTGAAAAAGTGCCCACTGCTTTTTGATACCACAAACAAGGAGAACAAAGAACAAAGGTTATGTAGGTTATGTTTTCAAAAGACCTAATAAAAGTTGTTTTAACACACAGTTGGAATTAAAATGTACGTAACACTACAACTGAGAACAAGGATACAGAGATGAGTGGGTTTGTAGATGGCTACTTTTTGGTAGACAAACTAGACAACTTCTCAACTCCTAGTCATAACTTTGTTTTCTGTTTTAATTGATCGAAGTTACAAGCTGGGCAATGTGATTAGATTATTATAATAGGGCCCTGCTGCTCCTACCTGGTAAAGTGGAGTTGGCCGCCATGCTGCAGTTGTTAATGATGTGACGTCACTCACATTACACCCAGAACTTCAGAATCTGGGTGGGATTGAGAAAGACTGGTCTGGTCTGAGATGTGATGCATGGGACAAGGTGGATCATTTTAATGAACATGTTGCAGGGTTTTGAATTTTTGAGTAAGCAATGAAAAAGTTGGATTGGTGGGCCAATGGATGGGTTGGTGACAGCCCAGTAAGAGGCACCCTGAAAAATCTGGCACCCTAGGCAAGTGCCTTGTCTGCCTATTTGTAAATTCAGCCCTGGATTCTATGCCAGAATAGAGAAGGATGTCCACATTAAAATAATTGAGCTTAAGCTCCTGCAGGTATGTTAAATTTTATCTGCTTTTCCTGGGGATTTCTGCTGAAAGGACTACCATTGTTCCCCTGCTGGAAATTCCCACAGGGAGGCAAATTAATATTTTGCATATCACAACATTTAAATCATTTAATGAATCCAACAAGTATGTATCCAGTATCTCCAGTGCTGCACATTCCAACCGTTGTTACTGCTATTCTGGCGCTTCTGTTCTAGTGTATATTTTTTAATGTTATTTAGGACAGTTCCTGACATTTACTTTTGAGGTACACCTTGGGCCATATTCAGGAAATTAAAAATCAGCAATTCTGTGGCAAGCCAACTGCACCACAGAGAATTAAAATTACCACTGATTTAAATGGGGCTTTTAACCAACTGAATGCTAAAGAGGTCTCTACAATAGGTTTATGACCACTTTAGTATTCAAGGGATTAAAATCCCCATTTAAATCAGCAGTAATTTGGGGAATTTTAACTTGTCATTCGATACAAAAATATATTATTCATAGAGTGTATTAGGCAATGTCTTAATGTGTGTGCAGCAATGTTCTAGAATACACCTCTGGATGTGGATAGAGCAGAGGAAAAGGGGAAATCAAGGGGCAATGAAAGGCAGATAAAGACAATCAGACTTACAGTGTAACAGTTACACTTCTGCAAATCAAAACCGCTCCACTGCTTAACCCTCTGGGGGTCTATTACAAGCTACAATGAAGACAGCAGCAATGTACTCTGTACTCAAAAGCAATATGATCAATGAGTCACACAACAGAAGTCTACAAAAGCCCCATGTTCATTAAATACAAAACTCAGGAGGCTCTTGTGCAGGGTGTGAAAAGTACAAGTCTAACCCCCCACCCCCACACACAACATTGTCTACGCATGTATCTATACAGTTGCTGCTGTATTGGTTTTGTATTTAATAAACCTTATTATACTTCCTTTGTGAGGCTTGGCATTCATAATTCTTTGATGTTTTCTTTGTCTTTTATGGTACAGATTATTTGTTTTAGTTTTCAAAATATAGCCCTTTCTTTTTCCTAAATTAAGTAATGTCCGATTTGCAGGCTTCTCTGTGGTTAAGGACTTCATTTGCCAACCTTCTAGCATCCAATTCAGTCATATAAGTTACTGGAGTTAAGACAGCTTGGGAGGATGCTCACAGTTGCTTTAACTTGAATTGCCAGACAATCTGGGTGAAGTTAAAATAGAAAACATTGAGTAAAAGTGCACAATGTTCACAAAATAAATCCAATGAAATCTAGAGTTTTTTTAAAAAATTCTAGCATTCAGGGAGTTTAAAGGAATTGGCAGAATTAATCTTTTACATCACTCAGAGGACTGCGGAGGATCAGGTTTTACCTGAATGAGGACAGATTTATTAACCCCATAAACCTGAATGTTGTGAGTGGGTATATGCCTAGCTTTCTCTACACCGCAATGTGATTGATATTTCATTATTTATATTGGTGTTTAAGTGGTATACACTATGGGCATCTCTCTCTCTCTGCATATTTGATCTCTGCATTGTGAGAGCTTGGGAAGGAGCAGGCGAGCAGCTCAAGACTATGGTACTACAACTGATGTGGAAATACATGGATACTGTCCAGGGGAGCAGTTTTAATCCCTCAGTGCTTGTGCTGTTCTACACATGTATTTTTCCAGCACATACTCTTGTGACTAGTGCCCTTTTCTCATGATGTGGTGATTTATACATTGGATATATTACACTAGGAGTACACACTAGAATTTTTGTCTCTCTCCGTGGAATAAACTTCATGGCTTGTTTTGACATTTGTCTGTGTTATTAGTAATGGTGCCTGAAGTTGAAGATTTGAAACAAAACTTCATATTTTTTCAAAATACACAGCTTATGTAAACCTGTCAGATTATAGACCGGCATTGACATAAAGGCACTTTTTATTAAAACAGAAGAAGAACACTGGACTACTGGGTGTGGTGCTGCTTGACTAGACCACTACCTTCTGATGGCAGGCAACTTAGGTCCTAGATATATGACTCACAGCATGCCTAAGTAGGGCAGACTGATAAAACCTTATGTGCACCTGTCATTCTATTGTCCTCTGGCATTAATGGTTTATTAAAAAGAATAACATTGAAAATCAGAAATTAATCTGAGAGAAATTAGTTTGCTGTACGTTGTAAACAATTGTAGTGAGAGCTTTAGAGGTCATTTCTGCTCTTAGTAGTCACAGCTCTTTGGAAGCTAGAAATGCAATGCATTGGAACCCTTTGAATGCCAAAGTGGTATCCAAAGCATTGCAATGCAGTGTGTTGCACACCTCACTGGTATTGGAAGGGTTAGAACCCTCTCGAGAATGAAAGGATTAATTGGAGCTGCTTTTATTGTGAAACATTAGTATCCCTTTAAGGTTACTTCCTATCTTAGACAAGAGGGCTAGTGTGTGGATTGTCCAATTTAAGAGATTAGGATGCCTGCAATGTTAATGGAAAGGAAACAGTCATGCCATTTTAAAATTTCTTAATGCTATTCATAGCATTCAAATTAAAAAGCCATCATTTGTGTTTCCTGAAGCTATGTCCTGACATAGGGCATTACAAGCAAGATCTTTGTCAGACAGGAGGGAGCCCCAAACCTGCTGAGGGCTACATTATACTATCATAAATCAGAAAGAGCAAAGTATCAGATGTTGTTATTGTCAACTCTGCCAATTGTCTACAAAGCTATGAGCTGTTGACTTTCTGAAGTGTTTCTGCATTTAGAATGGTATTTTATCTGTATAGTGAACCCTCACATAATCTGTTTGCTTACATTAAGTATATCCTAGTTGTAAAGATCTTTATTTTAAATCAATAAAACAGCATATCCGATACCAACTCTATTCACATTCATTCTACTGTTATGACAAAGCACCAAACTGAATTACACCAAAAAGGACTGGAACAATTATTGGGCACACAAACTGCGCCATAGGGCACACAAAAGTCCCCATATCCCTACTAAGTGGGGCTTTTAAACCCTTGAATTTAAAATATGCGGCTATGCACTGCTTTGAAGTTGGTTTGCTCCAGAGTTGCTCCAGGTATTCTTAGTATATTTCCCTCAGTGATAAAGGACAGATGGAGATCATTTATATGATGACAGAATAATTTATACTTGGGCATTCATGAAATGGCAATATTTCCCAATGAAGGGCCAAAATAACGCTTATATGTATATTACAAGACAAGACCAAGGACCAAATAATGTTTGAGGTTTTTACAGAAAATGGGCAGATTAGATGGGCCAAATGGTTCTCATCGGTCATCAAATTCTATGTTTCTACTTTCAGAAGTTAAAAATGGCAGGCAAAATTGTTTTGGACCTTTATAATGGCAATAGCATGTCTCTAGGACCCCTTTTACACAGGAGAGAACTGTTTCAGCCCTCTGTCACCCATGTATCTACACTCTTGTGTTCCACCCTCTATTGAAATGCAGGAAAAGGCATGTCTGAGGCTAGCCCATGAGAACACTAGCCCAAATACATGCTTCCATTAAAATATCTAGGAGGATAATATAACTCACAGCAGTGTTAGATTTATGAGTTCTATTAATTTCATTGCCTTCAGTAGTCCTCAGCCAGGGTGTTATGACACTTTGTTGTGTCAGTCTTCACCTTATGGTGTCACTTCTTTTCTGAGAGCACTTTTACAAAAAAAAAAAAATATACATTTTTGTGTAGTATACATACCTCCCAATTGTTCTTCTGTATGATGAAAGTAGATCTTTGAAACCCAAACCCTACCATCTCTTTCCTAGGCCAGAAGGGGGTTTTTGAAGATAAGAATATGTAATGTGTATATAAGCCCATCACAGTAATACAGCTCCCATTAATGTTTGTTTAAACTTCAGGATATGTATTTATAAATAAAATAGTTTGGTCTTGTTATAAATAAATTATTCAATAACCAAGAGCTGTCAGGGGTCATGAAGTAACCTAATAATTCTTGGTAATACCCGCCCACCAGTTGGACTCCCAGCAACAACACCTAAAACAGCAGTGTCCCTCTGTGGCCATTTGAAATGTTGGAGGTATGAAATATATGCTTGTTTTATTCATTTTAATTGTGAGATCCAAGAATAACTACATATTTATGTGTAGTACCTTATGTTATTCCTTACTAATATTACCTATAAAGAATTAGCGATTCCCTAAAAATTCCAGACTGTCTCTTAAGGGTGTCTGGGGGGGGGGGAAGACTGAGAACAATTGCATTATAACAATTTATTCTGATTAAAGACAAATGGAGGGGAGGGAAAGTAAATGGGAAAGGATAGAGGTGATAATTATTAATGGCACAAAATGAGAAATAAATCATTAGTTGGGTTTTGATTAAAACCATTAGTAAAAATGGAACGGATCCTTTCGGACATTAGTTAACAATAATGGCTGGTGAGATAGCTCAGTGGTAAATGCCCTGACTACAGAGCCTGCTCAAATATCAAGGCTGCAGGTTCGAATACTGGCAGGGTCAATTCATCCCTTCATCCTTCCAGGGTCGATAAATGAGAACCATTATTCAGCTACTGATTTGGATAATTCTGAGATTGTGCACTAAAAGCGCTTTGAGACCCACTGGGAGAAAGACGCTATATAAATACTAGTTATAATGATAATTATTACCATATTATTATAATAATATGGTAAGCACTGTCCAGGTATGTTTAAAAAGTCAATACAGAAAATAGAATCATCAGGACTATCATGTTTAACATGGAAAAACAATTACCAAAACGTATGAAGATACAAAGTGATAGACAGATGTAGAGAGTCCCTGCTCATGCACTTTGAAATTATTAATGATGATGATGTGAATCAAGTCAAGAATGTTTCTTGGGCAGTATTCTAATTAGGTGCAACATTTGAACAGACTATAAACTATTTAACAAAGGATACATTCACATGATTTCTGGTCATCAGATTGCCAAGGACAGCTCAGGTGTAAGGCTGACAGGTTGTGGACATGACCAGTAAGCATCTGCCAGACTGATGCATACATGTGACCCTTTGTTAGGGCTGCTACCTGTCAAAATTTGACCAAGGTAATATGAAACCAGGACAATGCTGACAAAACCAGAAGTTGTGAAACCCAAATAAACTCATTTTCAAACTCTTGTTCTCCTATTGGTAAACAGCACACATCACTAGAGCACACATTTCAACTGGCTGGTAGGGCAGCTGTCTGCTGATTTAAACCTTTAAGTGCCAGAGTGGTACACAACGCATTACAAAGCAATGCTTTGGGTACCACTCTGACACTCAAAGGGTTAACAGAGTGACAGAGGCTTAAGCCATTTCTTACACCCAGAGGCCAGATACATTTTCATCATATTTACAATCCCACTATTTATATATAATCCCGGTAGGTAACTTCCCAGTTATTTATAGATAACTATATATTTTTCTCAGAACACATTCAGCTTTTACTTAGTGCTTCATGTGAAGTAAAAGTTTGCATTAAGAGACAAGCTATGGTAAGTTTACCTTAAAACAGTTGAAAAAAAGGATAAAACCATAAATTTACAGGTGGCGTAGTTTACTTTCTACCCCTAGCCTGTTGAGCAAAAATGTTTCCAGAAGATGAAGGAAATAAGTAGCATTTTTACATTTCTACCCTTCAAATGTACTGAAATCTTTGAAAAGTATTACATTTCTGCCTGTATTCATTATCAACTGCTCTTACATGAAAAATAGCACCCCTTTGGTATGAGTTGACATACTATAGGGGGTGCCAGAAGCACAAAACTACACCAACTGCCTCATTTTACTTACATTTTTAAAGAGAGGACTTGGCTATAGTTAAATGGTCATAAGAAATACAGAAATTTCTAATAAGATTATATATATATATATATATATATATATATATATATATATATATAAAGTATATACGTATCGCAGGTCTCTAAATATCAAATATACTATATAGAAAGCAAAGATAGAAAAGAAGAAATATACGGATATACTAGCTATCCGCAGGGGGAGACCAGTTCAGTACTATTACAATTGGGACATCTTCGTGTCCTCACTAAACCACTTAAGAGACGACTAAAAATTCATCTTTATTAAATCTTATACCCATAAAAACAAACTAAACTCGTTATCGATAAGACAAAGCAGGTTTTAAAAGACTCCCTTATAAGAGAGATAAGAGGGGTATATGTGAAATAGGGTCCAATTAGTATGACACAACCAATTATATTTGTACAGGTTGTATCTATAAACGCTATATTGCTTCTTAGATAATTTTGTGCTCACTATCTCAGGTATATATTACCTAGCTCGCTTGACTTACTCTTAGACTGGTACTCAACGGGTTAATTTACACCAATGATATTTCATAGATATGTCTACCACCCGTTTTTGACCAGTAGATACGAGGTTAAATATGATTACCGAGCCTCTTACTAATTATACAAGGCTCTACTCGGACAGGCTAAGTTAATTGTCCGTCAAATCTCTACCACCACAAGAGTAACTATCTGTTTAGGGAATCCCCTCCAGATACCTTTAGTCTCCGAATCAATAACTATTATTATAGGCAAATAATTTAGCCTACTTACCCCAGTCGTGTTTCAGTCCCTTAGAATGAACCAGGGTTATTTACCCCGCTTTCAGTCCGAGTGAAAGACTGACTAAGAGATGTGACTCTCCGACGCCTCGGAGGTCTGGTACCTAATCAGTTCAGGTGCTATAAGCTGTCACATTTAACCTCTAAATGCTAGATCTGTAGGAAAAGCACATTTCCCTTCCTAACTAGGTTGTATTTCACTCTCTTAGCATAAATTGGGTATCACCCCACATTCAGTACCGAGTGAAAGATTGACTTTGAATGCTTCTACCAATTTACACCATTAGCGTCCTATGTATACGTGCTACTTTGTAGATTTTAATAGTGCTTAAACTATGGTACAATGACCACCACAATTGACCCCTATACCCCTTCTGTTAACATATAAGCCCTACACGTTTCACTGGACATGACAACTTCATCAGGGGCATATAGACAGTTGCCTCTGCTTGTGAAGTGATATACATAGTGTTTAAATGGGATATGATGTCATACTACCCGTTTTTCAAATATGCCGATACTATGTAGTAATTGGCTTGACATGATACAGTCCTTTCACTGATGACTTACAAGCTTATAAAAGTTAACCCTTCCCTATCTCTTATGGATCAGGTAAATACAGACATTAAATAAACGTAACACATATCATTATATGATCTCTTTAAATACCTTAAGATATTTTAGCTTACATTCCTTCATGTTTTTATCAATATTACTATCTATCTTGTTTCAAAATTCTATTTTAACCATTTCATCATTATGTATTGAGAACAGTTGGCCACAGCTCATGTATTTTATTTAAATTTATTGTTCATCATTGAAATGAATACATATGCCATCACCTATCTTAGTCTCTTATTCTGTCACAAATACAGCCAATTACAATTTTAATCGAGCCCTCCATTTGTGCTAAGTACCCTGTCATCTAACTTTAGATTTTCCTTATCCTGGTATTGCTCAACTGACACTCGCTTACACATGCGAGCATCCATATATAGCTGATAACTAATAGATTATACAAAGCATGCTGGTTCAGATGTCTAGAATTGATGGCTCTTAGATAATACAGAGCATATTGGATTCACTCAATCACGGGCTTATAAGTAAACCCCTCATTTAACCCTTTATCTCCAGTAGATACATCTTGCTTCTGCCTTTAATAACGGTCTGTCTTTCGTGATAAATGTTGGACTTTCTGAATTCCGGTAAATAATATACATGAAATATCTGAATTATGGTATCTTGCCATATGCCTGGCTACCGGTGTACCACAAGCATTATGAATGTCCCCTACATGCTCCAATACGCTAATTCTAAATTGTTGGGATGTTTTCCCTACATAGGTTTTTTGGCATGCACATTCCATCAGATAAATTATACCAGTTGTTTTACAATTGATCAGTTCTCTGATTTTATAATTATCTTAATGTATCTTGAATTCTGTCCTTTTCTTAATAAACTTGCATGCAATACAATTATTGCAGGGATAACACCCAGTTAGAGATAATTTAAGTCAAGAGCCCTCAGATTTTCTTTGAAAAGGACTATGAACCAAGTAAGCTTACTTATTGACGAGCCAAAAATTTGAAATAGATGGACTGGGGCCTAATACTTCACATATATCTGGGTACAATTTCAGATAAAGCCAATGCTTTTTCAAGATATCTACTATCAGAGATTTTTTATTATTAAATGTACCTATTAATCTCACTTTTTTATCCTCCTATTTAATGGGTTTGTCAATTAACTGGAGTGCAGTTCTATCCGCATTCAATGCCCTATGATATGCTCTTTTTAGGCTATTTCTACTATAGCCTCTTTGTGTGAAACTTTGTTGGAGTTCCTTCGCTTGACATTTAAAGTCCTCCAATGATGTACATAATCCCCTTATACGTATATATTGTCCCACAGGTATTCCCTTTATTAAGGATTGTGGGTGGGCACTCTGGGCATGAAGTAAACTGTTTGTAGCTGTATTCTTTCTATATACACGGGTCACTAATTCACCTTCTGATTTTTTTTCTATTATGTCTAAAAATGAGATTTTACTACTATTAATCTCTGATGTCACTTTTAAATTATGATTATTGTTATTAAGCACTGTAACAAACTCCTCAAAGGTTTCCTTTGTACTAGACCATGTTAAGATGACGTCATCAATGGATCTGAGCCAAATCCCGATATTATCAGTGTACTCTCTCATCTGCTCAGAAAAGACCCTTTTATCCTCCCACCAGCCCAAATATAAGTTTGCATATGAGGGGGCACATGGACTCCCCATTGCCATGCCCCTCAGAAAATCAAGGTGGAAGTATTTATGGTGAAACAAAGTAATTATGTGTTAATACAAACACTAATTTATTATGACTTGTATACTGCACTCCTCTAGTTGTTAAGTATGATTTAACTGCTGTTATCCCAACTTCATGATCTATACTAGTATATAGCCCCTCTATCTAGGGTAGCCAAAAATCAGTTTGCGCTACTCTGATGCCTTCTTATTTCATTATCGCATCTTGCGAGTCCCTTACATATGATGGAAGGGACAAAACAAAAGTTCTTAAGATTTTGTCAATATATACTGTATACTTGCATGTTCTGAAAGGCAATTATTCCCTGACACTATAGGTCTTCCTGGGGGCGCAGTGGGTTTTTGTGTACTTTGGGGGTACAGTAAAATATCGCAATCATAGGCGATTTAGGCAGGAGTATCTCAAATTCTCCTTTAGAAATTACTTTCATTTCCATGCCACAAACTAATATTTGTTGCAATGTTTCTCTGAAGCTATCTGTTGGACCACTCTCCAATTGTTCATAACACTTTTTATCAGATAACAATTTCTTCCATTCTTTGTCATAATTATATGTGCCCATTATGACTAAATTACCCCCTTTGTCTGCCAGCTTTATTGTTCTTTCTGAATTTTCTGACATCTTTTAGGGCCAATGCTTCATTTTTTGTTAGATTATGGACCTGACGTCTTTCTTTTCATACTATTGAACAATGTTTCTAGATCCTTCGTGACAGCCTCCACAAAAATCATGACATGCGGTGAAGTATTACACGGTGGAGTAAACGGACGATTTAGACTCAAATCTGTAAAGGCTCCCTTCTGTTGTTCTAGGGGGACTTCATTCTCTCTCAATACTGTTTCCAGATGTCCTAATACTGTTCTATCCGTTATTGAAATGTCTGTCTTTATCAGCATTTTTAAAAAACTTATATAGCATTAATTTACGTTCAAACAAATTTAGGTCTTTCACCCTGTCAAATAAATTAAAGTCTGCTGTTGGACAGTAGTTAAGACCCTTCTGTAACAAGGACAATTCATCCTCTTATCTCCATTTTAGAGAGATTAAATACTTGTAACATCTGTCCACCCTACTTTTTGCTGGGTTCTAGATCTTTTTTGTTGTATGGATGTTACTGCCATTGGGTCTTGTATCCCCAAACATTCCAGTCCCTCAGTTGAGGTAACCCTTGTCTGGTCTGTCTCAGAAACCTTTGGCCCCTCCCTAAAAAATGGGGCTGATTTACTCTAGTATTTCTAACACTATTATTTGATTTCCAGTTAGATTGATATCCAGTATCTGAGTCCTGTGACTCATCCCCAGAAGTTCCTGACTGTGACCCCAACTATTCATCCTTCTCACTAGAAATTTTAGAATTATGAAAATAAGCTTTATCAGTGCTAAAATCATGTACATCCCTCTGAATTTTTTTGTGTTTTCTATTTTTCAACTCTCCTACCAGCTTATCTATCTAATTCTTTAGTTAACAAACTCAGTTTTATCTTTATAGGCTTGAATATTTTTTAATTGTTTTTCCACCTCTATATTTATATTCTCCAGTTGTTTTTCCGTATCAGTTATCAATTGGATTAGCTCTAATGAGCTCTTTGTTAAAATTTTATTCCAGCCCTTTTGGGACAATGTTATGTGTTACATAATTTTCCAAACCAGTGATTTCCCACCTTTTTTAGTCTGTTTTTGCATTTGCTTAGTAAGTTCTTTAAATGTAGAGAGTAAATCTGAATTGATTGTATCCTCTTTATGTTATGTTTTTTGCTACCAAATATAGCAGATGATTCAGCTTGCCATATTTAATGTCTGTATTAACCTGATCCATAAGAGATAGGGAAGGGTTAACTTTTGTAAGCTTGTAAGTCAGCAGTGAAAGGATTGGATCATGTCGAGCCAATTACAACATAGTATCGGGATATTTGAAAAACGGGTAGTATGACATCATATCCCATTTAAACACTATATATACCACTTCACAAGCAGCGACGACTGTCTATATGCCCCTGATGAAGTTGGCATGTCCAGCGAAACGTGTAGTGCTTATATGTTAACAGAAGGGGTATAGGGGTCAATTGTGGTGGTTATTGTACCATAGTTTAAACACTATTAAGATCTACAAAGTAGCACGTATACATAGGACGCTAATGGTGTGAATAGGTAGAAGCATTCAAAGTCAGTCTTTCACTCGATACTGAATGTGGGGTGATACCCAATTTATGCTAAGAGTGAAACACGACTTGGTTACGAAGGGAAATGTGTTTTTCCTACAGATCTAGCATTTAGAGGTTAAATGTGACAGCTATAGCACCTGAACTGATTAGGTACCAGACCTCCGAGGTGTCGGAGAGTCACATCTCTTAGTCAGTCTTTCACTCGGACTGAAAGCGGGGTAAATAACCCTGGTTCATTCGAAGAGAGTGAAAAATGACTGGGATAAGTAGGCCAAGTTATTTGCCTATAAAATTAGTTATTGATTTGGAGACTAAAGGTATCTGGAGGGGATTCCCTAATCAGATAGTTACTCTTGTGGTGGTAGAGATTCGACAAACAATTAACTTAGCCCGTCTGAGTAGAGCCTTGTATATTTAGTAAGAGGCTTGGTAATCATATTTAACCTCATATTGACTGGTCAAAACAGGTGGTAAAGACATATCTATGAAATAGCATTGGTGTAAATTATCCCGTTGAGTACCAGTCTAAGAGTAAGTCAAGCGAACTAGGTAATATATACCCGAGATAGTGTGCGCAAAATGATCTAAGAAGCAATTTAGCATTTACAGATACAACCTGTATAAATGTAATTGGTTTTGTCATACTAATTGGACTCTATTTCACATATACCCCTCTTTAACTCTCTTATAAGGGAGTCTTTTAGAACCTGCTTTGTCTTATCGATAACGGGTTTAGTTTGTTTTTATGGGTATAAGATTTAATAAAGATGTATTTTTAGTTGTCTCTTAAGTGGTTTAGTTAGGACACTAAGATGTCCCAATCAAGAAATATAGACATAAAGAAAAAGTAGACAAAGCATACCTGTTTGGAAAGATAACCAATTTCATCAAATGAGGAGTCACTTTCCTTTCCACAAGCTTGGTATACACAAATGTTTTTGGAATGTGGCATTTAGGAAACATGGCCTTTTACACATTCCAAGCCCTTGAAAAGTATTTAAATATTTAAAAGCCATGTAATTTCCTACTGTATTTATTAGATACTGATGTTACAAGAAAAATGGCACCCCACTGGTATGTCATGACATACTGTAGGGTGTGCGAGAAACATTTTTTTTTTCCTTTAGTACTGTCTGCAGTAAAATGATCATAATTATTACACATATTGTAAAGTATAATTCACCCACGTCAAGTGAGAGGTCACTTGAACTTTTACCCCTAGGCTGTCACTCTAAGGGTTAAATGAATCTTTAACCACTTGGATGCAAGACAAATCTATAACACATTGCCCACTAAAGCACTGAAGAAATCTCTAGTATTAAAGGGATAAATGCCACATTTAAATCAATGGAAATTTTTGTTTCTCCACAGTGCATTTGGTTTGTTTCAGAAGCGTGCATCTTTTACTCACTGCATAAGGCCGTCTGGAGAAAACTCGTAGTGTATTAGTTGCCCTGGCACAACTGCAATAATAAAACATTTTTTGGAAGTTAATCTATCTGAAGATATTCTTGCTATGGCAAAAACTAGAAGATATGATACTGGAGACATGACAGTTGCTGGCAGCTTCTTTGAACTGTAGTGGGTAGAGGACATAAGCCAACTTAAAAGAGGGGTGTCTGCATATTGCAAAGGATTGTGGGGGCATATGTTCTTTCCTTTTGCAGTACTCTATGACTAACAAAGTAGGGCCGTATGTTCAAAAGAAAAGTGGAGCAGTTCTGGGGCAAACAAATTACACTATAGGAGAGAACTAAAAATTCCAAAAGCAATGCTTTGGAGACCTCTCTAGCATTTAAATGGTTAATATTCCCATTTAAACCAATGGGAAGTTTTGGAATTTTTAGTAATCCCCCATAGTGTAAATGGTTTGCCCTGGAACTCCCACTTTTCTTTTGAACATACAGCTTTTTTAATCTTGATAGGCATCTCAGAACTATACACTTGCATTAAAAGGGATAATACTTCAACTTTATTTAATCGTGTAGCCCTTAAAAAATCCAAATTCAATGAGCCCTGCTGGATCTCTCAAACCTGTATGATTTGAGAGATAGCTGCTTTCAAAGTTCCCACTCCCCTGACATCAGCATTCTAGCTGACTGCAGGGGATTCCTGTCTCTGAACAAGAGTTGGCTCTGCAGCAGAGAGGGAGATCGCATTATAGAAACAGAAATCCTTCATTGAAATGGTCTTCTACATGTGCTTGCAAGCCAAGCACATGTAGAAGACCGTTTCAGTGAAGGGTTTCTGTTTCTATAATGTGATCTTGGCTCGGCTGCAGACCCGCCACTGGTCCCGGGACTGGATTCCCCTGCTGTCAGCTAGAAAACTGACATCAGGGGAGTGGGAACTTTGAAAGCGGCTATCTCTCAAATCATACAGGTTTGAGAGATCCAGCAGGGCTCATTGAATTTGGATTTCTAAGGGCTTCACAATTAAATAAAGTTTATTTGAAGTATTACTATCCATTTAAAGGGATAGTAATGTTTCACAAAAACAGCAGCTCCAATTAATCTTCATAGTATTTGGGCCATGGAGAGTATTATTTCAATACTGTCAGAGATGTAGTTAAAGAGTAATTGAATGATAAAGTTGCCCTCTCCTGCCCCTTTTACCTCACTCCTCAGATGTGGAATCTGGTCCACAGACAAGACAGCTCACAGCAAGGGACAGTTTTCTTACGGTGAGAACAATGAAAGCCCTGCCCCCCCTTGACAGGTTTTTCCCTTAAGTTAATTGAAGATTGTCCCTCTCTGCAATCCACTTGGACACCACCTTGCTGCTCTGAGCTGAGCAGTGTTACATCAGTAAAAGGGGTGGGAGTTGGATACTTTAACATTCAATTACTCTTGAACTAAAACTCTGATAGTACTGAAATAACACTCTCCATGGCCCAAATACTATGAAGATTAATTGGAGCTGCTTTTATTATGAAACATTAATATCCCTTTAAAAACTGTTATTTTCTTGTGATCCAACCTCTTTAACATACGCTAGCTGTAATTACATGATATTTAAATAGGTATAGTACTGAATAGTTTTATATAGTGTTGTTCCTCTCATTTTTACTGCAAGGCCAATTGTAAAAAGCAGTGCTATCTACACAGCAGTAAGCTTATCAGCGAAAATAGGGCCATTGAGATAACAGTAGTTCAGGAGGCATGCTAGGGTTTCATCCAGAGCTGTAAACAAAATTATAATTGCTTAAAATGGTCGTCCTGCCTGGCCGATTTTTAAACAAGAGAATTCATCCATTGTATTGATATTGTGAGAGCTTCATTAAAAGTAGGTGTAAAGTTCAGACTATTTCATGGTGAATTTATGAACTGCAGTACATTTTTGAACATGAGAACATAATATATTTTGAACCACCACACACTAGTAGTGAATGCAGTAAAAATTGTACCAAATTTATTATGAAGTCATGAAATGTATGCAGAGTATTTGTTATATACATATACACAGAATATTGACACTTTGAAAGCTAAAGGGGTGCTCAATGCATTGCAAAGCAATGCATTATGCACCTCTGACGCTCAAAGGTTTAATAATGAATACAGATTGGCTTTTGAAACAATGCCATATTCTCAGTTTGGTCTGAATATAGCTTTACTTGATTAAATGAAGGGGAAATACTATTTGACATTCACATGATGTATATTTGTATATGTTATGTGCCGTTACGTCTAAACCAGTTTTTATCATCTGGATGTTCTTTGACCCTTTAAGTGCCAGAGAGCTATCCAGCTTATTGCAACAAAATGAGTTGGATATCTCTCTAGCACTCAAATGATTACCCCCTTAAATCAGGGGTGGGCAAGCCAAGTCCTTACAGCTGTTCAGAACTGCAATTCTAATCATTTTCAGCCAGGGTGATCATGTGAATTCTAGTTCTGAACAGCTGGAGAGCCTCAAGCTTCCCACCCCTGTCTTAAATACAATAGCGTTCTCCCCTGCATTACTGTTGGAGGTCTTGCTACTCATGGAGAAACTCTTGGATGCTGCCATGGTATGTAACATCGTCTTAAATTAAACAACTTCAGTTGTACCTTTAAGGATCTGAAGGGTCTGCAACACTTTCACAAAGCTTTTCACACTCTAGTCCTTAAAGGGTTAAAGGCAAAACCAACTGAACTGGATTCAAGTTTGATGACTGAAGAATGGCATAAAAGCAGACAACTATGTATATTATAAAATCCTTACTGATTTTTATTTTAATTTAATGACTGTAGTCTGAAACAAAGTTGGATTTCACTGGCTCTCTTATCTAGTGCCTTTGCCAGTTACCAAAACAAATTTAACATGTAAAAAACAAATTTCAAAGAATATTAATATAGTAAATAGAACATATTAAGATTGTAGTAAAATTTAATGGTTTTTCCCATAAGAACTTTTGATCCAACTAGACCAAGTACACGTTTTTCATAATTATTTTCAATAGAAAGATATCCAAAATAACAAATGTAATTGATCTTAGCTAGAATTTTTGACCATTGAATATTATTAGTTTTCCAAAATGTTACATTTTTAAAGAAATAACAATTGCATCTTGAAATTTAGATAGACCTTGTACTTTATTTATCTAAAAGGGTTTCCCAAATGTTTAAATCTATTTTTTTATTTAGAATTTTACTGAGAAAATTTACATTTTCCAAATAATTTTTATTTTATAGCAATTCCACCAAGTATGAATAAAAACCTTCCATATAACAATTGGGAATTCCTGGATTCATCCGTGCTAATCTAGCAGGAACTAAATAAGTTAAATGTACCATTCTATATTGTTGATTTCGTAAGTTGGAGGCATATAATATACATCCATCCAGTACAAAATTACATTTTGAATGTATAACGTGGTTGTGATCAAGACTCCTCTATAAACAGCCAATGCACAAAAATGTCTTCAACTTTGTAGATCTTAGTGTATAGGCTCTATAAAATAAAGAAACTAGATAACTGATATCAATGGATAGAGGCATAACTAGAACTCTCCAGGCCCTGGTGCAAGAAGTGCCATGGGCCCCCCACCCCCTGACCACATTGGCCACCAGGCCCTCCACAATGCCTCAATCTCCTACCTTCCAATCCCTGGTGGTCCAGTGGAGTGGCAAGAGAGACGGGTTGGCACATTGAGCTCCCTTGCGGTCCTCTTCTCCCAGCGCTCTGCATTACTAGAGTGCAGGAGGGAGATTGCAGGCATCATGCAGAGGGGTCGCAGGGGGCAGCCGGGCTCCTGGAGTGATGGGCCCGGTTGCGACCCTGTCAATGGAGAAGGCACTCACCTCTCTATCATGCCTTAGTGCATAACAACCCAAGTCTTCAAAGAAAGCCTTGTAAACCCCTTGAGGCTTGGAGGGATGAGCAATGCATTGAAAAAAAAATGTAGTAACACCTAATACCGCCCAATCACCTTCCTGTGTCTACAAAATCCTAATGGCCCCCTATGAATTTTCCCTTACGCTTTGTTGAAGACAATATATTTATTCAGTTCTGGACGTCATGTCCATAGAGGCAGACATTACAGTTGCTGGCATAACCACAACCTCAAATCTTGCACATGATAGTCCTAAAGTGACAATTAACCACATTTTTCACTTGGCATTCTGAAAAAGAGTAATATGTTAAGTCACATTGCCTTTACCTTTAATTTCATCTTCACTTTTTTTTTTTTTTTTTTTTTATTATAAACAAACAGCTTTTTGTTAGGGACTTTGAAAGCAGAGATATTTATTAAATGTTGAAATCTCACTGTAGTACCAAGTGCTGTGTGCTGTAGAAGCAGGCTTTTCTACATGGTTTCATTTTTTTTTTTTTTTTTACACGGTTACATTATTTCTGCTTTCGCAGTCCAAGACAAATCTTTTTAGAAACAAATTCATATAGCTCCCTGTTAAGGAGGACATAAAACTAAGAAAATAGTATAGACAATTTGACTTTACTTTTTTTATGCATTTGTAAATTAAAGGGATAGTAATACTTTGTTCTATCTTTATTTTATTTTGTAGGCATTAAAAAAAACATGGACGATACAAGTCTTATCTCTCAGTCCTTTATGGTTTGAGAGATATTCACAAGCAAAGTTTCCCCTCCCGCCCCTTTTACCTAGTGTAAGCCATCTCTTCTCAGATGTGGAATCCAGTCCATAGACTGGACAGATAACAGCAGGGGACAATCTTCTTCCTATGAGAACAATGAAAGCCCTGCCCCCTTGACAAGTTTTTCAGCTTTTTCCCTTATCTTAACTGAAGATTGTCCCTCTCTGAAATCTACCTGGGCACCTCCCTTCTGATCTGGCTGAGCAGTGTTACATCAGTAAAAGGTGCGGGAGGGGGGGATACTTTGTCATTGAATTACTCTTGAACTACAAGTCTGACAGTATTGATATAATAGCACTCTCCAAAGTCCAAATACTATGATGATTAATTAAAGCTGCTTTTATTATGAAACATTACTATCCCTTTAAGTAGGAGGATGACTGTCACTTTGGCCCCTTAAAGGACCAATGTGTAGTATACTACTCTGGCCCTTAAATTGTCACGGTCACGCACTGTCAGTTTGAGTTTCAGTTTGAAAAACTGTCAGCAACTATAATTTATACAAGTCATGAACATGATATGTGGGACTGATTGAATATATTATGTGTTATGTTGAACAATGGCAAAGGGGCAAAACAGTGGGAAGTTATTGTTGGGTGATATTCGTTCCCATTTAAAAACAAAATGCATTAAACAAAAATCTATATAATCTTAATATTGTAAACCTAATTATGTGCATATGTGACAGCATTTCAAAATTTACAGGGACACTTCCCCTGAGCAGATAAGTAAACTCAGGATTGGGTAATCATTCTCTAAGCTGGTTCCAACCCTGTTTATAGTACAACATGCAATATTAGTCTGTTGTTGACAATAATTCCCTTCCACTCAATGTAACAAGTGAGGTCCTGCAAGGCTCTTTTCTTTGACCTCTATTTTTCCTATATATAAATGAGCTGCCCATGCTTTTCAAAGCAAACATATCCAAACATATCACAAAATGAGTCAGTATTGTAGGATGATTTCTCTGAAGTTGAAAGATGGATAGCTAAAAACGAAATTGTTCTTAAATGCTGACAAAATCGTACAATGGTATTTGGTACAAAGCATAAACTACTTAAACTCTGCAATACCCATTTAACCACCAAAGTCTAATTTTAACTTTGCCCCAGTCAACTCCTATAAATATCTTGCTATGTGACTTGACTCTAACCTCACTTTTGGTCTTCACATTGATAAATGAACATCCAAATGTTATCCTAGAATAGGCTCTCAGTTTAGAAACAAACACAAAGTTCCCTGGTAAGAAAAACATTGTTTAACAGATGCTAATGCCAGTCAGACTATGGTGATGTAGCATTTACGTCTATGCCACAAATCTTGGTAAACTCAGCGCTCTGTATAATACATTATGTCACTTTATCCTTCAATGTAATTTTACTATGCATCATTGTGATAGGTTTAAAGAACTAAAGTGGCCAACACCTTAATTTAGATGTACCCTTCACCTTTCTTGCCTAGTTTATAACCACTTATCTAGAAAGATACCAGAGTATATGAGCAATATGCTCACTTCAGCACTCCATACTAGCTACAACCATTGCTCCATTGCTAATAACTCACAGAGTATCCCACACATCAAGAAAGAAGACCGTTGATCTGTCTTCACAGCTCCATCCTACCTGAAGAGAAAAAAACACACAAATATTTTCTCCCTAAAAAGTATCTGCATCTCTACATCTAAAACAATATGAAAGTATATATATAGTTATGGTTTCTCTATTTTGCATAAAAATGACATGAGAAAAAGAAAGAGCTCAATGTATTCTTCCTGGTAAAACATTTTCTAAATCAATAAGTTGATAGTGGTCCATAGTGCAACGTCAACAGAAAACTTTCTATAACAGATTTAAAACCTGTGCTTTTCAGAAGAACAGACATTCACATCTAAATACATATAATATAAATAAACTTTAATATAAATGACATGTTATAACCTATTAATCTTTTAACCCTTTCAGAGGGGTAACCAACTAGGATGACCACATTTCAATGCTTCCATTCAGGGACACTGCAGAGAGAAGAGCATGCCACAGAGTTCTCAACACTGGAGGGAGAATTGCCCATTGACTGGTGTGACAAAACGTTATGCCTTTTGTAGGCGACAAGATAATGTACATCAATCCCAAAGCCTTAGACAAACATTACGCTCTGCCTGGAAGCCATTTTTTTGTAGCCCAGCAGACACATCCCTTTGTGACGGTAGTCTATGGGCCATTCTTATATCTTTTATTCTTATAGTGTTTAGACCTCGGATTTCAGGAATCTTAACATTTAAAATCCAGGACTATCCCAGGCAATTTGGGACATGTGGACACCCTATAACCCCCCTGGCATGGGAAGGGTGAATAGAAAGTGCACATGACATGGGGATGAGGATTTTAAAGCCAGGAGTAGTAGTAAAAAACACAAACAAAACTCTGGGACAGCAAGATCACTGGACAGGGGTGGATGATCCCTGGAAAACAAGAACAGTTGACAGGTATGTATGTGTCAATTGTCTTTTGTCCAGTATTCCATAATGTAATCAGTTGGATTCAGGAGATGCACAGTATACAGATTCTTCCACACTACTCCCACACTTTTCTAAGGGGCCTTTAACTCCTTGGATGCTGGCAAGTGTGCCAATGTATTGCCCCACAATATTTTGGAGACCTAGCACCCACGAGATTAGAGCTCGTTTTAAATTATAAAGAATTTTTCTTTTTTCCTATGGTGTTTCCAGTGGTTTTGCATACACCCTCTGGTCGTTAACCCTTTGAGTACCAAATAAGTGTCCAATGCACTTGGCCCTTATGTACTCTATAGGTCTCCAATTACCACTTTAGATTGTAAGCTTTTGGGCAGGGACCTCACTTCCAGTGTTTCACTTTGCAAAGCTCTTGTTATTGTCTAAACCCTTAAATTGTAAAGTGCTGTGTACAGTTGTGGCACTATCTAAACAAATATTCATTCCTTCATTCAATGCATTGGATACCCTTCTGGTAAACAAAGGGTTAAACAGTTAACGTTTCCTTTATGCAAATAGCCTACTAAATGTAACATAACAGTTTTAGAGTTATGCTATCAGGCTAGATGACAGACAAAAAAAAAAGGATAAAATACAGAAGTGCATGCCAATTTAGCCCTCGGTTCGGCATCAGCACAGAGATGTCACATTTCAGAAATAAAAGTATCAATATCTTCTGAACCACTAGTCTTGTCTTTTGGGTCACATAATACATAGGCAGTCTGCATGTTGTTTTCAAATAGGCAAATGGAATTCAAGGGGACAGATCCACTTTAAGGCAAAAAACTATAACCTACCTGGTTATTTTTTTTTGTAAAAATTTTGGGGCAACATCTATAAAGTCAAATGTGAAGCAATTTTAGAGGGAACAGAACAAATGTCCTATTGATGTAACTGTGGAACTTAATAGTTTTTTACCTCTAGCATTGTAGTGGTTCAAAATAATTCAATTAAATGACATTTGAGGATTTTAATTTGTGCTCCATGGTGCAGTTGATTTGCCTCAGAATTGCTCCATTTTGAAATTATTTTACTATGTGTGTATTTATACACACACACACATTATATATATATATATATATATATATATATATATATATATATACACACATATACATACACACATACACACACACACACACACACACCTATACATACACACACTTTTTTCAATATTATATCATGTTTTTTTTTTTTTTTTTTTTTTAATATGAAAAAAAAAATATTAGTTCCTCAAACAAGAAATGTTTTTAGGAAACTTTATGAATAATAGCTATTGTTTTGTGTCCAGTAATATTTTAATTTATTACAGCTGTTTCAGTGAGAGTTCACTTGGAGCACAAAACAATAGATTTCTTAAGGGGGGAAATTGTGTTAAGTGACAATGAAGAATCGCCTATAGCAACAATGTACTTATATTGTCATCAGTAATGATATAGAAATATAGTGATTCTAAGAATTTATTTTCAGTCACAACTGTACTTTTTTCAATATTATGGTATCCATTGTTGAAATATTGCATATTGACAGAGAGTAAAGGTTTAGCCAGGTTTTCATAAAAAAAACAAAAATGTACACAGCTGCATGGTAATCTGCCTTCATTTTGCTCCAATAGTTCAGGCAGACTGTGGCCCCATTTGATAATAAGCCTAGTTTCTAAATGGTAGATTATAGTTTTAAAGCAGTGTATTGGATAGCCCTCTGGCACTTAACCCTTTCAGTGCCAGAGAGGTAATTGCTTTGCAAATCAAGTATCTACTTGCTGAAACTAAGTGCCCCTGTATTGGGACACTTAGCAACAGCCTGCCCATGCTCTCCCATCATTCCGTGCTGAGGTAATGGGAGATTTTAACCCATGACCGTCATGGGTTCTTAACACATATCTACCCATGACAGTCCTGGCTTGTCATGGGTCAAAGGGGTTAAACATAAAATTTCAGAATTTCTGCAAAAGGGCCATCAGCAGCTTGTCACAACAAGGAGTTATGATGATCAGCAGCATCTCTCTGAGAAATGGGATTCTATCAAGGAATATAGAGAGATGCGGACTGATCAAGTGGAGGGTTGTATTGTGGAGTATGAGGAGGATAAAGGGCACAAAAAATGTCTAGACAGCATAGTGAAAACGGTGGCTGCTAAGCATTTCAACCAGCAGCAGGAGCACCTACATAATCTACCAGAATTTAACATTCTGAACAGAGAAATGTATGGGTCTCAGCAGGGGTGGCAATAATCCTACAGTGGTGGTGGCACTGGTGCAGCACATCTCTTTGGGATTTGCTCCCAGAGTATGGCTTGGTAACTGACTCACAGGAACACTGTGTAGCTCTAGGGGTGGCCCCACTGCGTGTGAGAGGGTTTCTGTATGCTTGCATTATAGCTACCTTCAGAAACAATGACTCCATGGACTACTGGCAAATAAAGCAATGTGTGTGGACAGCATTGACATGTTCTGCAGTAGAAACCCTCAGTTGCCCTCCAATAAGCGTAGAGTCTGAGCGCAGAGTCTTAGCGAATCACATGTTGTAAAAGCAGAATGACAGGGGCAGTATTTACAGACACTGTACCTGTCACATCTCTGCCTCCCTCCATCTCACACACTGCTGAGGTGAAGAGATACAGATATATCTTGCAGCTGCTGTGTGATCATTCCAGCTCCTGTTCCAGAGTGCTACAGTTAACAAAAAAAAAAAAAAAAAAAGAGAAAAATCCATTTTAACCCCATTGATCACTGTTTTTGCAGTGAACAATACATTTACTCCCCCCCGATCACTCTAGTAGTGATCAATTGCTGCAAAACATTGATTTAGTGCATTTTAGGTAGTTTAGCTAGGTGGTTGGGTAGGTTTAGTATATACATGCATTAGGGAAAGATTTAGGGTTAGATTTAGGTTTAGGAGTAGAGTAGGAAAAAAAACAAAACAAAACAAGTTTATTTTATTTAAAAATTGAGTTTGTATTACAAGCTAGTTTAGATAGGTAGTTGGGTTGGGTAGGTTCAGGGAGTACGTGGGTTAGGGTAAGGCTTAGGGATAGCTTTAGGTTTAGGAGTAGTGTAGGAAAAAACAAAATAAAAAAAAATATCATAGGAATAGTGACCGTTTGGGGTTAGAGAGTTAGGTATAGAGTTAGGTATAGTATTTACATAGTAATAGTTAAGTAGTGGGTGGGTAGTTTTTTTTTGTTTTGTTTTTTTAAAAGGAGAAGTTCATAATTTATTTAGAGTACACAATGCAGCGGAGGCACAGTTTAGAAGAGGCATATGCCTTTTTGGCATCTGACTCAGAAGCCACAGACACTGTGTCAGACTTCGACATCACTCAGATTTTCTGAGAGTGAAAGCAGCTCTAGTGATGACGCTGGTCCTTCTTTCAAGAAAAGATGCAGTACCTCAACAGTCACCCCAGCAACTGCCCCAAGAGCTGATACTAATCAATGGGTATCACCAGCCAATTTATACCCACAAATTCCTGAATTCACAGGCAATCCAGGAATTCAAGTGGATGTGGCAGGATTTACTCATGTTCAGTTTTATTTATTTATTTTTGGGGGAAATTGTGTCACAAGCCAATTTATATGCAGCCCAATATATTGTCGGCAACCCATCAGCGTTCGTTTCCAAGGAAGAAATATAGAAACCCACAGACTTTTTAGAATTCAAGAAATTCTGGGCCCTAACAATGACAATGGGAATAATAAAATAAGCAAGTATTTACCAAAACAATGACCAGGACTAGATATGAAATAATTTTGCACTTTATGCATTTTAGTGACAATACCATGTGCCTCCCAAAAGAACACCCCCAATATGACAGACTGTACAAAATTTGTCCCCTAATAAATCATTTACAGGAAAAGTTTTCCCAAGTATATATCCCCAAAAAGTATAGATGAATCCCTTAGGAAATATAAAGGCAGGTTAGGTTTCAAGCAGTATATCCCCTCCAAGCGATCCAAATTTGGCATTAAATTTTATAAATTGTGCGTAAGTGCCACAGGCTATACAGAGGCTTTTAGAATTTATGAGGGCAAGGACAGCCAACATGATCCTCCTGGTTGCCCCAAATCTCTGGGAACAAATAGGAAATAGTTTGAGATCTAATTTATCCCTTATTAAATAAAGGTCATCAGTTATATGTTTATAAATAAAAGGGGGCTGGTGTAGTAAAGTCATTTTTTTTTTATTTTGACACCATGGCCTGTGGCACGGTTAGGCGCAATTGCAGGGTGATGCCCAAAGAACTTGTAGATAAAAAACTAAAAAATGGGATGTCCTCAGCTTTGTGCCAACAAGAGCTGCTGGTAGTTCAGTTTAAGGACAGAAAAGAAGTCTACATGCTTACCACCATGCATGAGGACAAGCAGTGTCTGTTTGTGGCAGAATGGGGTTACTAAGAAAGCCAGTCTGCATCAGAGATTATAACAAACACATGGGGGGAGTTTATCTGTGTGACTGTAGTATACAATTATTTTTTTATTTTAAAATTGGTAAACACCACTCCAAAATGTAGTGTTGTGCAGTATCAGCTCCATCTTATTTCCCAATTTTTGATTGAAGGGGCAACAGAAATCATTCCACCAAGACCTGGGGTAGTACACCATTTATAAAATCCCCCAACCCCCCAAAAGAAAAACCCACAAAAGTGCTGAAGGGTTTGCTACAGCAAGGGAATACAAACAGACACCACTACATACTGTCCTGATTGCCCTTCAAAACCTGGCCTCTGCATGGGTGACTGCTTCCAGCAATATCATGTAGGCACAATGCAGTAGTGCTGCAAAGGTTATTTTATTATTTGGCCACTTTTCCCCCTGTAATATTCTTTTTTTTATTTTTCAAAACACATCCCTCTAGATCTAACACTATCAAAATATAATGGGAAGCAATTGACCTCAAGTTTTTTCCATGTCTGAAAATGGAAAAGCACATGTTCCATTTGGGCCCAGTAGCTCCCCCAAACACTGACAAACCTATGCATATGGGGCATTGCTGTATTCCGTAAAAGGAGCCGCACACTAATCAATGCAGTTTATAAAATTCTCCACCTATCCTGTGCTTGAAATTCACATAAACATTGAAACCTAAGTGTGAAAAACGCTGAATTTTTTACATAATTCAAGATTTTCACAGGATTGGTGGTAAAATGGCTATGTAAAAAAACTTTAAAACACACCTAAAATGAAAGCTTGTGTTGTCTATGTTTCAAAAATATACACTTTTGTGTAGAAAATATTAAATTGTAGCACTGGAACATAGACCCAAATGAGACACGGCACCATTTAAGAAAGATGTGAAAATTCAATATTTGTTCAAATTTGGGTCCCATAGTTCCCCCAAACCATGAGAAACCTATGCATATGGGGCATTACTATACTCAGAAGGAGCCAAACACTAATCAATGCCATTTATAAAATCTCCACCTATCCTGTGCTTCAAATTCACATCAAATTTGAAATCTAAGTGTGCAAACGCTGAATTTTTTTTTTTTACTTAAATCAAAATTTATGAGGGATTGGATGTAAAATGGCTGCATAAAAAATGTGTCTACTTAACAAAAATATACACTTTTGGGGAAAATTTTAAAGTGGAGCACTGGTACACAGCCCAAAATGAGACATGGCACCAGTGACACAAGCTGTGACACTTCAAAGTGTGAAACTGGAAACCTTCATGTTCCAATTTGGGCCGTGTAGCTCCCCCAAACCCTGAGAAACCTATGCATATGGGGTATTGCCATACACAGAAGAAGGAGCTGAACACTTAAAAATGCATTTTTTAAAATATTCAACTATCTTGTGCTTGATATCAACAGCAATATTGAAATGTGAGTGTGAAAACTACAAAAAACTAATTATTACCACTATTTTGGAACATTTCTGGAAAAACAGCTGCATAAAAAAAACTCCAAAATGCTACTGATTATTTACCCTATGTTGTCTACTTTTCAGAAACATACCGTTGTGGGACATTTTTGGGTACTGGCACCGTCAACTAAGCTATGATACTCGCATGCCAAATCTTGAAAAATTACAGATTGGAAATAATGGTGTCCATCTTGTAAAGGAGAGAAAGGGATTGAAATACTACGCATATGTGGTACTCTCATATTCAGGAGAAGCAAAATAATATACTTAGGGGTATTTTTTTTTTTTTGTAATGAACTAATAGTATATAAATCCGGACAGGAAAATGTAAGCAAAATTTAGTTTTTTTGTTATTTTTTTCCCTATTTTTTCTATTTTAATCAAATTGAACAATGAGGTATTCATAGAATTGTGGTATCACAAGAAAGCCCTACTTGTGCTTAAAAATCAGTATATAATTTGTGTGGGTGTACTAAAGGAATTAAAGAGAAAATATGGTTGAACAAAGACAGTCGAAAAAGTCAAAATTGCTCCAGTCCTTAAGTGAAATCCACCTCAGATATTCCTGGTCCTTAAGGGGTTAAAGCACACTATATCTTTAATTAGGTGGTGCATGTCTGTGTTGTCATTATGGTAAGATTCCTCAGCAATGCGCCTCTTTTCTTCAATAAATATATCAGAGCTAGAATTTCACTAATTTCTGCCCCTTTGTGACAACACCAGCATGGTTGCCTCCTAAAAGGTTTTCAAAAGTTCACGTACATTGTACATTAGTCAAGTGACAAAGAGGCTCCCTACAACGCCTTCCAGTTTTGCATGGTGTACTTGCTAATGGCTTTATTCTGCTCATACAAATGCTGTAGAATGTACAGTGAGGAGGTAAGCAGCAACCTTGATAATGGCAAGGCAGTAGATGTAGTATATGTAGACTTTGCAAAGGCATTTGATACAGTGTCACACAGAAGGCTGGTGTATAAAATAAGGAAATTAGGGCTAGGAGATAACCTTTGCAATTGGATACAAAACTGGTTGAAGGATAGGGAACAGTGTGTGGTTGTAAATGGAAAATTCTCCAGTACAGTTAAAGTGGAGAGTGGAGTACCTCAGGGTTCAGTATTAGGCCACTGCTTTTTAATATGTTTATAAATGACCTGGAAATAGATATAGAAAGTAAAATATCAATATTTGCAGATGATACTAAATTATGCAAAGTCATTAATTCAGAACAGGATATTTTCTCTCTAAAGAGGGACTTACATAAAATGTCAGACTGGGCAAACATGTGGAATATGAAGTTTAATGTGGGGAAGTGTAAAGTCATGAATTTGGGAAGAAACAATCCCAAGGCTACTTATAAACTTAATGAAATAATTTTAGGTGACTCATTGCTAGAGAAAGACCTGGGTATCCTTGTCAACTACAGACTTGGAAACAGTGACCAGTGTCAAACAGCAGTAGCATAGGCAAACAAAGTCCTGTCTTGCATAAAAAGAGGTATTGAAGCAAGAGTGGATAACATTATTTTGCCATTATACAAATCATTGGTAAGACCTCACCTTGAGTATGCAGTGCAATTTTGGGCACCGGTTCTGAAAAAGGATATACTAGAACTAGAGAGGGTACAGCGGAGAGCAACAAAATTAATTAAGGGAATGGAGGACTAAACGACTAAACAAACTTGGTTTATTTACTCTAGAGAAGACGACTAAGAGGAGACCTTATCACATTGTACAAGTATATGAGAGGTCAATACAAGGAGGAAAGGAGGTTTAAACTTCAGCAGAGGAAGTGTTTTTTTACGGTAAGGTCTGTTAAATTGTGGAATTCATTGCCCAGGGAGGTAGTTATGGCAGATACAATGGATACATTTAAGAGAACATACAGAGTTATACTGTTTATCAATAGGCTGATCAGGAAGGTCTGATAAAGACTAATTTAATTGGTAGCAGGAAAGATATAAAATTCTCAGTTCTGAAGCATGAGGCGAAGGTTGAACTTGATGGACTTGTGTCTTTTTTCAACCTAATTTACTATGTTACTATGTTACCTGGTGGGGACCTCCATTTTCAGCTGGTGACAGAGCGGTTGTTACACTTTTGTATGGAATATAGAGCATTGCTTGCACTGTAGGAGTGGCTAAAATGGGCACACATTTTGTGGGCAATATTAAGCATCTCTCTGAGGGTTTCAGATTCTGCCAGGAATCTGGTCACAACTAAATTTAGCACATGGACAAAGCAGAGCACATGCACTATATCACCTATTCTCAAGGCAGTGATTATGTTGGAGTCGTTCTAAGCAGACACAAAATCAGCTTTTAAGGAGTGGGATACAAGCAATTCATCTATCACCTGCTATAGTTTACTTAAAAAGTCTATGGCTTTGTGGGACTGGCTCTGAAAACTCTGCATGTACAAGGTGGAACGCCAATGGTATGAGCTATCCTGCTGCTGCCTTTTAATCACACTGCTAGAACCAGAGGCACAATTACTGGCTGTCACCTCATGCCATAAGAGAGTGTTGCACACTGGTGGTGGTGGGAGGGAAATCCAGTGAGCAGTCACAATCTCATAGTCTGTACCCACATATCTGTTGTCAAATGGATTTTCTTGCCGAACACACTTACCAGCCCTTTGCCCACCACACTAACCACCTGCTTGGCAAACCAGTCCTAGAAAAAAAAATGAGACTTGGGATATGCCAGTGTGGAGATACACCACATCAGTTCTCAGAAATCTGTTTTCTACAAAAGAATACGGTAGCATGCCAACTTTGCCATTACACTATGGGATTGTTTTTGTGAAGTTTTTGACTCCTTCCCAAGAACTCAGTCAGTCAGTGTGGGTTTGGCAGGACATGGCAGAAGAACCTTGGAACTTTACTGCTTTAACAACAGGACTGAAGGTGGTGGAGATAGAGGAAGCATGTGCCATCTACAGTAAACCCATTAATCATGCTCCTCTGCAGCAGGAGCCATTGGTGTTATTTGGAATGAACTAGTTATTGGCAGTGGCTTATTCTGACAAATAAACATTACTACTTCCCTTATCTGCCCCAAAACCATGGGAACTTTGAGTGCTTCTGCTAGTTGTGGCACCTCTGACTTAATGATTGTGTGTCTCCCAGTTAGACCAGTGGTTGTGCTTCAGGTGGGATCTCAAAGTGGAGGTGCCATTAGCTAGGTGTGAGCTTGCTTCCCTCCTGCTCTCATGCTTTTTGCACAGCCAACAGATAGAAACATGCTTAGCTTTTGGATCTTGAGTACTGTGAAGTACTATGTACTGAGGGGCTGCTACTATTACTGGAGCTAGATGTTGATGCAATTCTACCCCTACTACTACAAGGTGTCAAAGGTGCAGCACTTCCATCAGCAGCAGAGGCACTCATCATAGCTAAGGTTTTGGATGTTAATAAATTGTGTTGCTGTTGTCATTGCTGCTGGTTAGGTTACTTAACACAAGTGTGTGTTGCTGAGTGAAATGTGGAAGCAGCGATGATGTGGATGATGACTGACAGGATATCTGTACTTTTTTTCATCTTTGCTTTTCCAGGGTCAGTTTCTTTTCAGTGGTGGAATATTGAGCCATTGCCTTCCCTGCTATCGTTCTGGCCATGTCATCATCGCTCACTCTCAACTTCATCTATATATGAAGGAGGATTCTGGAGGGATGCATTCTACATCTACATCATCATCATAAGTAATCATTAGGCTATCCTCAGCATCACCCGCTGCATTTTGCCCACTGATCTTTTGCTCTAAGCTTTTAGAGGTGTCAAATCATTTTTTACACAAAGTTTGCTACTACTTGGAGGACAGGTGCTTTTGTGCTCGTTTGTCTCACTGTCAGATGCAGCAGTTTATTCAGCTGCTACACCTTCCTCCATAATGCCATTGCCATAATCAATATTAGAATGTGACTTTTTGTCATCTTCAGGGTTCTTCTATGTTTTTTTTGTACTGGCACTGGAACTTTTGGTGGAACATTAAACTGCATCCTCCCCAGACAGGAGAGGGATAGTCATCATTTATTGCACACACTGCAGCAACCATGGCATCAGTTTTTGAACTGCCACTTTACTCCCATGTCCCTGCACTGCTCCAACATTTCCCCCTCACACTGTCCCTTGTGCATTTGCTAGACATTACTCAACTACTGTGTGAGTTTTTACTCTCTACAGTACACAACTGATTGAGTTTGATGTCTTGCCTTAGCACTCGACAAAATTTTCAGTGTCATCTGTTGTCTATCAGGTCTGCCTCAGTCACATAGTTCACGTCAGGGCCCCAGTCAGCTGTCTCAGCTGTCTGTCACCTAATATCTATTTTATTTTTTTTACAGTTGTCCTGTTCACCCTTCCTTATTGTCAAAAAAACAAAGCAAACAAAAAAAATGATTATATATATATATATATATATATATATATATATATATATATATATATACACACACACACATATATATATATACACACACATATATATATACACACACGCACAACTGAAAAACAAACACCAGCAACTTATTTCCCCCGAGTTTAGAGCACAGAGAAAACAGCAAAATCAGTAAGGAGATTGACTGAACCGCAGCTGCCCGTGTCTTTCAAATCAAGCCAGTCAGACAGAATGTTTGGGTATTTGGGGTCAATGTTCTGTGCTCCTGCACACAATCCCAGACGCGTCCAACACAAAGATAATAACGGCAAGATCAGCAAGGTAATTGGGCCTTCGAAATGAAATCTGTCAGACAGAATGCTGCTTTTTCTCCCCGAGAGTTCCCTCAGACTCCCCTAAAACAGATAACAAGTGTCCTACCTAAAACCCTCCCTACTTCCCCTTTATTAGCCTATCTTCTCAAGCTGAAAATGTGCTACTCTCTCCCTCTCAAAAACACAGAATGTCATGCTTTGAGAGCCTGACACTCTTTTAGGAGAAGAGGAGGAAATTTCCATGTGTTGGGGAAAACGCAGTCTTCCCAAAAGCGGGAAAATGGCACTTTTTACAGGATTTTTTCCACTAGGCGGGAAGTGCCATTTTTCACCAACCCCTACTTATTGGGTTAAATGCCATGTGACTTGGTCTTTTTAATTAAAATTCTGAAGTCCTTGAAAAATACATCAGGAATGACCCTTGTTGCACATATGTTGAAAACAGGTGTTCCTGTGTGTGTTTTTTTTTAATATTACAACTATTTTTCTAGAATGGTAACAAGGTTTCTTTAGTAACCAAAAAGCACTTTGTAAAGGTTTTTTTTTTCCTGGAGATTCTTGGAGTAGTGGTGTGAAAGCTTAAATTAATTAACCTTTTAAAGGAATAGAGAGATGAGGAATGGCCATTAAAGGGTTAAACATATTTGCTTTTGAAACACGACTGTTATGCATATTACAGCGGATCACTCCAAATAAAGTCCCCTCCAAAAATGAGTCTTATAGCTATAAGTTTAAATATGGTACTATTATCCAGCATAAGCATAGCGTTATTAAGAAATCCTACTTCTTCAGAGACTGCCAGCCAGGCATCAGCGCAGACATCTTGGCTTAGAAGCATCCGCACACCTGCGCTGTCTGTCCCGGTCTCCTCTAGGAGGCATTGCATGGTACCTTAAAGGTAACAGGAATGGACTGACGGCACAGGAGCTCATTTGCCTCTAAAACAAAAAGCCTGGGTGTAAGTCTCAGAAGAAGTAGGATTTCTTAATAATGCTGTACTTATGCTGGATAATCGTACCATTTCTAAGCTTATCACTATATGACTCATTATTGGGGGAGGAATTTAAATGTTTTAAACCTCAGGTTGCTGCAACTACCATAGCTCCTGTAAGGAGTTCCAATAGCCTAGTGCAGTGTCTCTCAAATACCGGTTCCAGACAATACCAATGCCAGTCACTGGAATGCTTTTTTGTGGCACTGTGCTTCCATAGGCACAAATGCCTTGAACATTAATAGCGATCCTGCTCAGTTGAGGAAGGCATCTAGTCAGTCCCTGGCTTGAAACTGCTGTATCTGAAAACTCCTTGTGCATGGCTTTTCAGTGTTAGTCCTCAGGTCACACAAACAGGTCATGTTTTCAATACATTCCTACTTGTTCACAGGTGGGTAACCTGTAGCACAATCATTATGATAGCATTACTTGTAATTAGGGATATCTTAAAAACCGACCTCAGGACTGGATCTGAGAATCACTGATCTAGTGAATAATCAGATTGACCTCTGAAGTAGGAATAGGTGAAAACATTCAACTCAAAGAAGAAAAGTGCAAAAAGAAAGTTTATGTTATATAAATATAACCAAACGAGGCAAACACTCCTGGCTGGATATACAGAAGAAAGAAGATGGCAGCACCTGTAGGACTTATTTAAAGAATATAACCACAGGTATGGGGCTGGCAGTAGCACAATTGGGTAGCAGCTTAGACTTTTATTGGGCTGCCCATCTGGCCAGAGGGCAGCCCAACAAAGCCTATGATTCTAGAGGATGGTAAGGTTTGAATTTGCCATCACTTGATCTAATGGTTTTCAGGAATTTGAAGCTGGCAGCCAATTCAAGCATGCTGGACACTGTTCAGTACTAGCTACAAAGAAATAAGAGTTGGTACCGTGCTAGCCGTAGAAACACAGAAGGCAAAAATTTTGTAACATTTAAACCTTTTTTGGCTAACTAAACAGATTTAGAATTCAAGCTTTAATGACCTCTTAGGTTTCTTCCTCAGGCATGTTATACAGATAAATATGAAAACCTCTCTCTTAAATACAAGCACACATTACATTGTTTATAATGGAAATTAGATAAGAAAGCTCAGTTCAGACACGGATTCTTTGATCAGTCAGTGGTAGAAGATGTGATATAAATTGCATTCTTCCTCTGAGGAGTCCAAGGTATTTATGATCCCAGAGGGGCTGTTGTAAAGATTTATCCACAATGTGATAATGTGACAGAAATTCTCTGTCTCTATTCAGCCCATAAGTCAAAGAATCAAATCGAAGCATTCATTTTACCTCCCATACTTTTCTGTCTCTGTGCGATATTGTCCCATCAGTACAGTCAGTCTAATGTTCATTTTGGCAAAAAGGTTACATTAGCTGATTTGCAGGTGAAAGTACTGTTGATCTTATGATGTAACTGGGAGTTCAGTATGGGTATATGTGGTGTAGGTGTGTGCACAGGTTTCACACCTACTTTGTAGGCAGGGTGATGTGCCATTTTTTGTATTTTTGTTCAGGTCACTCCTTACCATCAGTTCTTTTAAATTGGGAGACTGTATGAGAGTAAGGGAGACTGTATGTAAGGTTGTTTGAAGTTCTCTTGATATTTTTCACAAAGCTTCAACTTGGGGGTGGTAAGTGACCACAAGTGGCACACGGTTTCCCTTATGCTGTTCTTTGTAGCTCAACAGATCTTTTCTTGGTATGTGAGTAGCTTTCTGTATCTGATTGTCAATCCTTGCACTGTGAGCCTGTTTTATAAAGTCTACAGAAAGCTACAAGAAAGATTATGCTGAGGCTTTATGAAATAAAAATAAATTCCCACCTGCAGCAGGTTTCATTTCTATATTGATCACAATTCACATCAACACCCTGACTACTATGTAGACATCTGTTTTCCCATCAAATGTCAACTCATGTTGAACATGACACTAGTCCTTGAAGGGTTATACTCATGATCGTTTTACACAGCATATAAACTGTTTTAACAGTTCTCAGGAAATGTGGAAATGCAATGGAAACTATGCAAATCACCTGGGGGACAGAGAGGCATGTGGGGTGGGGGGCGTAGTGTGATGCCACATATCATACAATTCGCTTGAAAGTAAATTATACCACAACTTATTGTAACAGACTACATAACTGATACAACAGAGTGCACATTTGAATTTGAACAACAAAAATTATACCACTGAGATTACAAATGAAATTGAACTATACGAGTAATGTAGCTCCTTTTCAGTTGCAGTCTCTGTGTGTCACTTGTGTAGACACATTTCAATTATAATATCTATGGTATCATTAGTGTTGCTTAATTTCAACTGTAAAATCTGTGGTATCACTAGTGCAGCTCCATTTCAGTTGTAAGCTCTGTAGTACCCATGTGTAGCTCCATTTCAATTGTAAGCTTTGTTGTATTACAGTTGAAATGTAGCTATACAAATTATAGCACAGAGCTTACAGTTGAAAAAGCTAGTTACACTGGAATTGTAGCACCATTTCAATTGTAACCTCCGTGGTATCACCTGCTTTACTTCACAACATTAATGCCAGCTATAAAATTAGGTGGGTGGTCTGGTATGGTGGACTAGATGATCACTCAGTGTTTGGACAAATTTGGTTGGGGTATAATTGGGGCAGGCTTAAAGGGGCCCATGACATAAGTCCATTAAATTCAGCCCATGCCTTATGACCCCTGAGGAATAAAAAACACACATTGAAGCCATTTGCATTTAATGGCCAAGTGGGTAAAATTCCTTCCCGACTCCAAAGCAGTCTGATATTTCCGTGGATCAACACCCTATCTGGTCTGAAGCAGTCACAATTCTCAATAGTGTTCTGTGCTAGATAGGTATCCATTACTTTTTGACAGCAGTTATAGAACCTGCAATGACAGCATGCTGAGGCAAAGAATTCCATAACTTTACTGCCCATACTGTAACAAATTCCTGCCTTTGTTTTAATCGAAAATGTCTTTACACTAGTCTACATGAATGACCTCTTATTCTTTTCTCAGCTCTTTGAGTAAATAGTTCTTAGGAGAGTTCTTTGTATAGATCTCAAACCTGTTTGTAAATGCTAATCATATTGCTGTCTTAGACTTTACTTCTCTAATGGAAAGTCTTTCTTTATAATTCAGATCCTGCAATCCCTCTATCAGTTTTTACTGAATGTTTCTGGACTTTTTCCAGTTCAATAATTTTTTTTTTTTTTTTTTTTTTTTAAAGAACTGGTACCCACAACTGCACTCACGTGGGGTGAGTGATGACCTTTTATATATACTTTTTGCCATTACAAATACGTGTTTTAAATACACATTCTGTTACCTGATATTTGAGAAAGGAACCAAGCAATTGAATCAGATGTTCGGTTTTACATATATGGTTATATTGTTTAGTTGTGAAAAGGTCTTACATAAACATTTATACACACACACACCTGACTGCTCCTGCCTAGGTAAATCCTTATTATATACATATCCTGACATGCACACATACATATGTTATTCACCCCACTGCAGATATAGATGTTCAGTACATCTCTGATGTCTCCTGTTCATGTCTGCTATCCAGACACCCAACATTATCCTGTCCTTTATGCTGTGAAAAAAAAAAAATCAGAGCTATGACAGGAGGGGAAGGAGCCATGTTTGTGTGTATTCTTGGAAGCTAAACTCATTCACCCGCCAGACCATTTAAACATACTGTACTGATCCAGTGCTTAGTGAGTATGTTTAAATGCAGCATGCTGGAGGGTGAATAAACGTAACTTTCAGGAATACACACATAGGACTCCTCATATTGTTGCTCTGATTTACTCAGTCACAGCTGGATACAGGGCAGTGGCTGCTAAAAATGAACCCATTAACACTCCCCCTAGTTCACAATGGATTAAATTGTTGTCTGCTTCTCTGCGCCTCCGATACGACAAGAAACCAGAAAAGCAGACCTTTTCTCCACCTCTTCCCAGTGGCAGCCTTATGGAGGGTGTGGGAAAGATATGAGACTCGTGTTCTAACAGAAGGGTGGCAGAAGTGATCCAGATGTGGGCCAGCTCCTATACATACAAGCCCCAAATGCTCATTTTATGAGATACTAGCTTTTTTTTTTGTTTTGTCTATGACAGTGACCAAAAAAAAAATATATAGATATCACGGAGGATTATTATTTTTTTTTTTTTTTAAAAGCTTTTTTTTCCTGTTTACTTATGGTTGGCAAAATTTTGGCAGAGCTTTGTGCATAAAGTTCCTATAGAGTGTAGTCAATGGATCAAGTAATAAGAAGAACGCTGCAATTTTTTTTTCATACCAAAGTGGATGGGATACAATAAAAAGGGAGAAATCAATCGAGAATACATCCATCACACCATTTTTTCAAATTGGCATGTTTACTAAAAAGAAAAATGCACTTTACTATACAAGAAAAAAATAGTTAACAATATCCGTGATTCAGCACAAATGGATCAAGTGCTGGCTTTGTCGTATCAATAGAGCAGTATCTGTGTGGATTGTATCTCAGAACTAATTTATACATTGTGCATCCTCTTTGATGTGTTTGCCACACCTGTTTTTGTGTCCAAATATTATGGTAATCCCGATGCAGACCACTTGCTTTCTATCTGGAGATAGGCTAAAAGTCACTGAGAAGGCCCATGGTAGGTCACACTTATGCTTGGAACGTGAAGATTTAAACTCTTGTGCCAAGGAGATTTGCTTAGCATCAGATTTTTTTTTTTTCTTTTAAACATTCTATGACCGGTTAGTCAATTATCAAACCTAAAGCTGTTGGGGACTGCAAACCACATCATCTCCAAGCAGCTGTTGGCTGGTTGGGGATGATGGGAGTTGTAGTCCAACAGCTGGAGGCCGATAATTGTCTAACCCTGTTATATGGAGCAATGTGTGTTCATCATTAGCACATATGCTATACCATTAAATTAATGCCTGGGTTATAAGAGTTTGGGACTGGAGAGCTGTATTCCTGAGTGTCCCTAGCTGGACTTACTTGTATCTGGTCATTGTTCTTTAACTTAGTGGAATGGATGTAACCCAAAAAATTAAAACTTGGGATCTTCAATTCTCTTAAAACAGTTTATTGCATGTATTTGATCTTTTTCATGCAAAAAATGGTCAATAATGGTTTTAAATGTACACATATAAAGCTTTCAAGGCACAACAGGAATTAAAATTATATGAAGATTAAAAAAGGCTTGATATATATTTTAATGAAATGCTAGATTTAAATGTCACAGATCATAAAATCCTCAGGTATTTATCTTTCATGATCATATTTACCACATTATTTGAAGCCAAAGTACAGTTCACAATGATTTTTTTTTTTTTTTTTTTTTAAAGGACACAGCTGAAAAACAAATTTGTTGTAATGTGGATTTTTTTTCCCTTTTGCTAAACCTATACCAAATTGTAAAGGTCAACATAGATTTGGGTGTTTTTAAATGCTGACTGGAAGCAGTTTGTTAAAGGTTAAGATGTCATGTAGTTTTAGAGTTATGCAAGTAGGAAGTGGCTCTTGAGTGCTTGCTTACCTCAGGCCTCTTTGTGACAGACATTTTGCAACATTGGACATCAGGTGGTAAAAAATCCTTCATATTCCATTTGTGACTGGTTACACTGGGATGGGTAATGGATTTATATATACTCATATCGTTTTACTATATATTTAAAATTGGACGCTAGAGAAGTCTCCAACACACTGAGGCTGGTATAGATGAAATTAAGGTAATTCAGGCATAAACTATAGGGCAGAGTTTCTCAGCCATGGTCTTTAGGTACTGTAACAGTGCAGGGTTCCTGGATATCACAGGTGAATTACAATGAAAATATTCACCCATTACACACTTGAAACATTGATGGTCTCTCCTTTTTACTCAACTGATCAATTTAGAGCTCTGCAGCTCTGGTTATGTCCCTGCTTATTTGGCAAAGTCGGTTTCACTCAAGAAGCCCATAAGATACCCAATAAATTATCTAGCTAACATTTAGTAGTGTAACATTTTTTGTTACTTTTTGGGGCCTTATGGAGAAGGGGGGATTCTGGGGCAAACCAGTTGCACCACCGGGAAAAACAAAAATGCCAAGCAATGCATTGAGACCTCTCAAGCACTCAGTGGGTTAACCCTTTCAGTGCCAGAGGGGTAACGATTTACATGTTCATTTGCTGCAGATTTGTTATGGATGATTATGTATAGTCACTTTCCCACATTGTCCATGTTTCGTCTACTCTATTTCAACTTCCTTTATCAAGAAAGCTCCTTAGAGCAATGACCTTTCTAAGGGACAATGTGCAATTAGTTTGTGACATTATTTCTGGCAAATCTCATCTATTATTGTACTACTCTATTGAATATGTTGGTGCTTTGCAAACAATTATAATTCTGCCTTCACACCTGGCATCTGTCTTTGTGCTATTTATTGGGAAAAAAGCCACTGTTGTAGAGCAAGATTTGCCATATGAAACAGCTTTCCTGAAAACAGCTGCACCCCAGATCTTAATTAAATAATACTCATAGCACATTGTTTAAATGAACAAACACATTGTCCTTATGTTCTGGAATTGTAATAGAATTATAATTCTTTACATTTTGTAATTAAACAGGTCAAATGCTAGGTGTACTTTATGGAATCATTTTAGCTTTAATTTGCACCTGCAGTTACTTGTTTTAACAATGTGCTTTGAGAATTAAATTATATTTTACCACAAAATGTGAATTTCAAATTAACATTACTTTTCATTCTTCACTCTCTCAATAGAGACAAGAGGAAAGTGGATTTTTTTTTAATAGCAAAATGTGCTTTTGCAAACAGGTGTCTGTACAGAAGCTTAACCCCTTGCAGGCCAGAGTGGTTTGCAATGCATTGCTCACTCCTTTAGTCTCAAAGTTCTTAATGTTTAATTTCAAATAGAAAGCAGATTACACTTAATTTGATTGTGAAACTATTCCAAAAGGTGGTGGTGGACTTCATAGGAACATTTAGTAAGCCAAGTGATATGGGCAAACACTGTAAACCATCTCTGATTATCTCAGCTGCTATTCTGAGACAGTGGTCCTTCGTAAAATAGATGCTCAGAGCACTGCCAAGGTCTTCGTTATAGTATTCACAACTAGGGTGGCCTAGCAAAATCTTACTGGTCCAGGTTACACAGTTTATGTCCGAGGTATTGCAATATTTATGGCAACACAGGACAGTGGGCGCAAAACTGAATGCGTTTTTATATTTTATATTTAACCCTTTGAGTGCTAGAGGAGTATGCAACACATTGACCTTTACAGAATTGAATACCATATGGACAGTTATTAAGGTTGCAACTGTTCACATATTGAACATTTTGAAAGTTAAGCTAGTTCTCTACAGTTGTATGCAAAAGTTTGGGCTCCCCAGGCCAAATTACATGTTTTGTTGATTTTCTAAGTGAAAAGAAGTGAACATGTTTGCTACGGTGAACAAACTGAATTTTTCCGTAAACTGTAATGCAGTTATTGCTTATTTGCCAAATTTACTCAATATAAAAAAAAAAAAATGTAAATGTGGTATGTGCAAAAGTTTGTGCACAATTCAAGTTGATCCACGAGTGTTATTTTTGTTAAGTATTAGAAATTAATTGACTTATTAGGCAATCTAAGTTAAGTAATGACAATACTAGAGCTTAAAGGGATAGTAATGTTTCACAAAAAAAGCAGTTCCAATCAGTCTTCATAGTATCTGGGCCATGGAGTGTGTTATTTCAATACTGTCAGACTTGTAGTTCAAGAGTAATTGAATGATAAAGTATCCCCCTCACGCCCCTTTTATCTAGTGTAAGCCACCTCCTCTCAAATGTGGAATCTGGTCTCTTGACCAGACAGCACACAGCAAGGGACAATCTTCTTACTGTGATCATAAGGAAAACTCTGCCTCCCATGACAGGTTTTTCCTTATGACCACTGAAGATTGTCCCTCTCTGTGATCCATCTGGACAGTCTTGCTGCTCTGAGGTGAGCAGTGTTACATCAGTAAAAGGGGCGGGAGGGGGATACTTTATCCTTCAATTACTCTTGAACTACAACTCTGACAGTATTGAAATAACTCTCTCCATAGCCCAAATACTATGAAGATTAATTGGAGCCTCTGTTTTTGTGAAACATTACTATCCCTTTAACTCCCTGACTCTTCAAACTTCTCATAGTGGTGTGGTTACATGCAACAACCATGGGCTCCTCCAAGCAGATGACAGAGGATCAGAAAATAAAGATAACAGACTCTTACAAAGCAGGGGAAGACTAACTATATAGCTAAATATTTCCAGCTTGCACTTTACACTATCTGGAATGTTGTTAACAAATGGCAGTTAAGGGAAACTTTTGAAGTCAAGTTGTGGAAGCCCAGTATAAACCTCCAACAGAACTGTTTGCAGAACGTTCAAATATTCAAAGCAAAACACAGATAACTGCAAAGGAGCTGCAAAAAAGTTTAGCTGGAACGGGAGTAGTGGTGTACTGTCACAGCTTACCTTGACTCCAGCAGGATTACAGGCGCGAGGCTTCAAGCAGGCTACCGGCCTCTGTTTTATCTGTTTGCTTACTGTAGTCTCCTCCTACCTACTTCCTAAATCCTCCCTCTGAGCTGCTTCTCCTACTTCCTATGGAGGGGTTTAAAAGGCAGACTGAGGCCTGACTCAGATGCCCTTGCATTGTTGTTCTTAGGTGAAGTACTTGGGCTCTGTGTGGGACCTGGCTATCTTTGAAAACCCACTCTGTGTATGACCTGGCTATTTATGAGAACCCGCACTGTGTATGACCCGTCTAAGTAAGAGAACCCTCTCTGTGTATGACCCAGATACGTATGAGAACCCTCTCTCTGTGTATGACCCAGATACGTATGAGAACCCTCTCTCTGTGTATAACCCAGCTAAGTACGAGAACCATCTCTGTGTATGAACCAGTGATCACGAGTACCCCTTACTGTGATCAATTTGTACTATTGGCCTAAGACAGACCACTGTTGTGGACAGAGAGTCTGATTGGTGACTGCAGGCGTGAGTCACAGGGTCTCTTAGCAGTGATTGCAGGCGTGGGTCATTTCTCCAGTCCAGCAGTCCTAGTGTTCCTGTTCATCGGATCAAGATTACTGAGCCAATGTTCACAGCGGTCGCCTGTTCCAGTCGACAGATCAAGAGCTAGCGTTCCTGTTTCCTGCTGAGACTCACATGGGCTTCGGCCCAGTCTCCAGCATTGTGGTCTAGCGAGAGACCTATTTTGGTAGTAGTGTCGCCAGCTAGTAACCCTTTGCTTGTTGTACTACATATTTATTGCTGTGATTTATTCTAATAAATATCTTGCATTACATTACCGTACTGAGTTCTGAGCATTCCTGGGTGCCCGTGACATGCACCAGTCTGCTGTGCAAAGTTGCTTGCATAAACATGGTCTTCATGGAAGAGTCATCAGAAGGAAACTTTACCTACAATCTAATCACAAAAGTCAATGACTAAAATACGTAACACAACATTTGGTTCCAAAGGACTCTGGCTTGACCAAGTGCTAAGGTCCGATAAAGTTAAAATTGAATCCTTTGTCTACAATCACCAAAGGTATGTTTAGAAAAAACAAAACAAAAACACCTTGCCAGCTTTTTATACATGGGGGTGGATTTATTATGTTTTGGGGCCAAGTGGCAGCCAGTAGCACTGGAAATGTGGTGTGGGTAGAGGGAAGAATGGATTCTACAACGCATCAACAAATCATGGGAGCTAATGTTCCACAATCAGTGAAGAAACTGAAGCTGAAAGGCAGTTGAATATTACAAGACAATGATCAAAAAACGTACCTCAAAATCAACCATCTTCAAGAAACAAAAGCTTATGTTTTAGAATGGCCTTCAAAGTCTCTAGACTTGAATATTATTGAAAATCTGTGGGTAAATTTCAAACATACAAAACATGAAAGACTGCCTAATTAGATTTCTTAACTCCATGCATTGTGTAAGAAAGATAGAAAAACTCCCTAAAGCAAGAACAGAAAGACTTATCTGGCTACAATAAACAGTTGGAGGCTGTTATTGCTGCCAAAGAGGGTGTTACTAAGTACTAACTGGTAAGGAGCTCAAATATTTGCATAACACATTTTCTCTGTTTTATTTATTTATTTTTAAAGTTGTTAAATTCAGCAAATGCATAGTAACAAAATTAAAATTTACAGGTACATGCCAAGCCTAAGCATGTTCACTGCAGTTTACTTGAACTTCTTTTGTTCTAGAAATCCACCAAATATGTAATTTGCCCAGGGGTGTCTAAACTTTTGCATACTAACTGTATTTCATAGACTTTTAAATATTGGTTACGAGGAGTTTAAGAACCCTAAAAAGAGCCTGGCATAGAGGTAGGAGACAAGACCAAACAGGATTTGTTAAAATACACCCTAGAATAACTACTGTATAGTATGATAGATCTACATCCTCTCCTTGTCAGATTCTAGAGTTTCCCCATGCATTGTGGATCTACACTTGTTTGTCTCTGTCCTCCACTTTGTCTTGATATGCTTCACAGTTATTTGATCCCTGTCTCACTTCTGATTTTGTCTCTCTTCATTGTATCCAGTCGCTCCCGGTTTTTGACTCATGGCTTCTGTTTGAGTCTGGCTTTTGGCTTCTTGTGTTCCCTGTCACTTCAAATCTAAGGCCTATTCCCCTTGACAGCCTGCTTACCTATTTGCCCCTGTCAGATCTGTATGGTGAACTGGGTATTCCCTCACTGGAGGTGTTATTGGCAGCATTTACTAAGCACTTCCGATTTTAAATCCGTTCTAGTCTCCTCTACATTTTTGCCTTTTCCCTTGCCTGTTGAGCAAATAGCTGTTTACTTGCATTGTATAGTTTAATATAAAGACAGAATCAGAGTTGCGCCACACAAACACAAAGGTTCTAGACTTTAGAAAGGCTGATTTTTCTAAAATGGAAACATTTTTGTGTCAGTCTAACAACTTGGAGATCTTTAGATGGAGTCTAGGAGAAATGCGATTATCTGAAATGTGTTTTACGAAACACAACAGAGCATTTCATTAGACATGTCAGCAAGGGTAAAAGAAAACCACTGTGGTACTCCACAGAAGTGGCAATTATAGTAAAGGAGAAAAAAAGAAACATTTAAGAAATATAAGCAGATGCAGAAGGAAGAAAATAGATATCGGTACAAGACGCGGCTGAAGGAGGCCAAATGCATTATTAGATGTGCCATAGCATACACAGAGGAAAAAATTGCCCAGTCAATAAAAAGGGGGATACAGTTTTTTAGATATATAAGTGAAAGGAGGAAAATGAACCTAGGAATAGTTAGACTGAAAACAAAAAATGGAAACTATGTAAATGATAAAGGGCTAGCTGACTGTCTCAATTAATATTTCTGCTCAGTTTTTACAGAGGAAGATGAAGGGAAGGGACCTCTGTTAGAAAAAAGAAATGACAAGATTTAGGAAACATGGTTACAGAGGAAAAAGTTCTACTTCAACTTTCTAAGGTAAAAACAAATAAATCAATGGGACCAGATGGGATACACCAAGTTATTAAAAGAACTTAAGTGTGTTCTGGCAAAACCTTATAACAGAATTATTCAGTCAGTCAATATCGACAGGAGTAGTTCCAGAACACTGGAAGGTAGCAAATGTAGTATCACTTCACAAAAAAGTGTAGCTGAGAAGAGTCTGGTAACTACAGACCAGTAAGTTTTACATCAGTAGTGGGAAAATTAATGGAGACTATGTTAAACGAAAGAATTGTTGAATATCTGAATTTGAAAGTCTTGCAAGATACCAAACAGCACGGGTTTACAGCAGGGAGATCTTGTCAACCTATCTTCAGATTTTTTTGACTGGATAACTAAAATAATAGACCAGGGGGAGAGGTAGATATAGCTTATCTAGATTCCATTAATGCATTTGACACTGTCCCTCATAGAAGACTCATTAATAAATTGCAGTTTTTGGGTCTGGATGCAAAAATAGTTAAATGGCTAAGGTAATGGCTGAGTGACAGGAGACAGAGGGTGGTAGCCAATGGAGAATATTTGGACGAAAGGAGTGTTACTAGTGGGGTACCTCAGGGATCTGTACTGGGGCCCATTATTTTTAATATTTTATTACTGATCTTGCAAAAGGTATTCAATGTACAGTATGCCTTTTTGCATATGATACAAAGATCTGCAATAGGGTAGACATTTCAGGGGGAATAAGCCAAATGGCAAATGATTTAGGTAAATTAGAATGTAAACTGTTCGGTCAATTTCGGAATTCAGATGAATAAGGGTCATTCAGCGTCATTCGGGCCATCCAAAAGGAAAAAATAATTTTTTGTTTTTAAAACCAAAGCCGAACAGCCCTGGTCAAAATCTATGGTGTAAATTTCTGAAATTTGGACGACTGCTACTCGCACGCTCGATACTTTCCCTCCATACTTTTCCTCCCTCTCTAGTCCAATTCGCTTCTTCATGATGGGGGTTGGACTAGACACGTCAGACACCCAGGCAGCCTACATTTCCTGTTAGTCCATTGCTGGAGCTCAGAGAGAGCAGAAAGAGATAGAGAGTGTCCAGTTGTTGTGTAGGCAGGCAGGTAGCATAGGCAGGCAGCCAGCATTAGTACCTTATGCCACTGCAAGGGTGAGTCATCTTTGTTCCTGTGCAAAATATAAAAAATATTAGGAATTTGTTTTAATAGGTTTCAGAGTGACACAGCCAGTCCCACAGTTGTGTAGGCAGGCCTAGACCCTTATTGTCACCGCAATTCAGCCAAATAATTTGGACTATTGTCGAATTCCGTCTGAGTCTAACAGGTCTGGTCCGAAATGCAGATCCTCCAAACGACAAAAAAAAAAAAAAAAAAAAAAAAAAAGTGTCTGAAATAGAATATTTCCGAAATTTTTTGTCGTGCACAAGTCTGGAAGAATGGACAATAGTGTGGCAGCTGCAGTTTAATGTTGATAATAAAAATCCAAAGGAAAAATATACTATTAAGGGTACTGTGCTGTCAGACAGCAGAGGAAAGGGATTTGGGAGTAATTATTTCTAATGACTTAAAGTTAGGCAGGCAATGTAATAAAGTGGTGGGGAATGTAAGCAGGGTGCTGGGATTTATAGCTAGGGGCATTGGTAGCAGAAAAAGGGAAGTGGTCATGCTACTCTACAGATCTCTAGTTAGACCTCACCTAGAGTGTTGTGTACAGTACTGGAGACCCCATCTCCAGAAGGATATAGATGCTCTAGAGAAAATTCAGAGAAGGGCTACTAAAATGGTGACTGGTTTACAGGGAAAGAAATATCAGAATTGACTAAAGGATCTGAACATGTATAGCTTGGAGGAGAGAAGATAAAGAGGGGGTATTACATAAATATTCAGATACATGAAGGGATTCAACAAAGTTCAGGATGGAAGTACATTTCATAGAAGTAAAATGTTAGGACAAGAGGCTATAGTCTAAAACTAGAGGGACACAGGTTTAGATGTAATGTAAGAAAGTTTTACTTCACCGAGAGGGTAGTAGATAAGTGGAATAGCCTACCAGCAGAAGTGGTAGAAGTTAACAGTGACAGAATTTAAGCATGCATGGGATAAGCATAAGGCTGTCCTTGACATAAGAAAAGACCAAGGACCAAAAAAGGCTTGAGGTTTTTACAGTAGGAAAATGGGTAGAATAGATGGGCCGAATGAGTCTTATCTGCTGTCAATTTCTTTGTTTCTCTTTGAGGGTTCTGCTTGCCATGACCGGTGTGGTCCTGCCATTACCGGAGGTGTCAATCCTCCCCTCTTTATATCAGCTGCTTGAAGTGCTTTACAGCCTGTGTGGGGCTCTCCACTTGGTAGCAGCTTTTACCCCACTTTGCCATGTACTCTGGTCAATTGTATTGTATTGTTTTGTATGGAGTTGCCCTTTGAGGGAGACTTGGCTGCATTGTGTGTAGTGGTCATACTCTGCTCCCTCCTTGAGGCTTACCGGTCCATTCAGCTGGGCCTATCTGCTGATTAGGGTTCAGCTTTTTTGGTACCTAGCGGCTTTAGTCCGCTCCTTTAGGGTTCCTGATTGTGTGCAGGGCACATCTTGTCTCTGCTTTTGGAAACTCACTGGGCACTGTTTGCCCTTTGTAGTTCTTATTCCTGGCCATTTTTCTGGTGCCCTTGGGTATACCATAGTAGCATACAGTGGGCGATCATACCCCACTCTCACTTGAAGCCTTGCAGCATTTATTGTGGACCACTGGTTTTTAATCAGCCTACCCTGTTAAGGGTTCCAACTCACTACTATGTTGAGGTCTCAGTCCTCTACTATTAGGAGCTCTCAGCCCACTATTATAGTGCCTTCTAGGTGGTCTAGGCTGCTATAATAGTGCCTCCTCAGTCCAGGATTTCTAGAGAAGTTTTTGGGCATATTGGTCATCCAGGTCAGTGGCCTTTAAGAAAGTCTGTTCCCACATTAGGTGGTCAGTCTGCACTCTGGTTTTCCTAAATAGTTTCCTGCCTCTGGGTTCCTATCTTGTTTGGTCTGGAGAACTTCACGGTGTAGATTATTGCCATCCAGGTCAGGGCTTCCAGTTCAACTTAGGTCAGACATCTGATTCGTGGTCAGAAACTTTAATTAGGCTTTTGCCACAGCAAGGGAATATTGTGGCAGATGCAGATCCCAAACTTTGCTACCCAGCGATGTCCCCTAGCAACTATACTTTCGGACCTCCTTGGCAGTTTGTGACACAATCGGGCCAAGTATTGACCCCACAGAGCTATCTAGATTAGTCTCCAGACAAGTTCACAAACAAATCTTGACATCTCATGTGAGAAATCTGCATAGCTTAGAGAGGAAGACTGATGCAATTTTAGAAATGCTGAGAGGATCAGCAATTTCTACTACCACTCTTTCGCCTTTCTCTCCACCGCGCCCCTTCCTGGGGTGGGAGTTTCCAGTCAAATATCTGTAGATATTGCTCCTAAACTTCCTTTACCAGGGTATGGGGGAGGGGGACCTAAAGCACAACTGGGGAGGTGGATAAAAGTATTCCGTTCAGAGAATATAGGCAATATTCAATAAGCTGAAAAGGTACAATTGATTAAATTGAACATTTAAACCCCCTGAAAGCTAGACAAGTGTCCATCTCAGTGCTTCACAATGCAGTAGAGACCTCTCTAGCATGCGAGAGTTCAAAAGCCCCATTTAAGGAAGATCTCTATTTCATTGAGAAGCAATGTGTTGCTGACATGTCTAGCATTAAAGTGGTTAAAAGCCAAATTTAAATCAATGGGCATTAACTTGTTGAACTGTAATATGCTGCTGCATTTTCTTTTTCAACTGTAACCCACTGTTGCATTTGATAGTGACATTCCTTTGCTTCCTATACAGTTGCACCAGTCCTCCTACCATTTGTATGTATCTTTATTTATATAGCGCCATACATGTACACAGCGCTTAACAGAAGTTGAAACAATACAATACAAAAACGACAGAACTTGGGTTAAGAGCATTAAGGTTAAGTACAATCATTACATTATTTGTGAGGGAAAGTGCAGCAAGGGAATCATACACTAGGAAAGGGACCCTGCCCCAAGGAGCTTACAATCTAGGCTGAATTCATATTGACAAACAGAGACACTAGGAGGAGTATTATAAGTGCAGGTACAAGGTGTGGTGAAAGAAGTGCAGAAGGATTCTGATGTGGCTGTCAGTGTGCAGAAGGAGGACATTGCTATTGAGATGCATCCCTGAGCAAGTGGGTTTTGAGGAGTTGCTTGAAAGTGGTGATTGTGGATGATTGGCGAACGGTGATGGGGAGGGCATTCCAGAGTCGAGGAGCAGCCAGTGAGAAAGATTGTAGTCGAGAGATGGCTCGAGTTGTGTAGGGAGAGGACAGGAAGAACCCTTGAGAAGACCGTAGGGGACGGGAAGGGGTGTAGCGGGAGATAAGGGCAGAAATGTAAGAGGGTGCTGAAGAACAGAGTGACTTACAGGAGAGGAGGAGAATCTTGTAAGAAACCATTTATTTTTCCTATCTTCCCATTTATGTCTCTCACTGTCAAGGTTACTCTTTGGTCAACAGACCACTTTTTTTTTTTTCATACCACCAAAATATACACCATACCCTACTACTTTGTTTAAGTTAATCTGATTAATATATTTAGCGTAAGAATTTATAGAATGCATAAAGTCTCAAATTTAGTCCTTGAAGTATGTCCATGATTTTATGATTTAACAAAAAAATTATGCAATTTTATTAAAAGGCTATAAAACCTATCAATATCCTAATCTATGGATAAAACATACATACAATCCCGCATCCACCCCAACAGACAGAGATTCACAAAAAAACACACACACAAACCACAAATTGCACACTTTAGTCACTGTGACATTTGCTGTACTGGAGGTGTCCATTTTGCCCTTTCATGATCAAAGGATAGATTTTCTCTTTAAATAAAGATATGTACATATCTTTTTATTTTACTTTACTAAATTTTTATAACAAATCAAAATTAACATACAGTTTGTAGTCCTTTCTAAAACACTCTGTTGGCAGCCATCCAATTAGCACTGGCAAAATAGGTCAAAAAACAAAATGCGTCCATCACAATGTGACACACACTTTGTACACGTTCCATGTCTGTTGTTTTGCTTGGAAAACAGCTGCAGGTGTCTTCTAATTATATCCCCATTTCCACAAACAACAACTGGCTTATTTAATTTGCTGCATTTGGTATGCATCCTCCAATAATAGCAAACTACTTTCATTACACATTTAGCAGACTTTCAAACATTCAAGCTACTCAATTAATACATTATTTACAAGTTAGAGGTTATTAAAAACAGATTCTTAATTTACTAATGATTAAGCAGACCCAAGGCATTATTCCAATTTGTGTTTTTATTGAAAACGGAAGTAAGAACAAGGTGATAAAAATGTCACATATTCTAAGGCCTCCTGTTCCAGATGAAGACTTTCCTAGTTATTACTTTTTTGTTTCAAAGACAAACCTGTTGCAAACGGAGTGGAAAAGCCTGAAGTAGAAGAGAAAGCTGGAAAATTAATGTTGACTGTTTAATTGAAATTAAATAAAGACCATGCAGGGTAGAAGGGCTGGGTGCACATGTTCACATTACAGTACAGGCTATTTTGATTTACAAGTCACAGTGGGTAAGAGGTTAGAAGTCAGTGGAAATTAAAGGTTATTAGCATTCTGTTTCATTACTCTAACTGAACATCTCCAAATACACTTCTTATAAGTAATTTCTGAAGCAGGGACCTCAAGCTAAACATCTGTTTATGGTATTTACACTTTTAATGAATTTATAAAACATTGCATATATTGGTATATTTACTAACATGGAAATAAGTGCAGTTTGCATTTAATATAAGTTTAATTGTGCTTTAATAATTACTCCAATGCATCTAATTGAGAAATTGAAAACATCCATTTAGCAGTAAAGAGACCTTCAAAACAGTGGTGCTTGAATATAGTACATATAAAAGAAATAAAAATTACAGTAGTATAATATTGTAATGACCGGAATACAAAATAACACAAGTCACTGAAAGAGTTATTCAGCAGTTGCTACTTTTTATCTCAAATTCTATGTACCAACTTGATACTAAGAAATAACTTAAAATAATGAAAATATCCAATATGACCCAAACTCACCCGTTATTGGAATGTCGGTGGAACCGGTGCTACCTCCACAATCATTAGCAAAAAGATTTTCACAACGAGAGAACACATGTGGAGGTGCTCACGTTAACCACCTGAAGCATCAGATCACAGCCATCAAAATAGATAAAACACCGCTTTTATTCAGTCATTTAAAAACAGATGGAGGCCTAAAAAGATCAAGAAATAATCTGAGGGCATACAAAACGCCTAACACGTTTCGTAAATGTAAAGTTTACTTAATCATAGGCTTAATCTCACAATACAATGCACAACCCTTAAATACCTTCCATTAATTCAAACTATCCAATGGGGCAAATAAAAGTGAAAAGGTGAAAAAAGTATCCACCCCATCCACTCAACTGGTCCACCCTCTAACCAATGCTACGTCATACCCCAGTGATTAGTTCAAGGTAAACAACAACATTGCATCAATCCATATATATCCAAACATACAATCACATTACAAAACTAAAAAACAGACAATAATATACAATACATAGAGATTAAATCCAGAACAAGAGATGCCTATAAACAGCACACCGACAAAAAAGAAAGAAAAGCACATAAATATAAGGAAAACCCAATCCAGAACATATGTGTCCGGCTCACCTATGTCGGTGTACAAATGCTCCGAATTAATGCCCTCAGGAGAGCGGGTCTTAAGGAGAAGGATCCACTTTACCTCACACCTGTCAAGCAGTATCCTAATATCACCACCTCGCTCAGGCAAAACCACTCTCTCAATACCCTGAAAACAAAATTTACTCATGTCCCCTTGTTTACAAGTATGAAAGTGCCTAGCAACCGGTTTACTTAAATCACCATTTTTTATGTGGAGAATATGTTCACGCATACGATCTTTTAATGCCCGCGTGGTCCTTCCCACATATTGACAACCACATGCAATACAGGTGATCAAGTATACTACACATAGTACAATTTATATACTGTTTGATAGCAAACTTATTCTTAGAAATCTTACTCTTAAATTCTTTACCAGTTTTTACATAAAGACATGAGACACATTTCCTGCACCACACTTATACATGCCCACCGTATGCAGCCAGGAGGGTGTATTTTTTTAGACCCATATGAAAAATACTAGGGGACAATTTGTTTCCCAACGTAGGTGCTCTTCTTGTAAGTTTGTAGCTCAGACCAATGAGGACTTCCCGATCGAGAGAACAGCTTGAGGTGCCCAGAGTAAGACCAACCTCAGCGTTATGGCAGGAAGAAGGTTCAAGCGTACCGTGGTGCACAGATGGAAGATACACATCGGAATGTCGCCCGCGCAACACAGACAGATTACAGAGACTAGACTGCAGGAATGACAATGAGGCAACAGTGACTCTGTCCGAAGACAGAGAGGAACCCGGATGACAACCCCAAACCGAGGACCAGATAGGACCGCTGGCAGGTCTAGATACATGGGCAATGGAGCCCAACCGGGCCGGTACATAGAGCAGGAACGTCAGCCAATCCGAGTTGGTACACAGAGCAGGAAAGTCAGCCAGGCGGGGTCGGTACACAGAGCAGGAACGTCAGCCAGGCCGGGTGGGTACACAGAGCAGCAACGTCAGCCAGGCCGGGTCGTACACACAGCAGGAACGTCAGCCAGGCCGGGTCGTACACAGAGCAGGAACGTTAGCAGGGCCGGGTCGTACACAGAGCAGGAACGTCAGCAGGGCCGGGTTGGTACACAGAGCAGGAACGAGATAGCAGAGTAGTCAGGCAGTCCGGGTCGGCACACAGAGCAGGAACGAGATAGCAGAGTAGTCAAGCAGTCCGGGTCGGCACACAGAGATCACACGAGAACTGGAACAAGCGCTGGTAACGGAAACACCACGAAAGGGCACCGAAGATGTGACAAGGCCCAGTATTTAAGGACAAATACTGGGCGGGACAAAGCCACTTCAGCCAATAAGAGTCAGCAGGAGCAAAACGGACAGAATGTCGCCAGCATAGCACGGGCACCGTGATAGCTCAGCCATTCAACCACGCAGATTCTCAGCCATGCACCCTAAAACAGGATTCATATATAAAGGAAGGAGGGGGGTTGAGGTGACATTAGTAGGAGAGAAGGCTTTATGGGGGGTGAGTACATTTTAACCAAAGTATTAAGGCAGACCATGGAGCAGGCCAAGGCCCAACACATGGCCTGAATGGAGACATCTCCCTATAGATTCACTACCATACCCCATTAAAGTAACAAATTTAAAACTGGAGGAATCTCAGTCTAGAGTCTCAGACTGTCTAGCCCATACAGCATCCATATATCCATGAGCCTCATCAGCCAAGTCCAATAAGGTACCCAAAGCTGTGAGGAAGGGCTAAGCAGAAGACCAGTCACTATTCGCCTTGAAATTCAATTGGAAGGTAGTGGCCGTGGGTGGTATGCCATCAAGATCTCTTGCTTTTTTCATTCTGGGGGTCCAACCACAATCCAACATTCATGCCACTCATTGCAAAAGAAGTTTGATGTGGACACGTCTGTTTGAAGTTGCTGAAGTTAGGCATTTTTAGGTCTAGTGTGATACAAAAGGCTGTAATGTCTTCCACGTTCCACTGTGTTGCCATAGTACCTCTGTAGGAAGCTGTTAAACTAGAGAAAAGCCCCAGCTGTATTTTGCACTTCTAAATTAAAGAGATGATCAGTTTAAGGTTTTAAAACTCTTTGTTATAAGATGTGTGTGTGGTTGAGATCATTTATAGATGTACAAAAAGTCCTACAAACTTTATTTCCCCTATTTCTCTGCATCTTTATGAAGAGCTCTTTATCTGGGTAGTAGAGCAGATAATGCTATCCTGTGACTCTGGTCAGAGTCACAGGATAGCATTAGATCATCCTGTCTCTCTCCCTCTTTCCCTTTCCTATGGACATTTTAAATTGTTCGCCTCTTAAGGCTTATGCATTAGTTATGCATATTATTTTATTATTTATGTAGTTTATTTCACTTTTGGTTCCTCTCTTTACTTGAGGACAGAAAGGCATGGGACAGTAGCTACTGCAAACATTTGTGATTAGGTAATTAGAAGTGAGTTGCCACTTCGCAACATTTCTATTTATTCTGGTCATCACTATTAGATTATTGCATTTTTTCCTCATTTCTTGTTATGTGTACTATATATAAGTACCACCATTTTAAGGTCTGTTTTTATTGCTGATGATTAAGTGCAGAACTTTGGGGTTTGCTGCATGTATTTTGACTTTGTATAATGGTCCGACAGATTACCTTTAAAGCTAGAGGTCTACAACACATTGTACAATAGTGTATTGAGATCTCAAGCCAACATATTTAGTCCAATATTGTTGATGTCACAATTCCAAGGGAAAATAAACTCCATTTTGATCAGTGAGATCTTCCACTATGGGAGCATTATTGTGAGAAAATTAAGCCTGTAGTGTTATCTTATGGTCAGACAGAAATGCAGAGCAGATAAATCAGGAAATGGGTATTGCCTCTTTCCTAGATCAAAAATCTGAAGCAACATTTGTAAGAGGGTCAACTCCAATGAAATCGTTGTTGACTTCTTTAGCATTTGAAGGTTTTAAAAAAACAAAAAAACAAACAAAAAAAACCTGCTGTATACTGAGGCTGGTCTAAGGAAAAAAGTGGACCAAATCTGGAGCAAAAAAAAATATAAATAAATAATTCCATGTTATGGAACAAAAAATACATTCTCAAAATGTTCAAAGCACTGAGTTGGGGCACCATCTAGCATTAAAAGGGTTTAAAATTATGCCTTTATTTAATGGCCATTTTGATTTTTCCCAGTGGAATACTTGGTTGGCCTTGTACTGATCCACTTTTTCTTCATACCTTCAGCCTCTGTGGTTTTACACTTTTGCTTCTGTTTGAATGTTCTTATTTGCCCTCTTTCCTTTTTAAGTCTTTCAAAACACATGAATTAGCATTTTTTTGTCTATGTTAATAAATTCATAAAAAAGACAAAGCTTTTTGACTAGGAGCAATTTAAGAATATGTGAAAGGAGTGCTCCTTATTTGCTCTTTTGTATTTGGGGACTGAATGTTTTGATGATTCAGCCAGATAACATATTATAGTACTTCATATAATGACATTCCATTTAAATAGAAACACAGTATATAAAAAAAAAAACTGGGGCTGTTCTATGAATCCCCAAAATGGCTCCTGTCAGTCAATAGAATGCTGATTGAAGGCAACCCAGAAGTCTATAGCCACAAGCTCTGAATTGAATGCATGCCCAATGGACCTAGTGCTGAGTTTCAGTGGTCTATGGGGACCTACACTGTGCAGGACTGGAAACCGCTCTGCATGATGCATCATCAGGCTTCTACTCTCATACCCGTTCCCCTGTTCGTGTACCGGGGCCCACAATGCATTCCTGGCTTAACTGGAAAGTGTATTCCCAGGGATGCATATCTACTGACAGTGCAACTATGATAGTTGCCCATTATTGGTGAATCATTGCATGCAGATAGGAATGCATGAGTATGACTTAGGTTCCCAGCCTGCAAAGGTAAATAAAAATCATTTTGTATCAGTTTTATGGCCCCTTTAAAATGAAGCAAATAAACTAGGAAATGTTATTCTCCATAGCATGTTGCTACTTGTGCAGAATGTTTTCAAACAGGACAGAGATGTCCCTCTTGTTTTATGTCAGCATTGACAGCTAAATGGAGAGGTTTGGAGATTCTACAGTATCAATTTCCCGAACACCTACATGGAGCTTTTATCCCTTATAGAGCAATTGGTAGAGAAGCCTTCAATGCATTGCTTCTCAATACATTTGGGCTATTTATCACTAATAGCTGAACTATCACCTTCTTAATCCACCCCCCTCAATATTCTAAAATGCCCGTACACTACGAAATGGACCAAGTGGTTTTCGTGAAATGTTTCCTATTGGTCCAATCAGCTCCTGTAGTTTGTGGAATCGTGAGGAAGAGCGCAGCCATCTTCACTCTGGTGAGCATGATTGACACTCAAATCCCCCACCCAAATACCCATCTGCGCCTGCCGCTTCTCTCATCCCAATGATTTATTTTAGCTTAGGGCGGGCAGACTATATCTATAGGAGATGGCCATCATATACCTGCGGGACAGCTTGTACCGCAGGCGATCTCCAGACGGCGTCTCGGTAGCGAACTAGAAAATCCATTTTTTTAATAAACAAATTTTTCATTAAAAAAAACAAACAAAAAAACCACAGTATTTATACTATATATGACTTGCTTTATTAATTTGGAGCAAAAGAAGTAGAGATGAAAGTTCCACTTTAAGGAGTTAGAAGCTTCATTTAAAATCATTGATAATGTTTTGCTTGTCCCCTGCAATGCAGCTGATTTGTCCCAAAATGTGCTTACTTCGCTTTTCTACAGAAGGATCAGAGTTCATAAATCCTAGCTGCCAAGAGAGGGTGACCCAGTAAACAAAAAGTAGTATAAAGCAGGCCACACCCACTTGATTTTTGTGCTCCAATACAATTTTTTTCTAGTATATTAAAAGGTTCAGTCACTACAACGCAAAGCATCAACAAGAAGAAAAAAACGTAAACATGTAGTGACTGAATTGTTATCGTTTATACCTAACAAACCTTTTTTCCATTAGTTTAAGTTTGATGCTCCTTGTTTGAGCCTGGAGTGACTGGATGAGTTCTATATATTACATTATTTAAAAATGATAATATAACAAGCATCTCTTTCCAATCTGTAAATAATTTAAAAGACCACAGTTATTGTTACAGTTCCATTTACCATAATAGATGGCGTATATGTAAAACACTTTGCTCATGAACCGCATAATCAATTTACACACACTCCAATTGGTTTTCTATTACTGGTTAAATATTACTCTTCAAACAGTTTTCCCTATAAGTTGAGCAGGAGTGAGCAACCCAGCAATGAGAGTTAAAAGGGGCAAATAAAACTGGGAAGGGCTGCATGGCGAGTGTACTGGTTATTCTACTGCAACCCTACTTAAACTGACCTAATTCTTTCAGGACTAGGCTGCTCACCTGTGTACACTCAAGCGGGAACACTATACAGGTAATCTTATCACAGGGCCTTATGCATGAAGCTATAAAGCTAACTTTCTGGAGCAAGCCTCCTGCAACAAAAGGTGGAAAGGGGGATTTTCTCCCACTGAAGGCTAGTACAGAGGACTCCAATACATTAGGAAGAAATGCGTTGGAGAGCTGTCTAGCACTGAAGTGATTTAAAGGGATAGTAATACTTCGTTTTAACTTTATTTTATTTTGTAGGCATTAAAAAAACACGAAGAATGATATAAGTCTTATCTCACAAACCTTTATGGTTTAAGAGAGATTCACAAGCAAAGTTTCCCCTCCCGCCCCTTTTACCTAGTGTAAGCAATCTCTTCTCAGATGTGGAATGCAGCCCATAGACCAGACAGATAACAGAAGGGGACACTCTTATTGCTATGAAAACAATGAAACCCCCCCCCCCCCCCCCCTTGACAGGCTTTTCAGGTTTTTCTCTTATCTTAATTGAAGATTGTCCCTCTCTGCAGACTACCTGTGCACCTCCCTTCTGATCTGGCTGAACAAAAGGGGCGGGAGGGGGATACTTTGTCATTGAATTACTCCTGAACTACAACTCTGACAGAACTGAAATAACACTCTCCAAAGTCCAAATACTATGATGATTAATTAGAACTACTTTTATTATGAAACATTACTATCCCTTTAATGTGCCATATAAATGGACATTTTGGAAAATATTTTTGTCCCTGTGGTACAGTTGGTATGTTCCAAAACTGAATGTCTGACTTAAAGTATATGCCGACATGTGCGTTACTTGCTCCCTATGTAAAACTATTTATATTGTTCCATTTGACAAATAATATCCTCATTTAGTTATTATTTTGATAAATAATGTAATAAATGTAAAACTGCTCTTTATTTTTTTATTTCCATCATACAAATTACAATACATATAGTATCATATATTACATTCAAATCAAAAAGAAAAAACCCCACACATACTATTCAACCAAAAAGATACCACTTTATATAGTTTAGTCCAGAATTTAAAAAATAAGAATCTCGCAACTTCCCCAAGCCACTTGTTTTACACCTACTTTCTTTTCATTATCCTCTTTCACATCTTATGGTAAATTTAAATTGGATTGGGTAACCAAGACTTTTTCACTCTTCCCAACAAACAAGAACAAATAGGTTCACATGCAATAAAAGAAAATGTTGAATTTGCAAATATTCATCAATATTCTAAGAAAATTCTTAGAAGTAACAAAAACTTGACAGTGGCAAACAACGTGTCTCAACATTAAAACCAATTAAAATAACTTTGAAATCTCTCATTACGTGTTTCCTCATAGGTTGCATTTTGTTTAGAACGTACAACTTCAAAAGGTCAAATGTTATTTCTAAGCAGGTACTTTACATTTGGTCTACAAATTAGATTGTAATTACACTACAATGATTATCTATGCATAAAAAAAGTTCCAGAAAACAGTTGGTGCATTAAAGAGAAACAATTATGGATTACTAAGTATGCTTCAATGAATACAACCTTGTTGACAAGCAAGGGACCACCACACAGCTCCTAAATGCCTCCCATCAGCCAGCAATGATTTGGGGATCATAAAGCAACCCACCATGTTATGTAAATGTAAATAGCAGCCACTTTCAGTGAAAAGAGTGAAATACTCAGAAGTGGAATAATATTTTAAAGAATAATAATAAATATATGTGTGGAAATGCTTATACATAGTTAAGATTATGTACACAAGAAAATGGGATGTTGTCAGGAAGGATTTTTTTGGGCACATTTGAGGGCGCATGTCTCTTTTTAACCTCACCAACAAAAAAACACTCCAAGGGTTAATTAACTTGTGTTTGTGATAGTACTTCATTTTCTGGTAATCCCTATCCATACGAGTGTGAGTTTCCAAACGGATTCATAAGCCAAATGTGTCCAAATGACTGCTCCAAAGTAGCCATTACTTAAGGCATTCAAGGAGTGAGGTGCAACAGTGTAGGAATATGAAACTCCTTGAAGAGTAGTAGAGAGGCAGTATGGAGGAGATTACTGGCACCCTGGGTTATGGCTGGCATGGACTGAAAATTCTGTCATGTGACAGCTGCTTTTTATATATAACTATATATACGCAAACCGGAGTGTATACAGGAGTGCCTTAAAAAAGGCAGAAGAGGAAGAAGTAGGTTATGGAATGGAACATTTGAGGGAAGTTCTTATAATTCGAGGGGCTAAGAACGGGATGACATGGCTAAAGACCCAGGTCTCATGCTGAAAGACCTGGATCTTGTTGCCAACTTGGTGCATGTAATGATGCTAATCTGTGTACTAATAATGAAACAACTGAGTTGCACAATCAGTCACAGAACCAAACTACTCCCCTAGTATATACTGCACGCACGCACACACACACACACACACACACACACACACTATAATATATAGATTTTTATTCTCCTTTTTGCATGAGGATTCATGAATAAGTGCTCCCCATAGATGCTTTCTTTCTCAAAGTTGTTATTTAAGATGAGAGTAGAGCAGTTCCTGGGCTTGGAGAGATGTAGATATGAATTTTGGGTCATTCCTGCCATGCCTTTATCTGCACAGGCATAGAGCATATTTGACCTTGGTGCACTGACTCCAAACTGAAGTTGGAAGCCAGAATGCACCTAACCAATACTAATAACCATGCGTTGCCTCTGTTTTCTCATTTAGGGCTGGATTCAAATGCAGGGGATATGCTTTACCTCCTGTTTTATCAAAAATGTTCCTATTGAAGTCTATGGGGAAAACTGGAGATAAAAGCAGAGATAAAATTAGCACCTGCGTTTGAATCCAGCCCTTAATGAGGGGAACTCAGAACACAGGAGATGGGAGGCACATAAAGGGTGGGAAGATATATTATGCTTACATCTGTGGCCTTACTGTTCAGCATATCTGCTCCCAGGGGAAGGACTGGCCTGGGGGTAGAGAGGGAATTATCCCCTGGGCCTGTTATATGTCTAGGTCACTGCCTCACAATATGTTTCTACGCATAAGACCCCATTTCCTGGTGAAGTACCAAATACAGTATGACACTTCGTGAAAACCATTTTGTTCACTAGCTTAAAACACATTCTTAAAAGCAGAAGTAATCTGTTGTTGAACCTCTAGCAGGTTGGGAATGATGGGATTTGTAGTCTAAAACAGCTGGAGGTCACATAACCGACTATAACTGCTTGAAACTAAGTTTTTCTTGACTTGTAACATCACAAGAAGAGGTGTTTAAAAGGCTGGTGCACAGTAACAGCTATGTGTAACTTTCATGTTTGTTCAATAAAAAGCAACAACGGACACAGTAAAATAAATTCATAGTGTTGAGTGTATGGCAGAAAAAAAAAAGTCTTTCATTAAATGGATCCATCAGGAAGTTTCAGACTAATTAATTTTGTGTTTATTCAGCTTTGCAAACCTCCTCAGTAGTGTTTCATTTACCATGAAACCGCTTTGCACAAGTGAATTACTTGTACAGTGACTCAAAGGCATTTAACAATGTCTTTGATATTTTAAGTACTGACTTGGAGGGATGTTTAATTTCTTCCTCATAATGAAAGAAGCAAAAAACCAAGAAGCACATTGCTGAAATGTTTGCCTATATCTACTCTGTGGAACAAACAAAGAATTAGAAAAAAAAAATCTACAGAATATTTACTTTGTTTAATGCAGATATTAGTTTAACATGCACAAACGTGTAACCTTAATGTCATCAAACAGCAGAATTCCAAACAGGCATTTAACAAAACAGTCATGCTAAGTGATATTTCAGAATTAACCCCCTAGATGCTAGAGCTGTATTCAGTGTATTACAGAGTATTGCTTGGAGATCTCTAGCATAAACCAAGTTAAACCAATAATAAGGCATAGAATATAATGGTACACAAGAGGATGAAGTGGTAAGGCCCAGTAGCTAGGTGGGTAGTATAAGAAATGGGGTAAGTCCGGTGATTAGGCGTTGAAGGGCGATCCTCGCGAGTTAGGGGATATAGTGGATGGGACTAGAAATCCTGTGTCTTTGCACTTGGTAGTTAGTTTTGATAGTGTCCTTCCCTCCCTACATAGGGTAATACCTATACTATATTTCTTTATAGGTTTAGGTTGATATTCTAGGTATTGCTGTTTTTAACCCTTTGAGTGCCAGAGGGGTACGCAATGCATTGTTTTGCAATGTGTTGTGTACCCCTCTGGCACTCAAAGGGTTAAAGTGTATATGTTATAATTGCACAGTTTCTCTTCTGTATTAGTTTTTGAGTTGCTATAAGTCAGGATCATAAGTTGTTGCTGTTAACTATACTAGAAAAAAATATCAGATACAGACATCACACCTGCTATCACAGCTGGCCTGTGGTTTGCTTAACCCTGATTTTGCCCATGGTTGACCTGATGGACTGGTTGGCCTCATGGCATTTCATGGTACATACTCTGCTTGTAGTTATAGGCATATGGATAGTCAGCAGAGCTATGGGGCCTAGAATCTGGCTCTAGTGGGCAAGTTAATGGTTTTGGTCTTTAGGACTCTGGTTAGGGACAATCATTGAAAAGCTGTGGTCATTACGCATCCAAAATTGTAGTAGGAGTACATGGATTTGAGTTTGAATGGTTGTTTGTATACTTTGCATATGGGTCTCCTTTAGTCTACAGAAATTATCATTTAATGCATTTCTCTGCAACATTGTAGAGTAAGGTATATCTGTCCATTTTTCCCTAAATAAAATTACAAGATCCTATGACTCAACCAAATTGGATTTATTTCAACTATATCATAGCTGATACATCATTGGACTCCTTTTGTGGATATTACATTTTGCACCGTTTTCAGCTGGAAGATGAAAGACTGGGCAAAACAGTCATCTAAAGAGAAGCAATTCAGGAGCAAGTCAACTATGTCACAGGGGATTCATTAATATTCCCAATGTTTTAAATTGGGCTTTCAGGCCTTTGAATGTTCTAGTTCTCCAATGCATTGCTTCACAACACTTCTCTAGCATTCAAGGGGTTAAAGCCCCATTTAAATCAATGGTAATTAAATACTTATTTGCCCCATATGGTGCTAATGATTTCCCCCAGAACTGTACTTTTAAGTTTGTGAATATGGCCCATTGTAATTTTACTTGTACTCACTTGATCAGGAGAGTCTCTGCAATCACACCACAGCACAATGCAGCTGCTATGAATAACGGGTCTGGTGGTGGGTCCTTCAAGCTTTTCAATTTGTAAACAGCAAAAAACACCATGACCATTATGGTCATCAATAAAACAAACAGTATCAGGTTCTTCCATTGACACAACAGTATTCTCCACACTGACCCTTCCTGCAGTTGATACTGAAAGAGAGGATAACAAGTAAATTAGTCCTGAGAAACTGAAGATTAACTACTAATGGTTTGGGAAAGCAAACAATGTTATTTCACACAAACGCACTGACAGTGACAACTGTTAAAAACCTGTTTATTTTGACAGCTTGTGTGAGACCCGATCTTCCCATTACTCCCATTTTTTTTTTTTTTTTTTTTTTTTTTTTTTTAAATGGCATGAAATGCAACATATTTGAAAGAAAACCTTTCAAATATACTAAAAATGTCTGTGTATGGTTTTTATCGGGAATTTATTTTTGGATTGTAAAGAAACAGCAGTATTAGTTTAATACAGCAATTTTAATTCTCACTTCCATTTTCAGTGAACACCTTCCACCAATCTAAGATTCTACAGCTTAAATATCTGGAAAGAATCATAAGAATTATATTGAGCTCAGTGGTGTAACCAGGATATAATTGTGTAGGGGCCTGCTTTTAACACAAGGCATACCTAATACCTATGCTTTATGCCCTTCAAGGCTAAAGGAGTATGCAATGGATTGCTTCACAAAGAATTGCACTCCACTGTGGTCTTCAAAGGATTCAACTTTTGCATTCAATAAAATAAAGTTAAAAACAAGACCGAATATGTGAGAAGCTCCCTGACAGTGAAATTAACTTAAGCAGATTTTGCTTGTACTATGACAGTGGTAGTAAGCCCTGGTCCTCAAGAGTTACCAGCAGTTATCCTGAAAACACAAACAGTTGGCCGCTCTTGAAGTCTATAGTTGGCTACCACTGTTCTACAACCAGTCAGTACTCAGTAGTGCCATATTCTCTCTGTAGTGCAATGACATATTCTGACTATCAGGATATTTCCACCTAAAATGGTGGTCCAGTCCCAAAATGACAGGCAAGTACCCTCTGAGCAGGAGTTGCAAACCCCAACCCTATGTTGGGCCTTGCCAGTGAGATGCAGCTGGTTTCTTTAGGCACTAGAAAAAGGGGTCCATTTTTGGATTACACCCTTAGGGAGATACCCTAATAGTTTCCAAAAACAAGCCCAAATATGCTAGATGCTTACTGGGAACAAACATAAGCAGATATTGCTTGTTCTATGTCTATTCACTACTCAAATGTATCACATTTTAGCCATCTAGTGCCATTACAGAAATTTCCACTGTGCATATCAGGCTAATATCTGCCTAAAGAGGAGGTCCACTTACAAAATAACAGGAAAGTCCCACCTGAATAGGAATACTAGCTAACCTCATTATGTATATTTCAGAATATGCTGGGCCTGATCATTGAGATGCAGCATGTTTTCCTAAGGGTGATTGTTAATCTAGAGGTGGACCCCCTGCTCTCTGCGCCTATAAAGACCAACTGCACTTCATGGACAATGCCCAAACTAGACCAGAGTGGTTCGCTGCTATTTCCATGAAGAGGGGACTTGCCTGTCATTTTGTCCTTTTGATGAGAATTAGTCCCACATGCACATGGACATTCCTCCTCTGTTTTGACACTAGAGAACTAAAGTGTGATGCTTGAGAGATGGCTAGCCACAGAAACAATTTCTGATTGGGTTCATGCCCAATTTGACTTGTTTTAGAAGTAAAAGTTAACAGCTATGCATATGATCCTTTGTCCAACCTGAGTGGGTCCAGCCCACTTCAGCCAACCTCTGGTGAAAAAACATATTATAATCATATGAGTTGCAACTTAAGACTGTAGGTAGCAGGTCACTGCTGTAACAAGGCCTGCATAACATTTAATGAAAACAGAAGTCAATTAAAATAAAATCGTAACTAGTAAATGTTGAAGTAAAAAAATACAACAACTTTAAGGTTTGTATAGATTATTTTCATGAAATTGCAAGGATATTTTAGAAAATAAAACTTTTAACACATTTGCACTATACTCTGTTTCAGTGAATGGCTGTTCTAGGCGGCATTTGCAACCACTAAAGAGGCACTTTTTATTTCCCCCAACAAGTTAATAGGGCACAACTTTAACAAGTAAATTATCTCTCTCCTTCTCAAATCAAGTAATTTGCACTAGCTGCCCTGGGACAGGAATGGTACATTTGACCAACCCCTGCCTATTTACACCATGTGGGTGTGTGGATAAATTCTATGGCCATTAAGGTTAAAGCAGATGCAGGCAACATTTGGTTCACCAGCTGTTAGAAACTACATCTTTCATGTAGGAAAATACACTACTATATTCCACCAGCAAGGAAATACACCATTACAGTACTGGCATATTTTACCATTTTCATTTAAGGTTTTGCACTACTGGTCCTATGCAATACTACGCTGCTTTAATGTAATGGTATATTAGCATGCTGGTCTCATGTAATGGGATATTGGCATGCTGGTTTCATGTAATGGCACATTAGCATGCTGTCCCATGTAATGGTGTATTAACATACTGGTCGGATATAGAATACATATAGCTGTGCAATATAGGTATATTATTTTTAAATAAGAGTGGTTTGGCGAAATTCCCAAACCACTCTTTCTTGTGTCTCTCTCCCACATACCTCCCAAGTCTCTCTCTTTAGAAGGGACAGTGCCTCTTTTAGACCCAAATCCCACTGTCCCTCTTTCCTACCCTAATGTCCCTCTTTTTAGGAAATCAGATTGTGTGGTATGTATAAAAGTGTATCACATTGCTCTACAGCAATAAACTCACATTGTTTCTTTAAACGTCAGTATATGTTTTTATAAATTAGTGTGCTTAAATATTTTGTTCTTGTTATAAGTTATTTATTAGGTAACACAAGGAGGTGTCAATAGGTCATGAAACAGCCTGAAAATTCTCGTTAATGCCCTGCCCACAGGCCACACCCAACCACACCCCCTAAAAGACAATTGTCCCTCTTTGGCAATTTGAAATGTTGGGAGGTATGCTCCCATTAGACTAACTATACTATATTCGCCTTTATATCTATCCTGTTTTCTGATTCATCTTAGCACACATCATACTCATTTGGGGATTAATGCATCATAATGAGCAAACAGGGGAGTAACAGTGACAGCCAAAAGTGAGGTGACAATTTTACTTCGCATTTTGAGTCCTTAAATTCCCACTTATATAAATGGGGCTTTTAACAGTTTTGCAATGCTCCACGTTCTTTGTGCATACAATTCTTAGTCTTTTAGCTAAATCCATTGCAGGGAGCAGCATGTTACTACTAATCAGTGCTTTTCTGTCCCGACCCTTTAACTGCCTTGCTGAATTATATCTGGCATCATATCAACTATTTTCCAATGTGGTAGGACCAAAATATTGTAATTGGGTTTCAATGCCAGGCTACCCACAAAGTTGTGTAATGCAGCTTTGATGAAATACAGATAATTTACTGATGGGCATCTTTTCAAAAGGACTGCAGATGGTGCCAATCTCTCTATTTGCTTGATAAACCCATGCAGAGAGGAAAAATAAAGCCTTTAGGGCCAGTGCACGGCAGAAATTAAAATGCATTAATTCACATACATTTTTCCCCAGTACTTTCCAAGCTACGGGAAACATAGTAACACAACTAAGACAATCCAAAATCATATTAACCACCCAGTCAAAATATCCAGGGCAACCCATCTGTTCAGAAGCACTGCTAAACACTTTCTAAACTGTTATATTGGAAAATACGTTAATGACTTTGATTTCTTCATTAACTTGTGACTGTTGTATTGCTTTGCATCCTATGAAGGTCATTATTTTTAAATGCCAATAATCGTTCTTTTTAATGGGATGTGCATGAAAAATAACTTTTATAGTAAGCCAGTGGTCGAAACCTACATTTAATAATACGTGTCATGTGAATTGGATGGCTAATTTGCATGTGTGTTTATGCCATCTCTCTACATAAGGGGTGGCCAACACATGGGTCTCTTGCTGTTTCTACACTACAATTGTTCTCAAACCCATGCTCTATACGGCTGGAATAGTTTGCAAACAAGACATTTGTAACCCCTTCGTAATGTGCTGGATTGGGACTCAAGTGTTTTTTCCCCATTACTTTTAGGTCACACCCTGGCATGAAACTTCAAAACCCTATCTGCACTGATCCTCCCCCTTTAACTTGACACAATTTGTAAAGGCAGGCAAAAACAGCCATGTTCAAAAGAGGCATTTCATGTCCTTTTATGGACTTCATGACTTTTCTGTATTTCTATCCACATATTTTCTGTTAGGGATGTGCGATATGCATCTTTTCCCCACAGGAGAAAACAGAATGCACCACTTTTTCAGCAGAAATTCCTGCACTTAATTTATCATGAGAACATTGCAGTTTTCAGCCAATGCTTTCAATGGCTGAGAGAATTACTGGAACTTTCCACTGTGGTGTGACGTTCAGTAAGTACAGACCGATGAGGGCATTAGAGCAAAACAGAAAAAACTAGCTTGGAGGAGTGTTTGTAGATTCCCCCCACAGTACAATGTTAGTATTGCTTGCTGCACTGTGCAGTGAATGTGCACCACACTAACCACCTGCTTATAAAACTCCAGCACAGGCATCTGTGAAAAATAACTGCAGCTTGGGATATGCCAGTGGGGCGCAACCCATGATAACAGTTCTTTACAACCCCATTTCAGAGGGGCACTTTTTTGGCAGTTTGTGACTTGTATTTTTAAGAAATGGTACCCAAAACAGAACTCCGCACTTTAGATGAGATCTTAGTAAGGATTTATAAAGAGTTAGAATTAAATTCTCATCCAATGCATATAGCTCTTTTTACACGAAAGTACCCTGTTGGCTCTGGCAGCAGCTGAGTGACACTAAAGCTGGACAGTCTAAACAATAGAATGCCACAAGTTAGCACTCTAGGTTAGTTCAGCCCTTTATTACAAACTGTGTGGTTCTCTCAGTCATGGCTGCAAGCTCTGTTGGTCAACTTAAATGAATTACAACTTTCATTGATCAGTTTCTATTTTGATTTCAAATGTTATGGATGCATATATATTAAAAACATACTTTGTGGGCAATGACCATTCGAGATGGCAAGTTTTGAGTGTATTTATGGGCTGCAAGTTGCACATTTCTGCAAACTTCTACAAAGTGATACTTTAGGTATGTGCAGCATTAATATTTTGCATGTTTTGTCTAGTTACACAACACTTCTGTGAAATTGTGTGGGTTTTTTTTTTTTTTTTTTTTTTAAATTCCTTTCTTGACAATTTTGAATTAGATAAGTCTGAAAACAGTTTTTGTGATTTCTCCCTAAATGAATAGAGCAGATCTATGGTAAAGAAGTGGATTAACAAAAAGAAAAATGCAGTAGTAGCCCCAAACCCACTCCTATTTAACATAGCAGAGAACCGTTAAAAGCAGATGTATGAGGGTAAAGGGAAAATAAAACATAAAAAAAACCACAAAACAAAAAAAAACATATTGAACAAAATGAAACATATAAAACTCTTACTAAAATTGAGGATGTCAGATCTGGCCTCTAATCTCTAACCACTATGATCAAGAAAGCAATTCAGATATCAGAACGTAATTAACAATACATTATTGTAGGTCAGTTATACTTTTTCTGCATGAAAGTTATATTACTATGACTTTTTTTTTTAAACAAATAACTGTGAATGAGATTAACACAGTATTCTGTATTAGATCATCTCATTGAATCTTTCTGTACTCAGCAGCGCTCTATTACAAACAAGGCTTGTATAAAATACCACGGAAATATTATACTTATGTAACAAACAAGTTATATTGCTTGGAGCAATATTGTTATACAAAATCACTATAAACAGGAAAATCAACACTGTTCGATCATATAAAAATCTCTGTGAAAGATTATAATATATGATATAAAGTGCTAACAACACCAATTATACAGATTAAGCTCCTGCCTTAAAAAAAATACATAAATAAAAATTTGTTAGAGAAAAGGTCTCATCAGTAAAAGGAGAAAAGCTTTTGTTGAAAAATTGTGTGTTGATTTTTTGGAATTTTTGTATACAAATCGGTTTGAATTTATAGTAAAAACCACCACCACAGGAATTTTTTTTGGTCAGCAATAAACACAGACGTTTTAGAACTTCAGAAAAAACAACAAAATGCTGGTTTTCCACCAAAACACCATCTCTAGTCAGTTACACACACATTATATTATATTACATATAACAAAAGCATGCAAACAAATATAGGATAAAATGGTGCCACAGAGCCTACCGATAAAGTGTCCCAAATAAGACCCTGTAGGTCCGTCGCTACTATCCCTTTAATATCTGTAGTATGATGATATTTTATTAATACACTTGTAAAATAATTATTACTTAGGCATATAAACATATATGGTATATAAAAAGACTCCAAATAGTAGATATGTAGCGCTATATATAATAAAAAATTGTATAAAAATAGATATGCTGTAATACGTGGAGAAAGTCTTTCAAACAGACTGCTAAAAATAGAAGCGGGCAGGTGTATTTGAGGAGTGTTACTATGTTTACAATGGCTCTTATTAGAGCTTCTGAGTGACTAAGTAGCCTTATAGTTTAAATTACCGGTAATATGGTGTATGAAATCCCACCGCGGGCAGAGACTCGATATAATTTTCAAATAAATGTCTCTCCCGTCTTTATGGATCCACGTTGTATCAACGCGGGCAGAGCTACAATGTTACACATTTGACATCTCTCCAGTCTGTTTCCCAGCAATCAGAAGCAATTCCGTTCTTGTATAGATGATACTGTTGCAGACTGAATCTCTCAGAATGTCTGTACATTCCTATCCACGGTTTTACCTCCTGTCTGTATTTGAAGAGATTAAACTTAGCGGTCTCAATATATAAATATATATAGTCCACGTATATATAAAATCTATTTTAGGGGTCCAAATACTCCTACGCGTTTCGTATCTACAAAAGATATTTCCTCAGGGAGAATAGAATATAAACTAACCAAGCATGTAGGCATCACTAATATAAAATTATATATATTATATATATATCCCTGAAGTATTCTGAGAAGTACGAAACGCGTTGGAACAGCGTTGCATGCACATTTAGTCTTGACACTATTTGGAGATAAAGAATTCTGTGACCTATATAAATATAGCCCGTAATAAACTTATTAGAAACGGGAGAGAATGAAAGAAAGTCTGTAGCCTTTGTGATATAAGGCGTCTAAGGAACTGTGGCAAACATCCAAAGAGGAGAGGAAAACAAAAAGTAAAACTTTTATCCGGATTTCCCCCGTTTGCGGGCTGAAGTGATTTAGGGGATCAGTGAATTATATGTTTTATTACAACATTTCGAGTGAAGGATTGTGGTCTATTGGCTATATGCTCTGCCCGCTACTCCGCATCAGAGACGGGAGAGGTGAGCTATACTTAACCGTTACATCCGTATTGAAAATACCCTGCCCGCGAATAAACACAAGAGACGGGAGAGGTAAGCTACACCAAATTTCTTTATTGAATATATTCTGCATGAGAATTGGCTTAAAAAATACAGGATAAGAAGCCACTCTGTATTGATACACATTTACTTCATGTGAGATTGGATACATACTCAGCCAGCGAAATTACACAAAAGACGGGAGAAGTGAGTTATACCCTATGGACACACACCTTCCGATGAAAAGGAGAACTGTGAGTTTTTGGTAACAACGTTGCTCCATTAACTGTTGCCTTTGTGGATATAGTACGCTATTCAATAGCTGATACAGTTACCTTTTTTGAACATCAGTCACATTCTATTAACATTCATTTGTTATATCTATTATAATACAGTGAAATATTTTTTTGAGATATACTAGGACATTGTATATCGGTATTCATATTGGGAGTCACTTCATTGTGTATTTTGACTCAAAAGCCTTTTATCCAATCTCAAGGAAAAGGAATTTTTAGAATAGTTTGTCAATGTTTTAGTTTATGGTACCATAAACATTATATACCTATGTGGTTATTTTATTGATTTAATAGGAGATTATTATTATTATTGTTGTTGTTTTTTCGAATAAATATTGGATTTATTTTATCTCGAAAGCGCTCTCTCAATTACTGTTGAATATATATATATATATATATATATATATATATATATATATATATATATATATATATTCAATAGGTGAGATCAACAATGATGACATCATTTAAAGATGGCCGAAGCCCAATATAATTAACCCTGTCGTAATGTCTGAACTGACCAGTAAACATATCTACGTCGTGTTTAGTGCACAAGACTAAAAGATATCAAAAAATAAAGTCCCAAAACCGTTCACGTCTATATGCCACAGCCTTGGCTGTAACAATATCACATCTCTATAACCTATATATGAGGGACAGGGACCAGACGGAGACCCCAAACACAGATGGGGAGCTAACCAAAACAAAAAACTCACACCTAAGAATTATTATATACTAAATATGTATATGTTTAGGGAAAATAAAATAAAAATATGATGAATAACTAAAATAGCTGGAGTGAAAACGTGAAAATATGGAAGTGTACAAAAATAGTACTACAGAAGTGATAAATAAGATCGAAAAATTAAAGAAAAAAATAGAATATTCTACTAAAAATATAGTGTATAGTTAAGAAAAAAATAAATAAATAATGACAAATATATAGTCCAACCTACCCTATACTAGAGCCCATGCAAGTAATGTGGGCTTCAAAACTAGTGTCCACACATCCATGCATAGGTTAACAAAGTTCCCATATGCCCTTATATCACAGAAGCCACGATACACTATTCCAACAGTGAAACCCTGAACTGTATAAATTAAATCTGAGCCCTAATCTAGACACTAAAAAAAAAAATGGCGCATTCAAACAAAAGTGGAAACATCTAATCTGTCATTGTATCCTCCTGGATGAAGAGTATCACATCGATAAATCCAGAAAGTTTCCCTCTGATTGAGTCTGAGAATTCTCTCACCCTGTGTTGTGCCCTTCATAGAGGAATTATGACATTTTTGATAGTGCATGGCAAGAGGGTATTTTTTGTCACCATTTATAATTGTCCTCCTGTGATCCAGGAATCTAAGTTTTAACCTACGTTTAGTACGTCCAATATTTATTAAATTGCAAGGACATCTAATACTGTACACTATGTAATCTGAATTGCAATTAATGCTAGCATTTTGTAACTATTACCTTGTGCATCTATAAATTCTTTATTATGTACAATAAATTTACATGTGATACGAGACAATCCACATCGATATACTCCTAATGGTTTTACAAAATTGCCTTTAATTTTATCTTCATTGTTAGGTTTCTTTTTTGCAAAAATGTTTTGTAACTTTTTATTTTTAGTACATATGATTTGTGCTTTATCCTCTATATACAGTCTTAATACGGAATCCTGAAGCAATATTGGCCAATATTTATTCATCACGCTATATATGTCTATTACAACTATTATATGTACTGATGAATTGCACAGTATTTTTGGGTCTTCTTTTGATAGTTCTGAGTACAGCATATCATGTCTGTTTCTGAGCCACCTCTTGATGGGTGTCCATAACCATTGTTTTAGGATACCCCCTACTGACAAACTTGTTTTGGAGTTCCACAGACAGACTCAGTCACTAAATTGTGAACAATTTCATCTCAGCCTGTGGAACTGTCCTTTAGGTGTACTATTTTTCCAGCTGGTATTATGACTGCTGTCAGTCTAAATAATTGTTTTTACTAGTGGACTTAAATATGTTTTGGTAAAGATCTTATCTTCTGTATGTGTTAGAGTGAGATCCAAAAAGTGTATTGTTTCCTCATTAATTTCAAACATAAATTTTAAACCTTTGTCGTTGATGTCAAAACTTTTTATAAAGCCCTCCAACTCCTGTTTGGAGCCCTGCCAGATGATCAACAAGTCATCAATATATTGTCTGTAGAAGGCCAGCCTCGACCCCAGTGCCTCCCCCCACATATTCCTAAGTAATAATTATTTTACAAGTGTATTAATAAAATATCATACTATCCAGTAGATCTGGTGATCTCCCATTATTCATTTACAAATTATATATATATATATATATATATATATATATATATATGTGCACATTCAAATTTTCATCACCATTAACCCTCTACTCTGCGGCATTGTGTCTGCATATCACTACTATAGTAAAGGGATAGTAATGTTTCAAAATAAAAGCAGCTCCAATTAATCGTCATAGTATTTGGGCCATGGAGAGTGTTATTTCAGTACTGTCAGAGTTGCAGTTCAAGAGTAATTGAATTATCCCCCTCCTGCCCCTTTTACGGATTTAACAGTGCTCACCAGAAAGGTGGTGCCCAGATGGCTTGCAGAGAGGGACAATCTTTAATTAGCATAAGGGAAAAACCTGTCAAGGAGGGCAGAGTTTTCATTGTTCGCACAATAAGAAGATTGCCCCTTGCTGTGAGCTGTCTGGTCTTAGACCAGATTCCACATCTGAGGGTAGGTGGCTTACACTAGATAAAAGGAGCGAGAGAAGGATACTTTATCATTCATTTACTCTTGAACTACAACTGACAGTATTGAAATAACACTCTTCATGGCCCAAATACTATGAAGATTAATTGGAGCTATTTTATTTTTAAACATTACTATCCCTTTAAAGATGAGGCTTTAGTTGCATCATATGGCCATAGAATGCCAAGCTTGCCACCATGCCAAGGTACCTCAATACTGGCAAGTTCCTAACCTTAATATGCTTTGTCCCATGAGCTGAATCTGTCCAATTTTAATATACTTTATCCTGGGAGCTGAGTCTTTCAGATTTAATCATTAATGGAGAGAGACTCTCTGACAGGCATTAGTGTCCTAAAGACAATTAACATTGCACCTAAAATTTACTTTGAGAACTAATGGCCATATACATAAAGGGAAAGCAGTTCTCAAGCAAACCAACCCAAATAATATTAGTGCAGCTTTAAAAACTCTCAAATACAATGGAGGTTTCCAAAGCATGACAATTAGTGTTGAGCGAGCACCACGATGCTCGGGTGCTCAGGTGCTCTGACCGAGCACCCCCTGAGGCTCGAGTGCTCGGCCGAGCACCCGAGCCCCATTGGAATGAATGGGGCAACACCAGGCACCCCCTGCTCTGATGAGGGGAGGGTGCCTGGTCAATGCCCCCTTCATCTCCGCTATGCCCCCTTCATCTCAGAATGCCCCCTTCAGCTCCGCAATGTCCCCCTTCAGCTCCGCTATGCCCCTCTTCCACAATGTGCCCCTTCATCTCCGCTATGCCCCTCTTCCACAATGTGCCCCTTCATCTCCGCTATGCCCCTCTTCCACAATGTCCCCCTTCATCTCCTCTATGCCATAGAGGAGATGAAGGGGGACATTGTGGAAGAGGGGCATAGCGGAGATGAAGGGGCACATTGTGGAAGAGGGGCATAGCGGAGATGAAGGGGCACATTGTGGAAGACGGGCATAGCGGAGATGAAGGGGGACATTGTGGAAGAGGGGCATAGAGTCTATGCCCCTCTTCCACAATGTCCCCCTTCATCTCCGCAATGCCCCCTTCATCTCCGCAATGCCCCCGTACCTCCAGTCCCTGGTGGTCCAGCGGAGCTTCTTCGGATCTGTGCCTCTTCCGGCACAGATCCCCGCCACCCGAACATGTCGGGCGAGCACATGGCGGTACTCGACGAGTACCGCCATGTGCCGAGCAGAGCGATGCTCGAGCCGATCCGAGCATCGGCCGAGCACGCTCGCTCATCACTAATGACAATGCAATGTATTTGAATCCTCTAGTATTAATGGGATTACAAGCTTCATTTAAATGAACAAGGATATTTTCCCCTCCCTCCATATAGTGTAGTTTGTCAGTACTATAGAATAAAGCTGCACTAAACACTTTTTGGAACATTACAGTTGGTCTGCACCAGAGCTGCTCCACATCGGTCTTTGTGCATATGGCTCTAAGCAGGCTTTCATATAGCTCCAAGGGCCATATGTTCAAAGTAGTAGCGAAATAGCTTTTGTCATTTGTAACATTTCAAAGTACAGTGTCATTAATATTTTCAGAGTGTGGATTGTGATTGGAAATATGTCATTTTGTCATTGAAGTACGATTCCGGACTGACTCTGCACATGTGTGCAACACACTTGTTATATGTTCGCATGCATGCAATCGTGCCATAGTCTGCCTGCCACAGGAGAAGTGAATTAGAGTGTGAGGCTGAGACTGCCACTGCACAGAATCCGCTCCCTCCCTGCACTTGGTAGCACTGCACCTGACAAATTTGAAGAGCTGTGATCATCTCTCCTGGTCCTGATATCCTCTAGCCAACAGGCATACAATAAATAAAATCTGATTCTGTGTGTCCAATCGTGGCTGTGGCTCAGAGTTAATATTGTGTGGGGAGGGGGGTTGAGAGGTGCTGTCAGTGTCTCAGCCACTGAGCCTGGAGTCCTTAGTTACACATGAGGCATGATCAGGCCACCAGGATAGCTTAGCCTGGCTCTGGGCTGGTGGTGCTCAGAATCAACTTCATGACAGCGCATGGATCAGAGGTGTGCCTGATGAGTGAGCATACCACTATTATCAGCCTCAGCAGCGGCTGCACACAGTGCTTACAGTACTTAGTGTTGCTTGCAGCCTCCAGTGTTTGCCTACTAACCCTCAGAGAATCCCAGGTTGCGCAATGCATAGTATACCCTCTGGCACTGCAGTCACTCAAAGTGCGCTGGTACCTCCCTGGCACTCAAAGGGTTTAGGAGGTTTCATTACATCTTACTTAAATTAAAAAAAAATGTGCACTTGTAACTTGCTGTATGGTTCCACAGTGCTTTGCCCTACATACCAATAGGGGTCATGGGTGCTGTCTACCCGATGTCATGGCCAGCTGCAACTTTAATGCCTTGACCATTGGTCCCCGACTCCCAACTCTGGTAAATAAGGGGTTAACTCTTCAAAAGAAAAGACCAATTTTGCATATTGGAAATGTGCATTAGCATCATAGGAGTAACTTCATCATCAGTCAACAAAAGGGCAAACAAACTATACCCAATTACCTTCTTCCCATTGACAACGGATTAAGAAAGCAATTGAATGAATTACCTTCTTAATCCATATTTTGTTTGCCCTTTTGCTGACTGATAAAGTTACTCCTAGGATGGTAATATACATCTCCAATACTCACACTTGATAAGACACTTCTTGTGAAGAGTTAATCCTTTGAGTGCTAGTGATACGCATTGCTTAGTATAATGGATCTTGGAAATGGGGGGGGTGTCTTGGGGGGGGGGGGGGGAAGTGTCCCTCCTTGGCAATTTCAAATGTTGGGAGGTATGCAGCCCCACCCCTTTGCCCAGCAATTCTACAGTTGTGTCATACACAACGGACATAAGTTTTTTGTCATATACATATAGAAAATGTTGTTCATGCACACAATTACTTATTTTTGTCATTCATACGACTTTTTTTGTCATTATCCCTTTGAACAGAGAGCCACAAGTGTATTGCATTTCTCATTTGCATTATGTGTAGAACTACAGAACCAAAATAGATCTGCCACCTGACGTCTTTGAAAATCAACTTTGAGTGACAAATACTGACATACCTTGGGTCAGAGTATTTACAGAGAAATTACTGGCCAAACTATATCATAGCAAATTTAACACTTTGAATGCTAGCAAGGTTTAATTTTTTTCTCTGCATTCTCCAATCTTTCCATACTTTTAATATACCCCTTTGAGCCATATGTGCAAAGAAACAGAGTAGCAATTCTGGGGAAATCCAAATAAACCACGGGGAACAAATGAAAACTCCTATTTGAGGGTATTTAACCCTTTGAGTGCCAGAAGGGTATCCCATGTGTTGGTTAAGCCCCATGAATGTAAGAGGTCTCCAAAGCAGTGGGACGTAATGTACTGGAGACCATTATTATTCAAGGGTTTCAAAGTAACATTTCAGTCTATGCAAAGTTTTTGTGCATATTAATGTTAGGGCCTAACTTAGATAAAGTGGAGCAACTCTGGGAAAAACAACTGCACCATTAGGGACAAAGGAAAATTCCCCCAAACCGAGATGGATTTAAATGGGATTTTTAACCTTTTAAGTACCAGAAAGGTATCCAATGCATTGCGTTTCAATGCATTGGATACATCTCTGGAACTCAAAGGGTTAACTCCTTGACTGCTAGAGAGAATGCCAATACATTGCAAAGCAAGGCATTGAGACCTCTAGCACTTAAGTGGTATACGCCATTTTAATCAAAGGGAATTTCCATTTGTCTCCTTTGGAGCAGTTGGACTGAGCCGCTTTCTGTTACTGAATTAGGCCATTAGGGTGGAGTGCAAGAAAGTGGAACAATAGCTAGATTTTGAAAGTCATTAGTTTGCGTGCTTTTTGGCACTGCTCATGATTTGATGCAAGAAACCTACAAATACCTTGATACTGAATAGCACATGCACCTAAATTAAGCCTGTGAGTGCCACAGAGGTGTGCAACACATTGCAAAGCAATTCATTACACACTCCTCTGCCACACAAAGAGTTAAGGGAAAAGTTAGTACACACGCTTGCTGAATTAGAGCAATTGCCATCTTCTCACAAAATGGCAGACATTTTACCCATGGCAACTTTTTGAAATTCTTTAGCTAAGAAGCGCACACTCACCAGTTCATAAAAAAAATGTGCAATTCACTAATATTTTGCTGCTAATCAATTTTCCATAAAAAGTACATTATAAATAGTGATAGCACGTTTCTTGTATTCAGCCTATAGTATTCAATTCACAGAACTTTAAGCACACACACACACACACACACACACACACACACACACACACACACACACACACACACACACACACAAAAACAAAAAATAACAGACTCACCTATAGGGTGTAACTACAGCTGTAATGGGGCCCATCATCTCTGTACCATTCTGCTACCCTTTAGAAGCAGACTAGTGTATCTTGGCTGTTGGCCACAGACCTCATCAAACATGGTTTCCTGCCATGCAGTAAGATAATGACATTTGTGCACCCCTCCCATATTCATCATTAACCGTTTAAACACCAGTTCTTTTTAGGAGGGGGCCTAGCCTCAGATTTCACCTCAGGGTCCAATTTGTTCTAGTTATGGGCCTGCTTCTTTCACCCTTATTTGCAGCAGACGAGCAAATGAAATTGCCAAAACACTTGAATGCAAACCCTGCACGCATCACATCACTGCTTTAGCATGATGTGCGACCATCATTTAAACAGTCCCTGGAATTCATCTGCAAATGCATTCTGCTAATTTAGGGACAGCTATTCATTAATTAGACCCTTTGTGGCAGGTGCCATTGAGCAATCTGCTAGTTTTAAGGTTACTTCAAAACCTTAGTAAATTGCTTGTGGATAACAAGATGCATCCATCTTCATTACTAGGTCCTTCCTGTCGTAGTCTCTGTGCTTTCTAGAAGAAGGCAGTGTCACTTGGAACTGAAGAATGAAACTTTTATCCAAATCAGACTGCACTTTCACCTTTTTTTCCCACTCCGAGTAGTTCAATTTATTTTACCTTAATGACATCTTATTGCCAAACATGGAGATGGGCAGCCACTAATTCCATGGAACCTGAAGCTCTTTAGGAATTAGAACAGAAGCCATCAATATCTGCACTTTCAACCAAATGTTTCTAGATTAACTTCCTTGTGTTTCTCCACACTGAAAAACAAGGGCTGTATTCAGAAAGTAATAGAGGAGCAATTCTAGTACAGAGCAGCTGTGCTATAAGGCACAAGTAAAGTTCTCATTGGTTTAAAGCTTTGAGCACCAGAACGGTATCAAACACATTGCAATGCATTGAAGGCCTCTCTGGAACTCACAGGGTTAAATGGCGCTTTTAACCCTTTGGGTGCCAGAGGGGGTATGCAACGTATTGCAATGCTTTGTGTACCCCTCTGGCACTCAAATGGTTAAACCTCCTACATATCCCCTATTGTACAGTCAATTTTCTCTTTGTGCATGTTAAAACTTCAAAAAATTGGATGGGAAATTAACAGTATTTTTCGATTGTTTATAAGAATGTGTTTATTATTAATTAACCTTTTGAGTGCCAAAGGGATATGCAATGGATTTTAAAAGGTTAAAATCCAATGGCACTTTACAAATATTACCAACACAACTAACAGAATACAACAGATTATCAAGTTTGACTCAGGCTGGTCTTGGTCTGAGAACACCAGCATCTTCTCATAGTAAACAAGCATTCCCCAACATGATTCTGGATAACATTTAGTGCAGATTGTTTCATCACAATCTTTTTCTCATTGACAAAAATAACCCCTTGAGTGCCAGAGGAGTATGCAATACAGACTCAAACGTGTAGGAGCTATTAAATAGAGCAAGTTCCACCAAAACAACACCACAACCCCACGGGAATTTTTTTGCCACTGAATAACATTTCATATATTACTAGCTGAACAGCCCGTTACACGGGCCACAGTGCCACTGCCACCCGGTCGCAGGGCAGTCACGCGCAGTGGAGACTGCCAGCGTCGTGGATGATACAGAGCTGGACGCTCCTTCGGAGTGCCCAGCTCTGTATCAGCCGTGGCGCGGGCAGTCTCTACTGCGCATGACTGCCGCACGTGCAGCAGTGTCTACTGCGCATGTCGGGCGTTACACACAATTTAGCGAATTACTATATAGGATAAATAAAAATAAATCCTAGCTATTAAACTACTATTAAACTACTATTAAAGCTTCAAAAACAGTAAGTTGGTTTAACACCTTGAGGGCTAGAAGGTGCACAACATTATGCAAAGCAGAACTGTCACAACACAAGCTTAAACCCTTTAGGACCAGAGAGGAAAGCAAAGCATTGCTCATTCTGTAGTCCCAACTTTCCAACCATATAAAACATAAGAACACTAGCAGTATATAGTGCAGCTGTTCAAGTATGGTTCAGTTGGAGGTTATGACTGGTAATTCTAATAGTGGTAAAAAGGAAGTCAATACATTCTGAAGCACAATGAGAGAAAATATATTTGAGAAACTGTATTGAAATCATGGTACAAGGGAGGCTGCCAGAGACCCTTTGCACCGCAAGGTATAGTGCATTGACTACGTGTTTTGTCGGGTTGCAAAATGGTTATATCATTGTTTCTTATGAAGGTAACAATCCTCTATCTTCCTTTGAAGCAGACAAAGATTAACTGACTTACATTCCTAACATGAAGTCATCCAATAACTTTCTAAAGAGGGCAATTAACTATGAAATAAACAGTCATTGGTACAGTAATTTCCTCCAATAAACACACAATCATCATTTTCTATAACTCAAGGCGTTACATGGGTAACTAGTGTTTTATGGTTTCTTTAAAAAAAAAATATATATAATAATAATAATCCCAGCACAAATACTTTTCAAGGTGATGCTCATTAACAGTATAAAAAACAGCATCTACTGTATCCAGACCATGATTAAAAAAAAAAAAAATACACACAAATATAAGAAGCATAATTACTTTTTTATTGAGATTATCATTTTTTTAATGGGAAAGGTGTAGTGATCTATCAGAGAGCCAGTCCTTTTAACAACAATGAATTGGGTCTTAAACTATTCCATTGATATAATCCAATATTTGCTATTTGGGTCTGTATGCACAAAGTAAAATGAGCAATTTTGGAGGAACAAATGAAAATCCCCGTGTATGTTAATTACACTTTTAATCTCTTGGATGTCTGCATTCTCCAATGCACCTTGAAGCAAAGTGTTGGAGACTTCTAACACTTAAGGGGTGAAAAGTCCCATTTAAATTAAGGAGAATTTGTCTCATATGGTTCAGTTGATTTATTTAAAATACTTCCAGCCACTGGAAGTGGATTATGGGATTTGTAGTCTAGCAACAACTGGTGGAGTGACATTACCCACCAATGCAATAGACATTCAACTGGTGAGAAAGTATCAGAAAACACTAATCATCTCAAGTTACAAAAATGGGATCATATAAATGGTTTGAGATTGAGCAAGATCTTAATCTATTTTAAGAATGACGTTCAACATAGGTCCTTATTCTTCAACAGGTCAGCATTGTAAAAGAAAGACTAAAATTAAAGACAATTCATAACTTTTCTTTCCTATACCAAGTTGTGTACAGATGAATTCATCTTCAGTTGAATATTCTGTAAACACTTTAGTGTTTGTCCATGAAATCTCTAAACTCCAGGACTCAGTGTGTTTCTTTGTTCTCAAGTCTTTTTGTATCACAAAGGGAATGTGGGTAAACATGATGTATGGTACTCAGGTACTGTACAATAACTTTGTTGTACAAGAAGAAAACAACTTGTATTAAACATATAAAGCAATGAGTTAGTCTCTTGAGGCAAGTACTCTGGATATAATGTGCTTCAATTGTGAGAATGCTATATTGGCTTCGGAAAACAACTTTACAAGTAAATAATAAAGTAATAAGAATTGTGTATTGTTATATTGTGACATGTTACAATAAGGGATTAAATCTGAAGGTCCTTGGATGTCAAGGCTAAACTCAAGTATATACATTTTCTATCACACACAAGATTTTAATGCTTATATGATACTCCAGTTTTTAAGGAACAGCCATTAAGGTAATGCATTTTACTGAATAATATATAAATAATGCTTTATACAAAGTCAAGGAAACATTTAAAGGTTAAATGCTGTCAAAAAGCATTAGAGGACTCATAATACAATTAGCTTCAGTTTCTTGGACATTAAAGACTTAAATAGATCATAAAACAATGAACTGGGTGATTTCTATTAAAAAGAAAGCAAAACACAAAAAACAGTGGTTAAAACTAGAGCCAATGCAAGCACCAGGTATGGGGAAGGCAACCTGTTACTCTTCAGCTGTTGTAAACTAGGCAGCTGTCTATTACTGAAGGATTAGGGACAGCAGCATAGCAGATTTCAAAGGTTGAGGGACCCACTACCTCTTACTGCCTTTTCCCCCATATTCTTGTTTAACACAAAAAAACACAACAACAAAAAAAACAAAAAAACTCAAAGATAGTTATTACACAACATGTATTCATTTTGGGGCACTATGTATTTCTAAAAGCGTATCAGCTCATTGAATGTTAGAGGCACCAGCATTTACGTGGTTAAGAGGAAAATTGTAGCGGAGGCAGTTTTGGAAGGGATACTAGTATGAAGATTAACCTTGTAGCTTTGCACTAGCCTTTTTCTGACAGATTGAGAGATTGGTAGTGCAGATGACCTATTAAAGATACAGCTTTATAGATAACTAGAGCTTGCTTAATTACTGTATACACACACATTATTTATATTATATATAGATATATATATATATATATATATATATATAAAAAAAAACCACATTATTATATATATATATAAAAACACACACACACACACACACGCATATATTTTATATATAGATACACATACACGCATACATTACAAACACACTCTGTATATCTACAATTCCCAAGTAAATTTAGAATTTCTCTTAGTACTTGCTCTGTCATATACGGTAAAAGATACAGGTGAGCACCTGAAATGCATTACCTTCTTCTGTCCATTTACAAATATGTAGACAGTTTTATTAATCTTTGCTAAGCAGCTTGTGTAAAAGTGCAACTCTGTCACTGACAACCGTTATGACTCCAAAGTACAAAAGCATTTAGTCCCATGTGACAAGAGTTGACAATCTTAGTACTCCTTACCTATTCAAAGAATTATGTTTGCCTTTAAAGATTATAAGTGACTCATTTAATTTAACAGAAGGACTTACCTGGATGCATGTACAGTGGTGAGACATTTAACACCAACAATTTTACCATATTGTAATCAAACTCCTAATAGACAAAGATATCCTCATTAAACAAATGACAAACAAAACAGATTCAACATTGAATATCTATGTGTTTAGAGATTCAGTAACTGGAAGCACCCCGTTGACCAGCAATGACCAAGTGTTTACCCTGTAACCATTAGTCTCATTTTTTATGAGAATTTTGTACCCATTCCTCTAAACAGAACTGTTTCAACTGATATTTGAAGGCTTCTTTGCATGGATAGATCTCTTCAGGTCCTGCTGCAACATTTCAATGGGGTTTTGGTCCAGATTTTGAGGAGACCATTCTTTTGTAGATATGCTTGTGTGGTTAGGATCGTTGTCTTGTTGCAGGACTCATTTTCAATTCAGCTTCAGTTCAGACTGATGGCCTGCCAGTCTCCTCTAGAATCTTTATATAGCGTACAGTTCATAGTCTCAATTATGGCAAGCCATCCAGGTCATGAGGCCGGAAAAAAACCAAAACAAAAATACCACACATCACACTTCCACAATCACTCTTGATGGTTGGGATGAGGTTCTTCTGTTTCATCCAACATAACATTTCTTATTAAGGCTAGAAAGTCCTCATTTAACATGGCAATCTGAAAGCATTGCCCCAAAAGGCTTATTGATCACTTATTGGATATATAGCAAACTTCAAATGGGCAGAAATTCATTTTAGAGAGCAGTGGTTTCCCCCTTATCCATCTTCCCATGAATGCCATTCTTGCAGAGTCTTTTTCGGATTGTTAAAGGGATAGTAATGTTTCATAATAAAAGCAGCTCTAATTAATCATCATAGTATTTGGACTTTGGAGAGTGTTATTTCAATTCTGTCAGAGTTGTAGTACAAGAGTAATTCAATGACAAAGTATCCCCCTCCCGCCCCTTTTACTGATGTAACACTGCTCAGACAGAGCTGAAGGGAGGTGCCCAGGTAGATTACAGAGAGGGACAATCTTCAATTAAGATAAGGGAAAAACCTGAAAAACTTGTCAAGGGGGGCAGGGCTTTCATTGTTGTCATAGGAAGACGATTGTCCCCTTCTGTTATCTGTCTGGTCTATGGACTGCATTCCACATCTGAGAAGAGATGGCTTACACTAGGTAAAAGGGGCCGGAGGGGGATACTTTGCTTGTGAATATCTCTCAAACCATAAAGGTTTGAGAGATAAGACTTATATCGTTCTGTGTGTTTTTTTAATGCATACAAAATAAAATAAAGATAAAACAAAGTATTACTATCCCTTTAAGCAAAAGTGAGAGTGACCCACAGCTCATTGAATGTTACTCTGGGGTTGTATGATTACATGGATGATGCAGAGAGTCACTTTTGGATAGATTTTGTAGGATGAGTAGGGTAGATAGTGACTGTAGCCTTGAACCTTCTCAATTTGTAAACCATGTAAGATTAGATGGATGGAGACCCAAAACCTTAGCAATAGTTTTGCAGCCCTTTCAACAGTAAATAACTGAGATCCTTAGACATATCTTGATTGTGGCATGTCATCCTTCCACACAACTCTGTGGTAAAGCCCAAGCTCACATAGTTTCTCATCCTTTGTACACAGCCTAGCCTCCCACACTCACACCTTGTACAGAAATATAATTAAACACCATATTTTAATGATTCCATTTAATTGGCTTAAAGGAACGAACAGTTCACTTTTGCATGTAACCTGCCTTTTAATTACTCATTGTTGCCAAATTTAAAAGATTTGTTCAAAAGATCCAACTTTGTTAATATGGTCAATATCAGCCTTAATGGATATTTAGACGAGGACTGTTTTTTTTGTTTTTTTTTTGTTTTGTTTTTCCATTTTTATAAAGTTTATTCAAGAGAATAAAGAAAAGTACAACAATGTGGTATACAATTATGTAGATATACAGATATGTCTTGTCATCCAAACAAATACAATTAAACATTGAGTTACATTTGAATATATGCATAATAGCATTTTTTTGACAGGTGGGAAAACTATAGGAAACTATTAAATGTCCTGTCAAATGCAGTTGAATCCAGTCAATGTTGACATGAAATGAAAGGAGGACATACAGGTTTAAATGAAATGTTAAGATGAAGAGAATATAAAGAGAAGGATAAACAGACTATAGCAAGTGAGGAAAGTAGAGAGGGAGAGGAAAGACAGGAGAGAAGGAAAAAGGAGAGAGAGGGAAAAGGGAAAACAAAAGTTTAGAATTTAGAGGGAGGAAAGGTAGGGAGGAAAGGAGGAGAGGGGATTGGAAATGATATCCACACGGGTGGGCAGAAAAAAAAAAAAAAAGGAAGTCACTCAGGAACCTGCATAGGTGACCCAGGTCCAATAGAGTGTTTCATAGGTGATCAGAGTATCGGTTGAAGCATGGTATAGTTTCTCCAGCTCCAAGATTTGTCCTATTCTAGCCTTCCAGTCTTCCTCGGAATGGGGAATATTGGATTTTAATAGCTTGGGAATACACATCCTGGCTGCCGTAAGCAGGATGGTCCATAATCTTAAAGAAGATTTAGGGCATGTGGGGTCAGCCCTTGTCAGGATGAGTAGATGGTGAAACACAGTGTCCCAGAAATGTTTTAGGCGAGGACAGGACCACCATATATGTAACATAGTGCCAGTTGCAGAATCATATCTCCAGCACCTTGGAGAAAGACCAGGAAATAGTTTTGCCAAGAGATCAGGGGACCAGTACCAACGCATCATCAATTTATGATTGGTTTCCTTCATAAGTATATTCTGGGGGTATTTAGAGTGTAAGTGAATTGAGTGTTGCCACAGAGCTTCCGTGATGACAATCCCTAGCTCTATCTCCCAAGTCCATTTCTACAGGGGAAGAGACTGTCCAGGGCCACAAGAAAAGAAAGTCAAGCATCTTGGAGATATTCCGCTTCAAGGGTGCTTGACTGACCAAAATAGACTCAAAGGATGTTAGAGACCTGGGTTGGTAAGAGTGTGAGGAGGTCGAGGACAGGTAATGTCAAACCTGTTGATATCTCCAATCTTCAGAGATGGGGAGCCCGTGTGACACCTAGAGATCTGGCAAGGGGGGGGAAGGTGGCCCACTGGAAGTAAATGATCAAGATCACACAGTCTGCAGTCCTGCCAACGCCTTAACCGGCCTTTATCTAGATCAGTAGGAAAGTTTGGATTTCCAATGATAGAACAAAGTGGAGAGGGAGCTGGAGCTAAGCGATGGATTGAATTAATCCGAGCCCAAGAATGGACCAAATGGAAAAGGACAGCATTCTGTTGTAAACGTACAAGTTCTTAAGATCCGTCCAAAGACGTTGGATTGGATTGATAGGACCTAGGAAGTCCTTCAAAAGAGAGGGCCAAATCAAGGGAGGTAGAGAGGTAAGAATTTTAGGGAGGATTGTCATTTTGAGGAGATTAGAGCAACCCATCCACAAGACAAATAATTTGGACCAGGATTGGAGGAGAGAACCGAGCGTCCCAGTGGACCCAAATTCAGTGGAATAAGGTCCTGTATGGAGGGAGACAGAGAAATGCCTAAGTATTGGATAGAATCCTCACACCAGGGAAAAGGAAACTGCTGTTTAAGACACTCAGACACCAGTGGAGCAGTAGATAAATTCAAGATTTCTGATTAGGTGCAGTTAATCTTCACAAATGACATTAAGCCATACGTCGAAAGTAATGACAGCAAAGCAGGGAAAGCAGCATCAAGTTTGGAAAGGAATGAAAAAAAAAATTGTCTGCATAGCTAGCCAGTTTATATTCCCTGTCTGCCACTTTTACGCCTTTTATTTCTGGGTGCAGGCAGATAGCAGACAGCAGCAGTTCTAAAGATAGTATAGATAAAATCAGGGAAAGGGGGCATCCCTGTCTCGTGCCATTAATGATGGAGAAGGGACTAGAGAGTGAACCTTTGGCACGTACACATGCTGAAGGAGAGGAATAAAGGGAAGAAACGAGTACTGCTTGCATGACAAGGAATGGTTTGATTCATGAAAGCTCTCCTGGTACAGTTATGGAATTTTCATAATTATCATTGGTGTTCCCAAACTTTCTCACTGGAATTCATACACTAGGGTCAACTATATGAAATACATTTTTTGCATTTGATCATCTTAGGAATGTTTATATGAGTCCAAATATCCATGGGTGAAGATTTGTCTCTGAAGAATCTCATGCAGACTGATAAATCCTATTTATTGTGATGAGGTGTGATCTAAATACAGACCTAAAATGAGGTTCAGAAAATATAGGAAATTACTATGGCAAACATATATAAATACTAAATGAACTGACAGAAGTACTTGAATAGGTAAAACAAACTAAAAGGCATCCAGTATTAAAGGAAAATATGCTTACAGAATGAGGCTTGGTACTGCACTGACAAGAGATGCTTTTGCATCTAGAAATTCTGCATCCATCAGAATCATCATTGAAAGGCAAATTATATCTCTGATTAAATTTCACTTCTGAAGAGTTGGTAGCCAGCTGCTGCTTCAAATATTTACCAGCCAGCCACAGATGTGTCTCAAAAATATATTTTTAAATGACTCGTCCTCAATGATTTTAAACCTTTGAGTACCAAAGGTGTGTGTAAGGCATTGATTCCCAATGTGTTGTTAATCACCAGGTAAAAGTCCCCTGCCACAACAGACATTTTAGTGTGAACCCTTTTACTGTTGTAGAGGTCTCCAATTAAGTGTGCTGCAATGGTTTAGAGACTTCTACAACCAATACTATTATATGGTTTCTTCATAGTAACAGAGATACTCTTGTCCAAGCCATACTAAACAACACACACATAAAATCATCTGCCCACTGGACACACAACCCAAGGGACCCAGAACAAGATTTAAATTTAACAGCTTGAATCTACCATCCAGTTTGGAGCTACTGCAAATGGACATAATCACATTGACGTCAATATCTCCTGCTGTAACAATTAAGTAACAATCCTAAATATTTAAAATTAGGATTTTTTTATGCAGTTTGAAATTTGTTTTATTCAGGGAGGGATGATCTGGTGGTTGGTCAGCACTGGAACTTGCAGATACCGGTTGGAAACCCCCCTGTATAACCGCCCACCTCACACCTTTTAAAAAGTAGGCATGAGCCTGATAAGTGGGCAACTGGGGGGGGGTGGCTTAGAAAGTAGAGATAGCCATCTTCCTAAATGGGTCCACACTGCCTAGAACTGGAGTAGCCAACCCTGGTCCTCAAAAGCTATTCACAGTGCATGTTTTCAGGATATCCCAACTGGAGAACAAGTGGACTATATTTAGGAAATGTTTTACCAGGAAGAATACATTGAGATACTCTGATTTTCAAGTATGTCCTGGAGGGTTTTTACGGTAAAGAGTTATAGTTACACACATATATATGTATGCATACATAAAAACATACATACTGAAAATGTATATAAAATGTACTGAAAATGTTTTTAGATATAAAGCAGTTCTAAGGATTTTAGAATGGGGAGATATGATTTTTTCCAAGTAGGTTATTCTCAGCTTTGGAAGCCCTGAAGGAGAAGGCAAATCAACCAGCTTCTTTCTTGTAGTGTGGAATACCCAGCAAATTGTTATCAATGGAACAGAGGTTATAGCTAGTACGGAGAGCTGGAGTGAGCAGTCTGATAGCTTTCCAGAGAAGTGGTTGCATACTAATTAAAGGTGAAGGGCAGGTCTACATTCAGCTGTTAGCCTCTATTTCTTTAAACATCTTTGCGATGGGTAGTTTAATTACCTTGGAGGATAAAGCTGAAGGTCACTATTGGTACCTCTCCAGGACTATGACTGGCTGCCCCTGGCATAGTACAATAAAAAGTTGAGTTATTCATCCGATGAGGCCACATGTTCTTCATCAGAAATAGGGCCAAGCCAGTATTCTTTTGAAGCAATGCATTGGAGACCTCTCCATCATCCAGTAGTTTAACCCATTATTTTCAACCCCCATTTAGAATTTTTAATAACAGCCCTTCGGTAGACTTGTGGACCATATATGCAGCCCATGGTGTGAAACTGGCTGCCCATTTCTGGCATGACACAAAGCAATACAGTGAAGATGTCCCTCACATTCAGTGGGTTTATATAATGCACTGGTTTGCACAATCCTTATATAATAGACATATGTGGATTGCAAAATTTAATGTGGGAATTATACTTTGTAAACGTATGTGACAGATGGCAGGAAAACCAAACCTTGAATGTTAAATATATATGCATTCATAGCATAAACGTAATTTTTGAAATCAAAAAAGATGACTAAAAAAAAAAAGCATACATGGTACATACTTAGCTCATCTGTATATGATGAAAGTACAGTTAACCGTAACTGGAATAAAACTGTTCACATTTCACTTGAACATCAAAGAGATGTGTCATTTGTCAAAGATATTGTTTATCAGTATGGGGTTTGAAAACCATGGCTCGCTCAATTGATGTTTGATTAAAACAGAACTGTTTGTGAATATGACGGAAAAAATACCATTATTTGAAAGACAAGTTGTGATTATTGGATAAATATGTGGATTTATTTTTATACATGAAAGTGGTATGGCAGAATGAACTCCAGCTGTGTATATAGATACACCACACAGAAATATACATTAGAGGTCAGTCTGGTCTCAAAGTGGAACTATACCTTTGAAGAAGAAAAAAATTATTTAACAGAAGGACTTTCCTAGGCATGTCATTCATACAGCAGAACTAATGAATGTTTTTTTGTATTTTAACCATGCTGTATACATTTAACCTTTTGAGAATTTTTGCACAGTCCCTTAGAATCGTGGGCAAGGATCTTTATGGCTGGAGAAAGATAACAAGAACCCTGCCCATTATTCTAAATCAGGGGTAACTGAAGACCTTTTGAGGCCCCCGCCATGTAAAAGAAGCCCCACTACATAGGAATATATATTTATTATTATGTGTGTGCATTAGTGTGTGTATGTCAGTTATATATTATATAGGGAGCAAATACAAAGTCCAGTTGATTTAACCCTTTGATTGCCTGAGGGGTACTCACATCCCACTCTGTTGCCTGCCTAGCAATAGAAGAAAAAGTTGCCCCCCCCTCCAAGCCTAAGGACCCTGACGTATGTCAGGTACACACCCAGGCATTAAAATGCCTGTTAAAAAGGGCCATGTACGATTTCAGTCATAGGCTATTATATATATATAATATATGTGCGTGTGATTTTCCTCCAATTTGCCATTACCACAGAATTTCCTGTGATAACAGTTCCATTTTCTGTAGGTTTTTCAATTGTGCCAAAACATCCCGCCTCCATACTATACAAAACATTTCCTGCCATGCAGCATACATGAGACAGTGGAAACAGACAGTAAGAGAATAAAAAATAAAGTTAAAATAAAGTGATTTGGAATAATGGAAAGCACTATGACCAGCAGGAGTAGTTGGATGGACCTTTATGCTTTTGACACAGAGGTGGAAGTCAGCAGCACTATCGATAAATTGAGCCCACATAACCCTTACCCAGGTGGGGCAGTAATTCCAAATCCCTCTTCAGGATTGACCCTCTAGGGAAGTATATTGAAGAAGGTGAAGCTGGCTAGCAGTATTGGCAGCATCACACATCAGCTGACTGTCTGCTTCTACTGCTGTCAGTGTGCCTTTTTCTGAGGAGGAGATAGCAAGTGCAACAGCAGGGGACCCTTGGTCACACTTGTTATCCCATACCACTACCAAAGAGCAGCAAGAAATGGGTGGTGATAAGTGAGGGTGATGGTGGAGCTTGTTGGGAATGGGAGAAATATGCTACTTGCATGGACATCACAGCAGTGACATTCTGGAGTCTGCTTCTGGAGTAATTCCTTCTGCTGATTAGTCAGTGGCACACATTCATCAGTGGCCACAGACCAACATGGTCCTTCATTCTTTAAGTGAAAACATGGGATTTGGACAAACTCCACTTGCCACCAATACTCCTAGGTCAGCTCACCGAGGCAGCAGCATCACCTGCCCCAGCCAGTAAAGTGGATTCTAGAGAAGGCGGCAGCCATGCTTCTCCAAATCTCCTTAATTGAAACCACAGGTGTGGAAATATTTTTCTCTTAGGACAGGCAAAGGGCAGTCATCCGTGACTGCTCTGTGCATTATGTGTGATAAGGTAGTGAAGAATGCAAAGGAGGGGACACCATCATTAAGCATACACAAAAGACACCACAATGTTTATGTTAAGTATGTGAAAGAAAAAAAAATAAGCCACCTTCACTCACCAAGGGCACAAAGAACTGGGCTGAAAATCCCAGAGGTAGACCAGAGAAACCCAGCCTGGAAGCTTGATGTCGAGCACAACACCTGTGTCATCATTCTTCTTGTTCTAAGGCCCAGGTGGTAGGAAATGTAACAAATGTCCCTGTCTCAGCACCCTCAGCTTCCTCCTCCAGTGCCATACCCCCTTGGCCTGAGTTACCTCCTCCACCAGCTGTTGGAGAGTCCGTAGATGTGAGATGCAGATATGTGTCACAGTTTGTAAGAACACTCAGACAAGTTGGTAAGATAAAATCAGCTTTATTGAGAATAATAAAGAGCACAGGGTCACCCTTCACAGGTCCAGATCTGGACAGTACCGTGGCACTTCACAAATCTGACACAGGTCAGGGTACAGCAATAAGCAACACAAAACAAACAACAATATGGTCTGGATCAGGTGACTGGAACCAGGAACAGAACCTCAGCAGTACCACCTAGGAAGCGGTCCATGTAGCTAGACAGTAGGTGACTGCAGGGCAGAATCCCCAGAAGGCTAGGGATAGAATAGCGGACAATTGGAACACTAGAGAGTGGCCTGGACCAAGCAACCGGAGGCAACACTGGCAGGCTATAGCCAGGCTCTAGACCCAGGAGGCAAGGGTGACCTGAGACAGTACTGACATGCACAGCAGGGAGTGATCCCTGGAGAATGGTAATCTGAGGCAACACAGACAGGCACAGGCATAGGCCAGTCTCATGAGACTGAGGTAACTGAAGGCAACATTGACACCCTCTGGCAAGGCACTAGTCCCGGAGACTAGGGAAATCGGAGGCAACACTGACACGCACTGGCTTGGCATTGGTCTAGGAGACTAGTGTAACCGAAGGAAACGCTGACAAATACTAGTGGGACTCTAGTCTGAGGAGACTAGGGACAGGAGGCAACGAATAGATAAACAGCCACAGCCAGGACTTGTACTCTAAGCGTAGAAGCCAAGCTCAGATCGGTACACTTGTACTCCAAGGCAAGTCAGCCACAGCCAGGATCGGTACACAGAGAGTGATAGTCAGCAACAGCCAGGATCGGTACACAGAGACCGATAGTCAGCCACAGCCAGGATCGGTACACAGAGCGTAGTCAACCACAGCCAGGATCAGTACACAGAGAGCGGTAGTCAGCAACGGAATACGGTAATGGGGACAGGAGCAAGGTCAGGCAAAACCGGATCATACACGGAGCAGGAATCAACAGCAACAAACGCCAGGTACAGAAACACCATGAAAGGCGCCAAAGAAATGACATGGCAGAGTTTAAAAAGGCTCACACTGGGCGGAGCAGAACCCAGCAGCCAATAAGAGACCAGCAGTAAAGTAGGAGGCAGGAAGTAGCAATGTCGCCTGCTCGGGAGATCACTGGCACTGTGATAATATGCTTACTAACCATTCTTTTTAAAGTGCTAATTAAAAAGAAATAAATAAAAAAATAAGGTTACATCTTACACAGAGGCGTAACTAGAAGCCTCTGGGCCCTGGTGCAAGAATTCCCATGGCCCCCCCGACCACATTGGCCCCCTCAACTACATTGGCCACCACCACATTGCCCCTTCTACAATGCCCCTTCCACAATGTCCCTCATTCTCCACATTGCACCTTCAACAATGCCCCCATCACAATGCCCCTCATTCTTCACAATGCCCCCATCACAATGCCCCTTCCACATTGGCCCCCCTCAACCATATTGCCCCTTCTACAATGCCCCTTCCACAATGCCCCCATCACAATGCCCCTCTTTCTCCACATTGCCCCTTCAACAATATCCCCATCACAATGCCCCTTCCACATTGCCCCTCCAACAATGCCCCCATCACAATGCCCCTCAATCTTCACAATGCCCCCTTTCACAATGCCCCTCCAACAATGCCCCTCATTCTCCACAATGCTCCCATCTCCACATTGCCCCTTCTGACCCCCCATCCTCCTACCTCGAGTCCCTGGTGGTCTAGCGGTGTGTGACATGACAGATTCAGCACAAATTACCTCTGACTGGGACTCCCGCACGGTTGTTAGTAATGCAGAGCTCTGGGAGATTATGTCATCTCCCAGCGCTCTGCAGTACTAGAGTGCCGGCCGCCGGGAGATCAGCTGTGCACAGTGCTGCCCTGTTTTACAGGTTGCTGCGGGTGCGTGGCAAGCGGGTTGCAGGGGGCAGCCAGGCCCCTGAGAGTGACGGGCCTGGTTGCAGGTGCGACCCCTATTGTTACGCCACTGATCTTACACCGAATGTGTCAGATGTGTGTGGTGGTGGACTGGGGTAATTGATGTATATATAAGCATATATATAAGCACAGATCAATTATTTGTATCATCTTTGAGTCCAACGTAAGCTTGCATTATTGTCAAATTATCTACACATTAATTAGTGGTCATAACAGTGGTCCCAACAGTCGTAGATGGTAGCAACCCTTTAAATCCCTCTTCCTCTTCAGTACGGATATTCATACTACCTGTACTGAAGGTTTCCCCTTCACGTGTGGTTTTGTCCACTACTACTCGATACTCTGACACTATTAAATGTTGGTTAGTTTTTTAGAAATTGAGGTACAAAAATGCTTCTTTACCGCAGTGTTGTACCAGCTGCCCTGAAAACCTGCTAAGGCTGCATGCTGGCCAGTAGTCAATGGGGTCAAAGTTTCTGCCAAGAACATAGCTATCTTGCGAGTATGCTGCAACCATCTCACAAGCAGTGGGACCACCTCTAGGAGTGACACTGTTCCTGTGCATCAGTTACCAACCCATAGTCTAGGAGCAAGTCTTTTAGAAATGTGACACGACCACAAATGTTTGTTTGCCACCACGGAGATACACCAATTGATTTCTGTGATGATTATGAGAAGGACGACATGTTCTGTTGCTGGTATAAACCCTTTGTTGTCTTACTTTTAAAGGGATAGTAATACTTTGTTTTATCTTTATTTTATTTTGTAGGTATTAAAAAAACATGAACGATACAAGTCTTATCTCTCAAACCTTTATGGTTTAAGAGATATTCACAAGCAAAGTATCCCCCCCCTGTTCAGTCAGATCAGAAGGGAGGTGCCCAGGTAGACTGCAGAGAGGGACAATCTTCAATTAAGATAAGGGAAAAAGCTGAAAAACTTGTCAAGGAGGGAAGGGCTTTCATTGTTTTCAAACAAAGAAGTTTGTCCGCTGCTGTTATCTGTCTGGTCTTACAACCATATTCACATCTGAGAAGAGATTGCTTACACTAGGTAAAAGGGGCGGGGAGGGGAAACTTTGCTTATGAATATCTCTTAAACCATAAAGGTTTGAGAGATAAGACTTATATCGTTCATGTTTTTTTCGTGCCTACAAAATAAAATAAAGAAAACGAAGTATTACTATCCCTTTAACTATGCTTTCTACCTTTTTTGGCCCCCAACTTTTTTCTCTCTTCCTGCACAATGCAACCTTCTACTCAATCTATAAGCATATATTTATATTCATTGACAGAACTGGATTCCTCAGAGATGTTGCTGATCTTCACACCTTGTCACAAGTTTATCAGGCTTTTGCAGAAATTCAGAAAATGTATGTTTAAAGTGAAGTAGCAAGAATGTATTCCTCTGTTTTAATGGATACTATGAGAGGGTCCTGCTCAAAGCATGCTAAAATGCCCTCCACTAGCTGCATGTCTGTGTTGTCGTCAATGTTCTAAGATTCAAACATGTTTTTCATTTTTTTCTGCATAAAATATATCAGAAGGAGAATATCCAGAGAATTCCAGTTTTGCACTGCATGCTTGCTAATGACCTTATTCTGCGCATACAAATGCAATGCTTTAGCATTGACAATGGGGAATACCAACTGGTTGGTGATGTGCCAAGTAACACTCTTGTATGGAATATAATGTTTTGTGAGAACTGTAGGAGAGGATAAAACGGACACAGATTTTACAAGTAATAGTCAGCATCTATGAGGGTGTCGAATTGTGAGAGGAATCTAGTCACAACTAAATTGCGGACACGAACAAAGAAGGGTACATTATCTATATAATCTGTTCTCAAGGCAGCTATTATGATGGAGCAGTTATCAGTAGACACAAAACCAGCTTTCAAGTAGTGGTGTAAATCTTTTCTCCTATCACATTTAGTTTATTTAACATAACTATTTGTGGGAGGATCTCAAAATTATGCATGCACAAAGTGACCTTACAAAAGGTATTGACTATCCTGGAAGAACCCTGCGGCAGAAGCCATAGGTATTATTTCCAAAGAATGAACTCTTGGCACACTAACACATTAACAGTTCTGTTATGTGCCACTGCTCCCCAGATCCTTTAGGAGTGTTTCTGCTGCTGCTAGTCAGTCCTGTAATTGTGCTTCAAGTGAGATCTCAGTGAGGAGGTGCCTAGGTGTGATCCTGTTTTTCCTACGCTCATATGCTTCTTCCACAGACAACAGGTTTCACTTTTGGATTGGAAGTAAAATATCTCCATACTGTAGACTTCATGGACTTAGGGGTTCATGAGGGACAACAACAACTACTACTACTACTACTACTACTACTACTGGGGCTAGATGCTGCTAAAATTGTACTTCTAGGTGTCAAAGATGCTGCGTTTCCAAAAGCAGAAGCAGCACTCATTATAGACATGTTGTGAATGTCAATGACCAGTGTTGCGGATTACTTAGTGTGTAGGGCTAGGTGAGGGGTTGGACTGGAGGGCACAATGTTGAAGAATGACAGGATAATCGTGTATTTTTTGGTATCTTTACTTGGGCAGAGTCAGACTTTCCAATTGATCTAAGAGTTTATAAACAGGCATAGCACTACTATTCATTGATGGCAGATTAAGCCTTTGTTTATCAGCTAATTTTCTGGCCATGTATCACGGTGCCCGTGATTGCTGCAATTCAGTGTCTATCACCTGTAGGGGGCTCCCATTGGCTGTCTGCATTCAGCCCGCCTCACATTGCCTTTTTAAACTCAGTCTGGGCACCCTCTGGTTGCCCTTTCGTGTTGTCTTTGACAGCATCCACTTTCTCCTTACTGCAGTAGCTGATTGGGCCTGTTGCTGAGTTCCTGAGTCAACCTGTTCCTGAGTTCCTTGCCTGCTTTGTCAGTTCCAGTCCGGTTCCGGTTGTTCTCATCAGTAGCTGTTGCTCCTGTTGCCAGTCAGCTTGGCCGCGCTCGATCCGGTTGATCTTCTCTGCTGGTTCCTGTTGTTTCCTGCTTCCAGTTCCTGCATCTGTGGCAACATTGTTCTTCATTTGCTTCGGCGACATTTCCTTCTGTTGGTTCCCAGCGTGCGGATGCTGGTTTGCTTCACTAAGCCTTGCGGCTCACATTCAGCCTTTTGGTTCCAGCGTGCGGACGCTGGTTTGCTCCATTTGCCTTGCGGATCACATTACAGTCTGTTGGTTCCAGCGTGCGGAAGCTGGTTTGCTCCATTTGCCTTGCGGCTCACATTACAGTCTGTTGGTCCCAGTGTGTGGACGCTGGTTCGCTCCATTAGCCTTGCGGCTCTCATTACAGTCTGTTGGTTCCTGCGTGCGGACGCTGGTTTGCTCCATTAGACTTGCGGCTCCCATTACAGTCTGTTGGTTCCAGCGTGCGGACGCTGGTTTGCTCCATTAGCCTTGCGGCTCCCATTACAGTCTGTTGGTCTCAGCGTGCGGACGCTGGTTTGCTCCACTAAGCCTTGCGGCTCTGATTCTGCCTGTATGTTCCTAACGTAGGGCGCTGGTTTACTCCCTGACTTGCAGTCAGGTTCTTGATGGTTCTGAGTGCGCTGTCCAGTCCTAACAGCATTGATTCCTACAGTGTATGGGCACGAGAGTTTTTGATTACTGTGAAACCACTTGACCTGGTAACCTCTATATTCCATCTTACTGTCATTAATATCTGACAGTCATTAGGTCACTGTGGTTGTCACCTTCCTTTGGGCTGCCTTGCCCGGTATATTGGTAAGGCTGGTAGAACCTTTCACTTTGCCACCTTACGGTTGCCTTACCCGGTATTGGCAAGGCCGGTAGAGCCTACTTGTTGATATTCCGTCAGGCTGCCTTGCCCGGTATATTGGTAAGGCAGGTAGAACCGCATACTATTCCATCTTAAGGTTGCCTTACCCGGTATTGGCAAGGCCGGTAGAGCCTACTACACTGGTATCCCGTTAGGCTGCCCAGCCCGGTATATTGGCTGGGCCGGTAGAGCCTCTTGTTCCAGATACGCCTGGGTTGCTTTGCCCGGTATATTGACAAGGCCGGTAGAACCTATTTGCTATTGTCATTATCTGCTATGTATTGTTGTATGTGTATGAAAACCCTATGGGATTGCCTTTAACTTTTCAATAAAGTTATGTTTTTACCTAAACCTTACGTCTGAGAGTCTTAAACCGTGACACCATGTTATCCTTTCCTTCTCATTCAACTTCATTTCAAGAGGAGGATGCTGTAGAGATATAGTCTAGATCTTCATTAATATTTATGTCATCCGTCCACCTTTTATATTACTCTGGGCTTTTTAAAGTGTCAATTTATTCTACTTCTCCCCTTACAGGGATTTTCAGTACATTCTCCACTGCTTTGAGGACTGCTGTTTTTATGCTCCCTTTCAGGCACAGCAGTTGGCTGAAATGCCACACTTTCCTCCACTATGCAAACACAACATTAGAATGGAGCTTGTTGTAGTCTTCAGTGTTCTTAGATTATTATTACTAGGGTTGGAACTTTTTATGTGAATAAACAGCCTCCTCAGGAGGATAAAGATCAACATTTATTCCGCAGATTGCAGCAACCATGGCCGCCATAAGTTTTTGGAATACTAACTCATCTTTGCACTGCTACTACTGTTTGTCCTACAGTTGTGCCAGTTTGACACGAGTGCAGATGTGTCCATTGTTCCCAGCCTGTCCCATATTTAACAACTTTCCCACACACACACACACACACAGTTCACATTGCAGTTGCGGATGAAATGCATAGTTCCTTCTTGCGCTCAAGAGAAAATGTATATTCCAACAACACAAAACACATGCTTTTGTATAAGGTGCAGAAGCATTATTGGCCAGATTATTTTCTCCATATATACCTGAAGTGGTGGGGGCTAGTTGTGGTGCTGCTACTGCCTTCTGCAAATCACTGGAGCTAGTGGGGACTGGAACTGTGATCATGACCCATATTACTGCTGCTATTTGTCCCATTCCCTTGGAGCTGCTTAATTGCCTTGCTGCTTAAACAACTCAGCAGCAAGAACAGCAGTCGCAAATTCCACAATGACACCGTGAGTGGCCACTAGCTACCAGAACATGACCTGCTGGCACTAGGCCAGCAGGGCATATATTTTTTTTTCTTAGGACTTGTTCTTTAAATATATAACAGTCAGAGGCCTACAAATAATGTTTGGGGGCCTAAATCCTACAAATCACTTTCCACAGGGATTGGGCCTAACAAGTCTAAGTCCTACAAAATCAATTGTTCCACAGGTCTTGGGCCTCTAACAAGTCTAAGTTCTTCAAATCATCCTCTGCAAAATACTCTATCCCATCAAGTATCAGTCTGCCCCAGTTACAGCTTATACCAGGGAGGCCCCAGTCTTTTTTATTTTTTTTTGTTTATTAACTGTGCCCCCAATAACAGTCAAATCCATGCCCATAAAATTCCCTGTTCAACTCGTTCTTTCCCCAACACTCCAACACAGACACCTTCAGACCCATTTTATATTATGCCTGTGGGAAATAAAATTTATGTGTTGTGTGTAAATTCTTCGCATTGATTAGAATGCTATGAGCTAGGCGAAAAAGTGAAAACCCTTCTTTTCTTGGGAATATTTCCATTAGGTGGGAAGTGTAATTTTTGGCCACTTTTTCTTTTTAGCTAGCAGACGTTCATTTGTTTTTCCTCCCCTAACCAGATTGAAGACATGCCACAAACGGTCACCCCTTTTATACTTTAGCATTGCAGGAATAAACGGGGGAACTCAGGAACAAGACATTACAATGTTATCATTGATTTCAAAGCAGAGGGAAAAAATTTGAAAAAGTGGGGAAATGGCACTTTCCTGTGGAATTTCCATGATGGCAACTGCTGTTTTTTGCATTTTTTTCACTCAAGATAAATACACACACATGATTCCATTTATGATAAGGTTCAGGATTTATCAAGCTGAACAGACAGCTTACCATGCAGTGAATTAGCATAAAAAGCAACATTTTGGCACAGAAACATAACACTCATTTCTCAAAAAATTTTTTAATGAAAATGGCTAGTACATCAAAGGAAGATTTTAATTCTCTGTAAAACAAGCCAAAAATTTGTCTTGGTGTGACAGGTCCACTTTTTTCCCTTGAGGACCAGAGTATACAACAGATTGATTCTTAATGCATTGCACACATCTCTGGAATCTAAGGGGTTATGAATACTTAATCCTTTGAGTATCTGACTGGTACGCAGTGCATTGCTTTTCAATGTGTTGCGAACCCCTCTAGCACTCAAAGGGTTAACCCCTTGAAGACAGTGTCACCGGTACATTGTGAAGAAACGCATTGGAGTACTCTTTAGCATTGAAGGGAATGGTTAAAGACTTTACTTTTGACTTTACATATTCTGCAAGTGATATACTTTTTATAATGTCATTTATTTCCATTCTGTTCCTGACACGGAGATCCCTGAATCTAGGTTTCCAAAGACTTTTTTTCTGCTGGGGACTGAAATCAGTGATATTTATACAATGTTGCAGTTTCCCTTCAGCCCCAAGTGATCTGTATTGTGTAGAGGCAGACTTTTCTACATAGTTTCACACACTCTGCTTCCATGTCCCATACAGAAATCTTTCTGAAAAACTCTGAGTGGCAGATGGTTGCGCAACATAATGCAGAGCAATACATTGCATACCCCTCTGGCACTGAAAGGGTTAAGATCTCCCTATCTGGGACATGAATGTAAAAATAAATATTAGGTGACGATGGAAAAAAAATAGAGTATATTCAATCTGGTTTTACATATTCTGCACTTCTAAAATATGTAAAAGTAGGCCAACTCAATAATTCTGCTACTCAATACAGAATACATTTCTAATTTGGGTTTGATGCTAGGCAATTAGCATATAAACTATTGAAAAAATGGTATCTGTTCTCATTCCACAGGATTCACTCAAAATATTTACCCATTTCTAGATGCCAATCATTATTTGTCAGAGATATACGAGGTGAATTATTAGAGAGCATTCCAACAAGCCTCCCTAGTCCATTGAAACTACATAGAACATTTAAGTGGTTTGTAAAAGGTCTTTCAAATTGCGCATTTACAGGTTGATCAGGAAGAGAATTTTATATGCCAGCTAAAGTAATAGACCCCATGTATGAGTTTTCTGTGCTTCAACTGTGTGCAGAGAGCAGTAGCAATGATAATCTAAGATCAAAGATTAAATGTGCTGGAGAACAGACAATGAGCAACTGATGTCAGCAAATTAGGGAAATTTTATTCTGCAATCTATTATATGCAAAAAGGAAAAAACATATCTCTAGGACCAACAGAAAGCTGCTGATAAGTTTATTTACACTTTTTAAAAGGTCTGCCAGTCTCAATTTATCAGTTGCTTTAGTGTGACAATTTATTCAGTGTTCTCTCTTACAAGCAAGAAGCTACATAGGAAGTATGATTGGTGATAGCTTCTCCTCTTCAATATGGTAGAACAGAGATAACACAGTGCCCAAAAGCTCTATAGATGCCTTTTGTCTGCTTTGTCTATTTTCATTACTCTATCAGGATCTTCATTTAATATAATCCAAAAAAGCAAGGTAATTGGTTCACTTATCAGTTATCATCAGACTTGCATATTTATAATGTCAAAATTATTTATGTGGATAGCCAGGTTCATCTTGACACATTTAATAACCTTAAATTTGAAAAACTGTTATGTCAAACAGGTTATCAAAATAGCTGCATAAGCAATGAGCTTCTTCCTTAACAGAAGAAACCACTGTTCCATATGTAGGCAAAGCTCTATTTGGATTGGCCAATAGACTTGCAATTTTTACCCAGTCAAAAAATGTAAATAAAAACGGGATGCTGTGAACACAAAAGAAAAGTGTACTATTTTTATTTTCCGTCTTAGATAATCTCAACTTTGTATGTGATTAGTATCTGCTCTCTCGATCAAATCACTGCAATCTGGCGATGCTTTATGGCAAAACTGACCCATAGAGTACTGCAGAATCATAGAATAGGAGTGCTCACGGACCCGCAAGAAAGCATCAGCCAGTCATCGTTGATAAAAGCAGTAAGGGTATTGTAGATCACATTAAAACATCAAAAGTGCCATACAGGAACATTGGAGTACAAACATAGTATCACGGTACCCGTGATTGCTGCATTTCTGTGTCTATCACCTGTAGGGAGCTCCCATTGGCTGTCTGCCTTTAGCCCGCCTCACACTGCCTATTTAAACTGAGTTTGGGCACCCTTTGGTTGCCCTTTCGTGGTGTCTCAGACTGCATCCACTTTCACTTTACTACAGAAGCTTCATGGGCCTTTTGCTGTGTTCCTGGTTTCCTGAGTTTGTCCTGTTCCTGAGACTCCTGTCTGCTGTACTTGTTCCAGTGCTTGTTCCAGTTGAAGTCATCCAAGGTTGCTGTTTCCTGCTGCCAGTCTCCGTTGTCGTTCCTGATCCTGTTGACCGTCATTGTGCTGGTTCCTGCTCATCTCCTACGTTTGGTTCCTGCATCTGTGGCGACCTTGTTCCTGTGCGGACGCTGGTTTGCTCCACTGCCTTGCGGCTACTACACTACTAGTTTGTTGGTTATTCAATTCAGTGTTATTTCAATTCTGTTAGAGTTGTAGTTCAAGAGTAATTTAATGACAAAGTATCCCCCTCCCGCCCCTTTTACTGATGTAACACTGCTCAGCCAGAGCAGAAGGGAGGTGCCCAGATAGATTGCAGAGAGGGACAATCTTCACTTACAATAAGGGAAAAACCTGAAAAACTTGTCAAGGGGGGCAGGGCTTTCATTGTTCTCATAGGAAGAAGATAGTCCCCTGCTGTTATCTGTCTGGTCTATGGACTGCATTCCACATCTGAGAAGAGATGGCTTACACTAGGTAAAAGGGGCGGGGAGGGGAAACTTTGCTTGTGACTATCTCTCAAACCATAAAGGTTTGAGAGATAAGACTTATATCGTTCTTCATGTTTTTTTAATGCCTACAAAATAAAATAAAGATAAAATAAAGTATTACCATCACTTTAAAATGTATCTAAGAAAGACTTTTGAAACCCCCCAATCTATAAACTAAGTCAGTCATTTTCTTATCTTATTCTGAACTTTGTTTCTATATTTAGCACATAGTTCTCTTTTATATCCAAACAGGCAACTGGCTTTGTGTGGAAAACCAGAGCTGTTTAGGGAAGAGAGAACAGTTTTAAACTAGTTCTTACTGACGGTACATGTGGTCAAAGCTACGGCAGTATGAGTGTAATATCTAAATGGCTTAATAAATACATAATTTTCACCAAGACCTTGAAGACATTCTACTTATACCAACTGGGAAAGATAGTCTCTCCCCAAGCAGATTTAGTGGATATCCCATTCAGCAAAATACTAATATTGTTCAGATGGAATAGTCTTTCTCAGAGCTTCATGTGTGCCAGGTGCCATCAAGCATAGGATTTTAAGTTGAATAAAAGAAGAATAAATGAGAAGAGGACACTTGCTAGCCAGTTATCTAGATATGAAATGACTGCAATGCCTTGTTCTCAGATATACTGCTACTTCAGCTATAACTTTTGTTTATACCCATAAGGAAAAGAGGCCAAAAGCAGGAGAAGCAAATTGAATACAAGTGACCTTTCTGTCTTTGACAGCTTTTCAAAGGAGCTGCTGGCAATATTTGTAGGTAGCTACATGGAAATATACATTGTTCTTCATGCACAAATTGATTTAACAAAGTTTTATCACTTGATTAAAATCTCCTGAATCTTCAGAACTAGAAAAACACTGGCATGTGCTTCATATCTGCAGTGATGTTTCCATGTTCCAGAAAAAAAAAAAAAAAAATCAGCCTTCCTCTTATGGGGATTTAAGACACAGCATTGAGATTTACTCTGGGATTCCCTTTGATTCTTGAAAGACTTTCCCCCATATAGCTTGAATTTGGATTTCTTTGGCTTGAAGTTCCTCTTGTTACCACTACAGGGATGTCAACTATAGAATGAAAAACAAAAAGGACTATCGAAGGGTAGCGTATATAGTAAAGTGAACCACCCATTGTCTTAGCGATAAGGCTCTAACAGCCAGTCTTATACTTTCTATAGAGGCATAATAAATTAAGTCAGCTGCTAATATTAGTGTCTGATTGAAAATTAAGAAGGCAGTGGTTGAAGCCAGGACAGTAATGAGAACCTACTCAGCCCTGGAACAAATCTGAGCCTGTCTCCCCTACTCATCCACATGGCAAATTTGAATTATGTATACCAACTTTGGGCTCGATTCTCTTACCCACGCTAAAACCGGCTTTACAAGAAAAACGAGTAGCGCGAATTTTGCAAACATGTGTTATGTCGATATTCTATTGCAGAACCACAGTAAAATAAAACTGGTGCAGACAGCACTTTTCAGAGTAGTAACAAAACTAGCGTGGTCTGCTTTTATTAGACTATCGCCTACAAAAAACGCACAAAATGTCAGAGTCCAAGGAAATAGGTGTACATTTGATGACAGAAAGATCAAGTTCAGTGTTAGATGTGTTCTCCGCATAACAAAATCTGACAGAGTGCCCCCCCTCGACATATTAACCCCCCCTTTTAAAAGTCGACTTACAGTGCTTTCTTTCACCACATTAATCCGACAAATATTGTTCATAGTCGACAATTAACCCTTCCCCTTCCAAATCCGACTTACAATGCTTTCACCATATTAATTTGGCGAATATTGTACATCTGACATTTTAACCCCCCCTCCCCTTTAAAAAAAGTCGACTACAGTGCTCCCATGACTTTTTCACCATTTTTATCCGACAATTGCTCCCTTTATTAATTAAAGAGCATATAACCTATGTGAAACATAAGTTATATGCTCTTCAATTAATAAAGGGGGAAACTGTCACCCCCATGATAGGTGGGTTTCATGAGGGGTCATGACACTCCTCTTGAGGCCTGAAGTACTTTTAATATAAATGACATATAACAATAATAATAATAATCATTGTTACACAAATTAAATATTTAATTACATTTTCACACAAATTACATCTATAATAAAAACAAACCCCCTTTTTTATACATATACAGGTTGCCAATTAACCCTATGAGTACCAGAGTGGTGGCAAACACATTACAATACCTCTCTGGTAGTCATAGGGTTAATCTTGCAGTACAAAATGCGAGGGCATGTCGAATATAATAGGAGCAGAAAAACATGGGATGCAAATGGTGAAAGAAAGTCATGGGAGCACTGTAGTCGACTTTTCAAGGGGGAGGGGGGTTAAAATGTCGGATGTACAATATTCGTCGACTTAGTATGGTGAAAGAAAGCATTGTAAGTCGGATTTGGAAGGGGAAGGGTTAATTGTCGACTATGAACAATATATGTCAGATTAATGTGGTGAAAGAAAGCACTGTAAGTCGACTTTTAAAAGGGGGGTTAATATGTTGAGGGGAGGCACTTTATGTCGGATTTCTATGCTGTATATTGTATTATAAACTGCTTTTGTTTGAACAACGATGGTTTTGAAACTGTCGTTATGGCTTCTACGCATCAACCTCTGAGGCACAAAATTTCTGACTTAAATGTAACAGGTGGTAATACTGAACGTGAGTAATAGGATACTAATTGCATGTTGTTTAGTTGTTTCCTATGGACTTTTTTCAGACTGGCGGTAAGTATAATTACTACTGATTTTGCCTTCACAAGTCGGGTAATAGGATAGCAAAAACGGACACAGACCAAAGGTGCAATTCACCACCAGAGGATCTGAGCTGGTCTTCATATGATGAGGAAGATGGAGGAAAAGAAATCTGGTTGCAGCAACAGGAGCTGCTGAATCAGGATTCATAAGGTATCTCCTGACAGTTAACCCTTTTTGTGTCAGTGGAGCGCCTGCCTCCTTGGTTTCATTGAACTGGCCATCACTCTGGTGTTCAAAGGTTTAATGAAGAAAAGAGAAGAGGTTTGTTTGCAGTATTGTAATCTTACTGGCTGACAGCAACAGCAGCTTGTCATGTTGGGAACCACCATTCAAGATAGGAAACTAACTAAGGATTTATAAGGTAGTGCAGAGCAATCACCACCACTTGGATTCAGGGCCCCATAAGAGCTGTATACTCTGCATCCCCTATAGTTATGTCTCTGACGCTTCACAGGCCCTATACAAGGCCATCTCCTCTTTTTCATCCAAGAGATCTCTAAATGAGTAAAACCACCTTCTACTAAGAGAGAAATGTCCTCAAAAAGCATTGCTACATGTATATCTATTCCTGTTTGAGGGTCCTAATGAGAAGTATACTTATCAAATGGAAACAGGTCTTATATTTGTCAAGGAAAATAGTGTTTTTCAGGAATATGCCACTCTTTTTGACGAGAGCAGACCCCACTTCATGGACAATGAACACCCAAAATATTCTTGGGTTCCAAGAAATCTCAATCTTTAACAGACCTTTGGTTATCATATCCACAGTAAATACATATGGATCTTCTCTAAAACCCACTGAATCTGAATCAGGAGCAAAGGATCTGATACTGGTTCTTCTACCTAAGGAAGCGGTAGGCCCTGAGTATAATGGTTTTAATGGGCTCCCTGATGTTTGAAACAAATACCTGAGCCACTAGAGCTACCTTGATTGCCTTACTGGTAAGTACTGGAAAACTTTGCAGATGCCATGAAGCCCCATGGTTTAGAGAGCAACTAGCATCACTCTCTCCAGATATCCTGTCATATCCAGTGCATTGGAAGGCTACCCGAAGAATGTCAGCCCATTGAGCAATTCTTCCAGTGTAGTAGGGAGAATCTGGAAGTTGCAATAGTGAACAAAATCAAGACCCCAGAGCACCTTGCGTCTTCTGGGGCCCAGAGTGGTTTCCTTAATGCTGTTCTATGAGATTGCATGATTTAGAGTCCTCCCAGCCACGTCCATTCTGGGATACACACCAGGGAAATACAGCACTGGTCCATCTAGAAACAGGATATTAAACCTAAACATATACTCTACCAGTGTAGGGCAATAAACAGCACGTATGGTAGTGTCTGTGTCTTTTAAAATATTTTGCGTGTGTACGCTACCTGGAGACTCTGAAGGAAAATTGGTTCCACAGTTCATTAAATATAAAGGTTTGTACTCTGCATATTCTACAGGATTCTAAAAACTGAGGTTTCTAAATAAGGCAAGAAAAAAAAAAACCACTGAAACAAATGGAGTGGGTTACAATGTAGTAGTTGACTTCATGACAATTTAAACTCAACAAGCCACAATTATGGCGCAAAATACAGGTTCTAAGAATCCTTCCAAAGAGAGAAACCTACAACATTTGAAAAACTATAGTACATACTTGGTGCATTGCCTATAACAACTTGCTAATGCGGTTTGTGAGACCTGGTTACCCCAATTCCTTTTCATAGAAATAAGGCATGTTTGTACTGCATCACTATTCAGTGGTTGGACCCCAAATCAAACCAGTACTTGACCTAAATCTGTCTTATCTCTATAAAAGAAAGGACATGCTACATCACATTGCTTTTAGTAAAACCACTATATTAAAGACATCTCCAGCATTCAAGTGATTAAAATTATCATTTAAATAGAATTATTATGTGACCCCTATGTGTAGTTGGCTCACCCCAGAACTAATCTAGTTTTTTTAGTCCCAAAGTAGTCAGATCCTCACATACTGACCACACTGTTGTTCTCTGCTGTCTGGCTCCTTCGCCTTGTCCACAGTACCCATAGAACCATACAAAAAAAAATCTCCCGCCTTGTTCCATGGAAGACAGACACTAACCCCCTCAGCCATGATCCACAGTAGCCATAGAACATAAAATACTTCAAACCTTGTTGAACTGCATTCATGTAGCCATATTATATATATATATTATACACATACACAGAAGACCACAACCCCCTACTCTAAAGCAACATGCAAATTTCCAGAAGGAAATGTCTTAGTGTTAACAAAAACTAGGAACTATTGGGGCTGTACTGTATGTAGAAAATTCCTGCAGCAAAACCATTGGGCTTTTCACCCAAATTTTTATTTATGTATTTATTTATTTATTTTTAAATAGTGATATTAAGCTCCATTTCAAACAAAATATAGTGTTTAAAGGAGAGCTATGCACTAAGAATAAGTGCCTGTTAATTTATCAAATGGATGTATCTAAGTATATGTCCTTCAAACAGCAGTCATCTTTTTATTTATACTTAATCTGCTCTGCATATTGCTAGGTACTAGGGTACCTTATAAGTCATTTAGGTATATTGAAGCCTCTTGTTTGTAGTGAGGATATGAAACCTAGAGGCAGATTTCTATAGAGATCACTAAATACAGGAAACTGCAGACTAGAATGCAAAAAAATAGCTAGCTGTACATTAATAGAAATCGAGTTATTACAAAAACTGCAAAAAAAAAAAAAAAAAATACATGAGTGCATTGGATCAAGTGTACCAAACTCCCCTTCACTAGAATGATTAGGTCAATCCCATTAAATAGTTATAAACTTTTTTCATAGAACCAATTTCTTCTATTTTAAAAACAAAGGTATGTCTCATGACTGCTTCTGAATAAGCAGATAAAATAAGAGACATATGGTATTGATCTCCACCTAATCAAAATAAAATTAGACTTTTCTTGTGACAGCATAATTAATTGTTTTGTTAATTACTATAATTAGACTCTCCATATTTATCTTGGTAGTTGTGTCAGCTGCACAAAACTACCTCCTTAGATTTCCTGTTGAGCAATATGCATTACACATGCAAAAATAGTTGACAAATGATTTTACCATTTCTTTTACATATGCTATAGGGCGTTTCTAGAACAGACGATTTTTCATGAAAATCCATCTGCGAAAAAAGTGATATAGAAAAGATGAATGATGTTGGGAACTAAGCTACTGCAGCTTTGATCATCAATTACAGGGCACACACATTCTATAAGGCAACAATTTTGAATGTAATTTTTGTGATTGATTATCAGAGTGCTTAAAAAGGTTGTTAGTAGGATTGAAAGTTAGACTGTATTGGCCTACAAGTTTTAGAAAATGGGTCCAGCTATCATTGTCTGTGATTCTGATGATATAAGATTATAACTTCATTAAATAACCAAGACAACCAGATCAATAAAAGAGTAGCCAATTTATTTTCTCAGTACATACTGTCATTTAATATCGTAAGAGTTTATTGTGCATCTTAGTAAAATTCATACTATACAGATATAAAGATAAAAACAAAATTATTAAAAATTGATGAGGCTGAAAAAGACATGAGCCAGTCAAGCTCAACTTTTTCTAGATTTCATTTGTTGATCCAAAGAAAGGCAAACAAACCACCAATTATTCCTTAAGTGGTAAAATAAATAAATAAATAAATATTCCAATCTCAAACAGCAGATTTCTACCTGTTTCAACATCCTACCTGCATTTAAGCCAACTGTCCTAATTCTCTATTTTGCAACTAAAAACCCTATCCAATACATTTTGGAAATCGACATTTATAAACAGAGAAAGAGAATGCTCCTAAAACTCCAATTTAAACTTAACCCCTTAATGACCAGCAGCACAACACCTGATTTCCTTGACTTGCCAGGACTGTCGTGGGTCCTTAACGCAAGTTTATCCATGATGGTTCTGGCACGTCAGGGGTCCTTACTGGGTTAATACAAAAAAAGATAACTAATGCATTGCTTTGTAGTGTGTAGAATACCCCCCTGCACTCCAAGGGTTCATCGATTCCTCCCTTTACTTTTGCTTAAACAAAGAACCTCTATCTTTGTATTTTCTGAAATACTACTGGTTCCATGAGCTATACCAGAAAGACAAAGTGAGATTAGGGAGTTAAATGCATGACTAAAGACTGGGTAAGCAGGAGGATTTAGGGTTTCTGGAGCAATGGACTGCTGTTTTCCGAGAAGGCAATCTTTAGAATAGAGATGGATTACGCCCTAGTGGAAGGGATCTACTGTGCTAGGGGTTAGGATGGCTAGATCAGACCTTAAAATTGGAAAGAGGGGGAGGGTGATGGCGGTCCACAGTGCAGATGAGGAAAAGGGATTAGAGAAGGGGCATGGGGTTTGAGGTGGTTCGCTAGATCCTCTTATAGGGAGTTCCCAAAGTAAAGCCTGATAAAAAGCAAATTTCAAAGAATGTATTTCATGAAATGTATGCATGTAAATACTCACTGTCTGGCTGGTAATGTAGGGGAACTGTAACTGATTTCCATGAATGAGAAGTATGATCTTATTAGTGTTACTAAAACCTGATTACACAATACACATGGGTAGTCAATCTGGAGGGTTTTTCACTTCGTAGAAGGGATAGAGTTAATAAAAGATGGGGTGGCATGCATATTTGTAAAGCACACATTAAAACCTAGTATAAGGAAAGAGATTAATGAAGGGTTCAGTCAATATATAGAGGCCCTGTGGGTTGAAACACACATCGGAGACATACATAATAAAATGTTAATGGGCATTTGCTAGAAACACCTAATGGTTGGGAGTTTGAAGAAATGCAGCTGTTACTGCAACAGGTTTCTTAGACCGGAAGTAGAACCATAATGGGAGATTTCAATTAGGCTTTATTCAAATAGAGACATAGGATTCCATCAAAAATGGACATCATTTTATAACTCTATTTAACAGTTTCATGTCCCAACTAGTATAGGAGCTAATGAGGCCTTGTTGGATTTAGTGGTCTCAAACAGTTTTGAAATGATAAATATACTGGTAATGGAACATTTGTGCAGCAGTGACCACAATATGGTATGCAATGAAAGGTTATGAGAAAACCATTAACAAGGGTTTAACCAAAACATTCAACTTTAAAAAGTAAAATTTAAAAACTAGTAATGTATCTCCCATGGTCCTGAATATACTACTGGTTAGTAACTAAAATATGATAAAAAGGAGAAAACTTCAGTGAGAACAATTCTCCATTTCCTATGTTATTCTATGGAGCTTTCAGCACCAGAAATTTTAGAAGTGACATCACTGAAGAAGCTATTTCCTATTACACCTTTGGAATCTCTCCCCATGTAATTACCAAAACATTTTAGGTGCAAGCAGCTAAATGTATCAAAGCGCATAAAGTACAAAAATTGTCTCTATTTAAATACAGATTTGAAACACAAATTCAGGGTCATATATTGTATAGAAGAACTCCTTGGAAAAGATCTAATAAAAAAACAAAAGTATTTGCATTTAAGATTTTTCCAATTCCTTCTGTAGGGCCAGAGAGGTATTCAATGCATTGGTTCGCAATGCGTTGTGTGCCCCTCTGGTACTCAAAGGGTTAAGAACTAGTGACCAAAGTAGTACTCTATATTTGAGGGCAGTATAGTGCCAGCAAAATTGTTGACCGTGTCCTTAGAGCAATGGAAATGGAATTCCCACAATGCAAAACTGCTCTGTTTACTCCCCAATTGCCTTGCAAATCACCGTAATCTGACAAGCTGGGTGACAAAAGCACCAAGTGAGGCATACATGGGAGATTCCTCTACTCCATGGAAGCCCTGTGACGAAGCTGGGACTGTGAACTCAAAGCACAGGCAGCTATTGGATGAGCTTAGTGTATGTGCCTCAATTACATATAAACATACCCACAGGAATAAGACAATGGCTTATTAAACTGCATTTCAATATGCAAATTAGCTATTGTTAATGCAGTTCCTACAAAATCTTAATCCTGTCAAGGGCATGGCAGATTCATGGCAATGACGGCGTATTTGTGGAGATGTAATGGTGAGGACACCTTAGTGCATGGTGTGGAGATATATTTGCTTCAAATATGCGATCATATTACCAATCCGGCACTTTACTGTCCTTTCATACATGTCCACTACAGAGCCTTGTGTACTCGGGAAAAGTCATCTGCAGCATAGGAGACAAGGGAAATATTTAACCCTTTGGGTAACAGTTTTCCAACTCATTGCAAAGCGTTGAGCACCACTCTAGCACTCAAAAGGGATAAGTCAGACTTAACCCCTTGAATGCTAGAAAGGTTGCCAGTTCATGAAGAGGTCTAGCATTCAAGTCAATGGGAAAATGTGTCCCTATGGGACATTTTTGCTGCAGAACTGTAACATGTATCCTTAGCACATCAACTTTTTTCACTTCTCAAAGTATAGTTGTCCTTTTTCTGAACGGACACCCCAGATTTCTGAAATGATCTCAGTGTAAATTGCTACCATATATTTAAAACACCATTGTTTACCATTACTGTGCACAATAACCAGCCCTTATCTTTATTTTGCTTCTATAAAATGAGAACTTATTTAATTTATATTGTGACAATCATTATGTATTGTTCTTTCAAGGTGAAACCTTTTATCCTGAGAAGTGGGAAAAGATCTTTCCATGATTCACAGCATCTTGTAGGTTTCACTTCACCACAGGGTCCCTTCTAAACCATCATTTTAAAAGGTCACAGACTCAACATTCCAGTTTATACAAGCAGCTGAGGCTGGACACAGAGTATAAATGGCACCTTAACCCCTTTAGTGCCACGAGGGTGTGCATTTCCTTTCAGAGCAATACATTGCACACCCTCCTGGCACTTACATGATTTGCACTTTTTTACTCAAATCCTCATTGTCCAATTCATATAAAAAGTGTAAATAAATATCACTTTATTTTCTTTTAGAAACAATTAGAAGCCTGAAGTTTGGATGTTAACACACTAACCAATTACACAAAATGTTTCAATATTGCCATGATTCATTTCAAACATTTCACAGGCTATTTTGTCTGTGAAATCATGTGGAACAAAAAGCTACAGAATGCAATTTGTGTCAGAAGCTGGACTATAGAAGGACAACTAATTCTAATTAGTAAAAACTCCCTAAAGGCTAGGAGGCGGCCGGTTGCAGTAACCAACTGCCTATATGCTGTTTCTATTTTGCAACAGGTGGGTTGAGGCCTACTAAAGGTTGCTATGACAATACATAATGGCAGACCTTTAGAAGCACAACAAATGTTAATTAAGTGTCCACAATTTAATGGGATACTTCAGTATAATCGTTGTAATCAGATAACCTATTTTAATTACTTAATATCCTGCCAATATGTATACGTTTTTGTTTAACCATTAGAATGCTAGCTAACCCCTTGAATTCCAGACAGCATCACTAAAGCATTGCTTCAATGCATTAAAGATGTCCAGTATCCATTGTGAGGCAAAAAGACATGCATCCATCAAGGATCCTAGGGTTGCCACCCAGCCGGTATTTTACCGGCAGGCCGGTAAAAAATTGGCTTCTGTCTAATGTTAAGTCTATGAAGGGAATGCCATGGCCGGTATTTTTTTTTTTTTTTTTTTTTTTTTTTTTTTAAGAAAAGGTGGCAACCCCAAAGGATCCCCATCACTAGAGATGGGTGAAAGGGCAAAACCTTTACAAATTTCTCCTTTTTGCCTCCTGGATGGACATGATGCATCTAGTTAGTCAGGGGAGGAAGAAGTGACCACCCACTAGCATGGAAGGGTCTGGGAGCCCTGATTCACCAGACCCAATAATGCCCAGTGGGAGAATAGTGTCATTATCAAAGCAGACACAGGAAGAAATGGGTAGCAGTGTGAACAGGAACAGTTCATATTCCTGTTCCTACTGCCACTGCTGCCAGCGTGCCTTCTGATTTTGGGGAGATGATGGCAAATGTGACAGCAGGGGGCCCCAAGTCACACTTGCCATCCACAAGCAGCCCCACTACTACCTCAAAGCAGCTAGAGAGTGGTAGGGGTGATGGTGTTTGTGATCTTAATGCTGAGGTGGAAGATGAATTGAGCAACTGGACTAGCAGTCAAGGGATCCCACAACATCTCTCTGACCCTGCGATTCCCATTCCCCTGTCATTGTCCCTCTAGAACATGATGCTGAAGGAGGCAGAACTGGCAAGCAGTCTTAGTATCAGCACACATTAACTGCCTGTGCCTGCTACTATTGATGCCAGTGTGTCTTCTTCACCTGAAAAGATGGCAAGTTTGACAGTAGGGGACCCTCTGTTACATTTGTCATCATCACCAACCTGTCATGCTCCTCTAGAGCAGCAACAAGAGACCAGAGGTGGTGGTGATGAGAAAGTGTGATGATGGTGGAGCAGCTGAGGTGCAGGAGAGAATGAGGGCCTTTTTAGCAGAAAGAGTAAAGAATGGGAGACATATGCAAATAGGGTGACATGCAGTGACATTGCGGAGTTTGCTGCCGCTGTAATTCCTGCTGAGTTGCAAGGGCCAGATGTTGATCTGTCTCCGCAGCAGTCTGATGATGAGCAGGCTAGTGTGTCAGACAACAGTGGAACTGGATTCCAGCAGTAGTGATGGGATACTAGGATAGGTTCCACTTGCCAGCAATAATTATGGTCCTAGTTCTAGTGCCAATCCTGAAGGAACAGCATAGTCGTTCTCCTCTACCCCAGTCAGTGAAAGGTCATGGGTGTGGGAATATTTTTCTATTGAGGCAGGAGCAATGCAGTCATCAGCAATGGTGTTCATGATATGTGCAAAGTGTAGAGGGGATAGGAGGGGACACACCTTGACACAACCACCCTCATGACAGACATGAAATAGACACCATGACATTTATGAGAAGCATGTTAAAGTCAAAGCCCCACAAAATAAATTGGGATCTGCTGTTGCTGTACCCTATGTTTCTCCCCAAGGGCACAAAGAATGTAGGTGGAAACAAGGGTTAAGAAGAATAGAAAAATCCAGTATGAGCCTGAAAGTTCGATGGAGAGCTTCTTACAATAGGGTCTGCGAGCAGGAAGACTTATCAATTGTCCCTACCCTGGCATCCTCAGGGTCAATTGCCATATCTTCTGGTGTACAGCCTCTGTCTTTGTTACTGCCCCCCCAGATGATATTCTTTAGAATCAAGGATGTGGCAGTTTATGTTCACTCATTGTACATTGTGTGGTGCACTGACCACACATGGCAATGTGGTGGATTATAATCACAAGCAGGGAATCAAGCAGCAATGGAGATTCCATCCCACAGAATATGCTAAGGTGGTAGCAGGGATGATTTAGTATTATTACTAGAGTCTGCTAGTTACAGTCATGTGTCCTTAGAGGAGTAGATAAGGGGCATAGTGACAGCAGTACTTGGTTTCTGGGATGATTGAATTTACATTGCATACCTAAGAGTCAATGTGTGTGTGGCTGCAGTTGTGCCAGTTGTTTGATATGCTCTCAACTGTGTCCATTATTCCCAGTCCTCTGTTTCACGACTTTCCCACACACACTGTGCACATTGCAGTTGCTAATGAAAGGCACAGTTCCTTTCTGCTGTCAAGGAAAAAAAATGAATTCTAACACCACCCCAGTGATTTTGGAGTAGAAGCATTATTGGCCAACTTCTTTTCTCCAGATACACCTGAAGTGGTTGTGGGGCCTAGTTATAGTGCTGCTATTCCTCAGGCTCATCACTGGAACCATGATCATCATTGCCTGTTTCATATCACTGGTGTTGATCCCATTTCCACGGAGCTTCCTAATCATCCTGCTCATATAACTCAGCAACAGTAAAGTAGTCAAAAATGCTGCAATGTCACCATAGCATTTACCAATCATATTGGCCATTCACACCTGGCCACAGTAAATGATATGCTGGCAATAGGCTAGTAGGGAATATTTTTTTTGGTCTCAGGTGTTGGTCTTGGCAAGCCAGAGGCCTACACAAACCAATTCTGTGGGCTTGCTGCTAACAAGTCTGAGTCCTACAAATCAATTTCTTTCAGTGCTTATGTTTGGCTAACCTGAGTCTTGCACAGTGCACACACAAAAATAGGTCTGCTTTATTTGCTGATATGCTGGCTAGTCATTGTTTATAAAAAGAAAAATAAATTATAAAAAAAAAAAAGTTACTAAAATTGAAATCTAATATACCACAAGTGTGGTAGTGGCAGAACTATGACACACTGCATCCTCCTCAGGTGGAGGAGAAGGCTCACCATTATTTATTGCACATGCTGCAGCAACCATAGCTGCTGTCACTTTTTGGTTTACCACTTTACTCATGCATCCCTACACTTCCCCCCAACACAGACACTCATTGTGTTTGCTGGACATTACTCATCTACTCTGTTTTTACTGTAAAGTACACAATAGAACTGATTGCATGGCATGTATTGCCTTGGCCTGGTCAAGTATCCATCCGCACCAGTCACAGTTTATGTCAGGGTACTGGTATCTGTCACGTAACAATTTTTCTATTTTTTTTTTTTTTTTTAATTAATTAATTTATTTTTTTAATTTAAACTGTCCCTCCTATCCCAGTCAAAACAAACAAAAACACAAAAAACATATTCCCTTTTCTACTGATTCTTTCCCCAGTCTCAGGCACTCCACCAACACAGAGATAACCAGATCAGTACAAAACTTATAGTGACTGCCTGTGTCTTCCCAGTCACACAGAATGTTGGGATATTTGGGGTGTCTCCTTTGTCCCTTTTCACACCTGCAGACTTCCCTGTCCCCAACAGAGATAACAGCCAGATCAGGAAGGAATTTGTATCACGGCAGTCTGTCTTTCCAATCACATTATTTGCGGGTATTTAGGGTCAATGTCCTTTCTTCCTTCTGGTCCCTCAGAATGACCCCAGACTCCCCTAATGAAGAGAAGAAATGTCCTGCCGACAAGACCCCCTAAACTAAGCTTCAACTACTTTTTATTAGCATGTCTTCACTAGCTGACAAATATGCTGCTCTTTCCTCTCACAAATACAGAAGGGCATGATATTGGACCCTGAGACCCCTTTTATACTATGCATGTGGGAAATAAAGTAAATATTCTATGTGGTGAGTGTAAATTCAGTCTTCTTTATTTTAATGCAATGAGTTAGATGAAAAAGCAGAAAAACAGCACTTTTTGTGGCAAATTTCCCACTAGGTGGGAAGTGACATTTTCTCCTGTAACTTTTGAGGGAAAGGTTTTTGCCCATCCCTACAGATCACCATTGGTTTTGGTTGAGTAAAGCAAAAACACCACTGAAATCATTTCAATTAGGTCACAAGTGGGTAAGAAAAAAAAAAAACCCTTCCTGACTCCAAAAAATAACTAAAAATCTTGAAAAAAAAAAAAAAAAAAAAAGTGTATGGTCTTTAAAGTTAATTAGGTGTAATTTTTTGGCGATACTTTGCCTTTCAATGGATAAAACAGCTGAAAAAATATATAATATTCAATGACAAGACCAGAACAGATGAAATTGCCCCCCTAGCCATATAAAATGTTGCTAAAACACCCACATTCATTAACCTCTAGTTACCATTGTTGGATCATGTCTGGATATTAAACTTGAGTAGTAGGGAGCTACCAGGCTTTTCTAAAGTAAAGGACAAAAAAACAAGCAGTTTTGATTACAATCAGTTATTAATCCCTTTAATTCTAAAGAGGACTACAAAGAACTGAAGATCACTGTAGCATTTAAGACATTAGCCCCTTACGGACCAGGTGAGCATGCAATGAGCAAAGCAATATGTTGAACATTGATCTGGTGTTTAAAGGGATAGTAACACTTAGTTTTAACTTTATTTTATTTTGTAGGCATTAAAAAAAACATGAAGAATGATATAAGTCTTATCTCTCAAACCTTTATGGTTTATGAGATATTCACAAGCAAAGTTCCCCTCCCCGCCCCTTTTTCCAAGTGTAAGCCATCTCTTCTCAGATGTGAGTCTGGTTGTATGACAGTACAGATAACAGAAGGGGACAATTTTCTTTGTATGAAAACAATGAAAGCCCTTCCCCCCTTGACAAGTTTTTCAGCTTTTTCCATTATCTTAATTGAAGATTGACCCTCTCTGCAGTCTACCTGGGCATCTCCCTTCTGATGTGGTTGAACAGGGGGGGATACTTTGTTTGTGAATATCTCTTAAACCATAAAGGTTTCAGAGATAAGACTTATATCATTCTTCATGTTTTTTTAATGCCTACAAAATAAAATAAAGTTAAAATGAAGTATTACTATCCCTTTAAAGGGCTATAGAGGTATGTTGCATACCCCACTGAAACTATAAGGATTAGTTAGACACTTCATGTATATTTTACATAGCATCTGTAGTTGCCTGCATTTGCTATGCTCCATTTTAAGCACTGCCACACAATACACATTGTTTGAATGATATTAGCCGTATATGGAGAGCCACACCCATGATTCTAAAAGGACATGAAAACCTTCACAAACACACAAAAATGTAAGACTCCTGCATATAGGACTGATACCCAATCAAGTACTACTATTAAATACTTATTTCAAATGTAAATTTCTCCTTTAAAGAGATGTGTTTGGTTAGTTTTAAAACAGAATTAAAATCTGCCTATATACTGTTCCAAACATTTGTTTGGAATAGAAATTGTTCTTGAGAAATTAAGTAATTAAAAGAGGCTTTAAACCACTTCACTGCTAGAGGTCTTCAATGCAATATCACATTTCATTTACATTGGTGAGAATTTTCATTTACCCATTAAGGTGCAGTTGGTTTGCTTTCGATTTTGCCCACTTTGTGCATATGGTCCTATAAATCCTGTACCATAATAATTTGTCTTATAAATATGCTCAAATTTATCTTTCACCTAAATAGTAGTTATTAAAATGTTTTTTCCCCCACAAGGTTCTTCATTCAGTTTTGCGGTTCATCAGTGGGGGTCAGGAACAAGCACAGGATTTAAAGTGTATTCCAAAAAATAAGAGTATTCTGTAATAATGCCTATAATTTGTTTTGTGCATTTCTGAATCTGGAACCAATGACTCCTTCTCCAGCTGTTTGGTAGATTACAATTTCCATTATCCTCAGCTGTCCTATGAGCAGTGGGGGATGACTGGAGTTTTAGTCAAACAGTTGGAAGTGGGCTGAGAATGAGAACTGTAGTCCAACAGCTGGAGGTGGGCTAAGAATGAGAACTGTAGTCCAACAGCTGGAGGTGGGCTAAGAATGAGAACTGTAGTCCAACAGCTGGAGGTGGGCTAAGAATGAGAACTGTAGTCCAACCACAAATGGCGTAAACATTAGCATAACAGCAGCAAGCAGTTTTCATTATTAGGCTGCTAAAGCTTTAGCATTGATCTCACTGGGATGAGTACAAGGGGGGATTCTGGGCAACTGGAAAGCCCCTCTCTCAGCTTGCATTTAGGGCAAGGGTAACGGGAATTACTAACCAAGCATCTAGAAGATAGCCTGATGGTCCCTCCACAGATTTTGGTTCCATTACAATTACAAACCACACTTAGTGATGAATACTTGAGGGATATAAATTTTCAAAATGGCAAGAATGTAAATTGCTGTAGCCGGTAATGTCAGATAATGCCAGATAAAATGACATTAACAGAGCTCTGCAAATCCTTTCAGAGTTAGAATCTTAAATTAGAAGTTGTGCTGTTTGGAAGCTGAATTAAAGCAAGAAAAAATAGAATTAGTGTAAAACTTATTTTTGGGTATAGTTTGTGATAAAGACTAAGGGCGATATACACAATGTAAGTGGAGCACCTTTGTAGCAAACCCATATTTCTATGTCCCCTCTGGTAGGGCTGGGTATCCTGAGACCCACCAGCTCTGGAGAACTACACCACCCTTTAACCCCAGCCAGCTGCTGATTGGTTATAATGGGAATTGTAGTCCACAGCCAGAGTGCCTCAGTTTGCCCACCATGGTACCTATGCTGCTGTTGGGTTACTGAGAAATTACTAACAACTAAATTTATAAAGAAAGAGAGCACATTGCACCCCCATGCCATTTCCCACCTCATCAACAGGGCTAGATTAACATCACAAGCACACCTAGGCAAGGGGCCCTTAGCTCCACCCAGCCACACCTCCATCCCTCCCATGGCCCCTACTCCCGTCCAATATTTGCTGGGGCAGAAAATACATTGGCCTATAACCAGGAAAAAAAAAAAAAAAAAGCTTTAACCTCTTGGTTGCCAGCAAGATCTCAAACATTTTTTGTAATGTTTGGAGGGCTCTCTAGTAAAGGATTAAATAATAGCCAGAAAAGAAGAATAAATCTGGAGCAGGGAGACTACAATTGCTCTCACCACATCCACAATTCAGCTCCCTAAACATTTGAGCTCAGGCAGTTACCTACTCTACCTATTGGGAAATCCAGCCCTGCTCAGCAAGATCATATACCTACAACTTCTCTAGAACTTTCTGCTTCACAGATGCTTTAAGCTAAATGAACATTTTATTGTATTTGAGCAGCAATGGAAAACTATACAGTTTACCAGGGAAAATCGAAATGGTTAAGGCCTGACAGTGTCTCTGGAATTTGCCTAGTATTTAGAGTATTATTAAAGTAGCACCAGGTGGACGCTTCAGAAGGTAAACCCCTTATGAGGAGCAATAGTGTTAAGGATAACTGATTATCTGAACTGAGTGCCCTTACAGCTGCCCTTGCCTTCTCCCAGTCATCTCATTAAGTTTCTTGTTCCACTATGCAGCTATATTTTCTATGAAATAGGGGTTAAGGGAAAGTGAACTGTAACTATGAATCACGACTTTAAGACCTCCCACTCCCACACACTGGACCAAAGAAAAGCAATTGCAAGAGATAAATCACTAGTTACATATTTATATAGGTTATGAAACAAGTAATGGAAATCTGACACATTCAGTCCTGGCATATCCCTCCCATTATGATGAGATCTAAATAAAAACTTTTGGTGCGATGCAAGAAACGTTTGCATTGGATAAAGGCATTTTTGTGCGCAGGCACATTTTGCGCATGCTCTAACCCAGGAAGCTAAATACTGAACGCTTCTTGAACTGCGCATAAAAAAAATACATTTTAAGACAACACTACACAGACGTATAAATTCATTTGCAATAGCAGTTCTTGCATTAGGCACATTCGCTATTCCACTCACACAGATTCGTTAATCTTAGCCACGCCCACAAAAAAAATACGCAGCCGTTTGCCAATCTTGAATTTTCATGTGCAATTCAACAAAATCATGCGCAAACCTATTCCCTAGTGGTTTTCACATGGAAAATAGCGTTTGCGCACATTTCCTGCATCGCGCCATATGTTTCCAGATGATGGCAAACAAGCTCTCCTGTGGTCTTCCTTATCACAGAGTATCTAGAGAGCTGTTGTCAACCCATGTCAGAGGCAACTAAGACTGGGGCAAGAGGTACTAAAATTAGTTGCAATGGCAAAGAGTCTGGTGATGTATGGAGATCACTTCACCATAGAAAATACAGCACTTTCAAGTATGAACTACATTTTATCAATATAAATAGAAGGGGTGGGGGGTATTTATTCATTAGAATTTGAGGTTTACACAATGCTGCCAATGTGTTGGGGAGGGCACGAGGGATAGCAGACCCTCAGACTTCTGCACCAAGTATACAACCAGCCTTCTATTAACCAATTAAATGACAAACATGTGCAACCTGACACTGCTGATCTGTCAGTTGAGTATGTTAAGTGGGGCAGGGGATTGTGTACATTATAACCATTTGAGAGCCTAAGGGGTAAATGGAGGGTAGCTGCTGTCTGCTCACCAATAGAAACAGAGCAAACTGTCCTCTGTGGCTTCACAGAAAGCTACAAGAAGATCCCAGATCCACTATTCTCAGTCTGGTGAAGTTGGGATAGTGAATTCTGACAGCATAGCCAGCTATTGAAGCTTAGTACATGTGGCAAATAGCAACATTAACATATTAACAACAATGGCTCATTGGTCTGCAACTCATTGCACACCCAGTAGAACTCAAAGGGTTATATACAAATGAGCCACTGTCAAAGGAGATACCAACATTGTAAACCTGATGAAGGCATGGCAAAAGCAGGTCAATGTATGAGTATTTGCAAGGAATAGACAGCAGACAGATGTCTTGGATGGATTAGGGTACAGTTTCTGCCATATCAACAAAGTGGACCTTTATCAAACCTTTGTGCTTCTCCCTCCAAGATGATGATTCCCTTTGCTTTAAAGCCAGGGGAAATAAATCAGAGGTTCAGTCATTAAAATTCTGTGCCCCACGCTCAAGCAGACAATAGTAAAGTACAACAAGGTGCCTCTCCTATCCTGTAAGATATACACTGACATTCCAGATTTTTTAAACACAGGACCCTATTCCTACCAAAATACAGGCACAAATCATACTGTTATTTTGCATACTGTTCTCATAACCTGGACCCAAGTACATCACTGTTAGATTCCACTTTCTATGACAACTTACATCTGTTATCATCACTTGTCCTCACATGAATATCCAAGATGCTTCCAGAGGGGAGCAAGTAGAGACAGAAGCATATTGAGGTGGGTGGAGGGAAGCAGACCAGAAACTAATTTTTTTTGGCAGGTAGAGGAGGCAAAACAAGGGTGCATATTATACACAGGCACTTTTGTTTTCCCAAAAAATCTTAGACTTAATATACAGGTGCGTATTATACCTGAGATTTTACGGTACACAAATCAAAACTACAGGAGTACAAAGTCACCAATAAAGCAAATGCACATTACATTTTGCACTGGCCAATGTAAAATTTGTATAATTCATTTTCATGGCAAACATTTGCAGACATTATGAATGTACATTACTTTCTCAAGCCAAAAAGGTACCTAATTTATAAACAGAGTCAAAATAGACTTAATTTCACAAAACCTACTGTGACAAGTTAACCCCTTGGAGGCTAGAATTTTTTCCCAGCACATTGCTTTGCATTACATTGTAAATTCTCTGGCTTCCGATAGGTTAAAATCTCATGCCTCCATTATAGTTCAGAAAATATATTATAATAAAGAATACTGTATAGTTATTTGTCCACCACTGTTAAAATCCCTATGCAAATATCACTTCATAGTTTAACCCTTTGAGTGCCAGAGGGATACACAACGCAATGCGTTGCGTACCCCTCTGGCACTCAAAGGGTTAACAATATTGAATTTTTCCATATTCTAGGAGCAGTGTTACATAAATCAACTAAATATTGCTTCATTTAAAAATGTTACAATACTACCCCTCTTAGAATGTTCTACATCTATTGTTTTATTTGCACCAGAGGCTAAAATTTGCCTTTTTTTAAACAGGACATTTTCATAAACAGATCTGAAGTATCCGGATATTACTACAGGGTTGGTCTGTCATCTCGTACAAGCCTAGTGTGATAGATAAAAGATCACTTGTGTTTTAAAAAGGGAACATCTCTACCAACAGTAAAACAAATGATCATCATTCCTTTTTGGCGCTGGTTTATGCCAAGCTAAAGAAAAACAGAGCTTTCAAACACTGACAATCTGGTATATTGAAGTATGACCATTATTTTTTATTTTACACATTTTTGGTCCAACGACAGTTCTGAGTAATTGATTCCCATAATGAGCTATGGTTCGTTAGTCAATTTAATTTATAATTGAATTGGATGGATGTAACTTTGTGTAAAAATGTCTCTGAAGAATCTGTTTTGCTCATCTGTTCAAGTTCTCACAGAGAAGTCGGAAAATCTAAATTACTCCCTCCTGTAAGAAGCAGAACTCTCAAAGTCTCAAAATCCCTAGTGATATTAAACAAAAAATACTTTTCGTAGTAATGGAGCTGGTTATAGGACTCAAAAAACAAGTGACTAGCCATTTAAGATAATAAATGCTACTTCACATTACCTCTGTTAGCAACATTATTTCAAATAAAGTTATTTTAAAACCACCATCCAGGGTTGGCTTTAGGTTTTTGTGGACCCTAAGGGAAAATTTCATATGGGGTCCCCTTCATGCCCACACCACATATCAAGAAATTTTCCAGTCTACTATAATACATGCTAATAAGACATTGCCGTCAAATTTTGTTTACATGTGTGGCGTCACACTTGAAGCATGGCCGGGAGCTCTGACCAAGTGGGGACCTTGGGAAGAGAAAAAAAAAAAAAAAAAAAAAAAAAGCATGGTTGATACAATTTGCAAGGCCATTCAGTGGATCAGCTTAATGACTGAAATAGACTAAAAGTACTGTATGCGTTTTGGAGCAAACCAAATCCAACTTAAAGGACAAATCAAATTTCAACTGATTTAAATAGGGCTTTCAAAACTAATACGAGTAGAGAGCTCTCAAATGCATTACTTCACAATATCTTTCAGACCTCTTTTTAAATAGTTTAAAATAATTCCAGTCAATCAATGGGCAGGGGGATTTTTGTCCCATTACGGTGAACTTGATTTGCTCACAGAATTACTCCAGGGATAGAGGCACTAAGGTGCGTTGGAGGCATTAATAGGCATAGTCAGTATTACACTGGGCATATGTTCTTCTATGGAGCTTAGGCATCATTGGGAGAGATCTTCGTACACAGGCTCCTTTGAATAATAAGTATTTGGAGATGTTATTTCTTCCATCACACCTAGTGCAGGAGAAAATTGTTGGACCTCCAGCTGTTGAACACCAACTTCGTAGGGTGACTGACCACATTTCCTGGCTTGCATTCAGGGACACTGCCCAAACTAGGTTAGCAAAGAACTTCCACAGCTCTACTGAGGCTGCACAAGATGTTCAATTTAATTTGACTCTACACTCTTTCTCTGTCATCAATGGAGAGATGTTCATCTTGCAACTTTCTCCTGACCACCACAGAGTTCTAAACACCAGAAGGAGAACTGCACAAATAGGAACAGCAGCTCCATTTCCTAATAGATCAAGACTATGCCAAGGCTTAGAAGCAATTTTCTTGTAGCCCAGAACAAGTATCACTGGATTATAGAGTTGTGAACACTAGATTCAATCTGACAGACTCTAAAGAGGCTGTCTGGTACATGGGGCAAACTTAAAATATGGGACTGTTTTGGGCAATCAGGGACACCTGATCACCCTTCAATGTCAAAATCATATACCTCAAGCAGGGCTCAAAATTTCCACTTGCCAATGGTGAGTGAAAATGTAGCCCTGTCAAGTAGAAATTCAGCCCTGGTGGGTATGTTTTGGCTTGCAGTGGAGAGTAACTTTTCAGGTCTGGCTAGTAGCAAAGGACTTCCAATTATAAGCCCTACCTCAAGGGAATATTAGGATGGTGGGAGTTTTATTACCCACTTCCCTACCCATTTCTTAACAAACTCCTCCTTTCAAACACCCACCTACATCCATCCAATTAAACCCCACCCAAAATGACACATCCATCCTCAGCTCTACAGTGTCTTTCTGGGGCATTGAGAAGAAGTTTCCAAGGTATGCACATGTAGTAACATTCTTTTAACCCTTTAATGACCTGTGACGTGCCAGAACAGTCACTTGTTCTGTACGTTAGAGACCAGTTATGGTCCTGACATCATGGAAGCTTAGGATTGCAGCACAGCTGCATTCATTGTGATCACATAACATGTAGGTTACAAAAAGGGGAAAAAAAAAAAAAAAAAAAAAAAAAAAGTGGTGTTGTCCTCTCGAGTACCACACACCCAAACCACGTGGTCCTAAGGGGTTAAAGGTATGAAATCATTTACAAAACTGTACAGCATGAGCCTTCTTATCCCTGCCAGAGGGGCACGCAATGTATTGCAAAGCAAGGGTTAAAACAGAAATCTTATTTGGTCTTTGTTGCATAAAACAAAAGCACAAAAAAACAAAAGCACTATATCACTAGTTCAGATATTAACTCTTTGAGTACCAGAGAAGTATCCAACACATTGCCATCTGGCACACAAAGGATTAATATCAGAGTATTGCATAACAAGAAAAATACATTAAGGCTGATTTAATACAAACAGATGCAGCAATTCTGTGGCAAGTCAACTGCACCAAAGGGAACACATGAAAAAAAACAAATATTTTAACACCTTAAATACTGGTATTTCCTAATACTCAATCAGTTAATAAACATTTAAAACACAGCATTTTGGGAAATTGTGTTTGTCCCCTATCATACAGTTGCTTTGTGCCACAATTGCTCCTGTTCCTATTAAATCAGCCTCGTTGTGTGTATGGCAGCTTATTCAGTATTTAAGCTGATTATTCACCCAGAACTAAAGCAGTCATTTTGAAATAGCTTTGGTATTACCTTCAAATTGATGAAGGCAAAGAAACAGGACTACTTATCTTTAATCCATTTGCAAATGGTAAGAAAAGTGTTTTAGTAGACACAGTACACCTATATTTATAGATGAAAATAAATGCAATAGACATTACTATCAGGTGGTTTGCGATGCCATATTACTTAAATGGGAAGGAAATAATCCCCTTCATTCACATAAAATGAATGAAGCAGTACAATGACTAGTACTGTAATGATCGCCTATTATAAAACACAGTAGGTAATATTTCAGTTAGAAATCCATCTAGTGCAAGAGAGGTATTATAAGGTAAGTTTAACCCATCTCCAGTGCATTGAGAATGTCTGTCATTAGAAGGCAAGAGACCTGTTCGTAAAAAGATCTTCCTATGGCCGGAAATAACTAGTAGCACCTATGAATTTTGCTCAAGAGATAATGGGGGAGATGCACTAAGGTATGATAAAAAGTGAAGATAACTTCTCCAATCCCTGTGTTATTCTATGGAACCTATACTCTACAGTGGAAGAGATATCTTAGGGCATAGACTCCATAGAATAACACAGGAACCCTTTAATAAAGTGATAAAGCGGAGATAATGTCCAGGAAAAACTATTGTGCATTTTGTAGTGCTGGGAGATCAATATGGCGACTGAAGGAGAGCAAAAGCTCTCCTTCCCTTCTCTCCTGCCTCCGGTAGGAGTGATCGAGATTGGGTTAAGCTTGCTAATGTCATCAGTGAACATGTCTCTGATGAAGTTAGGCTTCCCCTGGTCCTGCCCACGCCTACCTGGAAGTTCGGATAGGATAAAGAGAAATTGATCTCCCAGCGTGATCGGCTGGGAGATCAATACCTGGGGGGGCATGAGGAGTGATCCTCATGCCACCCTCATGCCCCCATGAGTGCCAGGCTAGTTTTAATGTAAAATGTGGCCACTGCAAGGCGGTTATACTGGCTTTTGTAATGACCGCATTTTAGATTTACAACGTACGAGCTTGGCACATCAGGTACAGCTGTCCAATCTCGTACATTGTAAGTAGCTGGCACTCTAGAGGTTAAACAAAGGCAACATTTATAGTGGCCATAACCGCCACTAACACCACCACATAGGTTATGCACTAAGGCATGACAAAGAGGTGATAAAGTGGAGATTTCTTCAGTGATATCATTTCTAATGTTCATAAGATTTCTGGAACTTTGGCGATCTTGGTGAATGGGCTCCCTAGAATAACATAGGAACTGGAGAAATTATATCACTGTAGTTGTCATCTCCACTTTACCACCTCTTTATCAAGCTTTAACAAAGGCAAGCTTTAGTCAGGTTGATAAAGCAATAAAGTTACACAGTTCTTCTGCTATGTGCTGTCAAACCATGTTTACCAAGTTCTTAGAAAGAAGTAAAAAAATTGCACACAAAATTCAAAAGTACACCTATGGAATGGCAACTTTGCCAAAATGTTGATGGTTGACATTTCGCTCTTGTTGAAAACAGAGGTTTTAAAGAACTTCTCATGTGTTGTTCCCCGTTGGCATATCCCAAGCTGCAATTCTTTAAAAGTGGTTAGCGTTGTGAGGAAATTACAAGGACTCTGCCTACTATTTTTTTTTCAAGGCATTTGTTACTGTAATTTCATCTGTTGATTTCTGTACTTCAGCCCTCAGCAGCAGCAGCAGTAGTATTTTTCCTTGAGGACAGAGACTGTATTTCACAGCAGCAATGCTTAGTGTGTAAAAAAGTTGTGACGAGCTAAGGAGGGATCACACCTTGACATGCCTTCTCTAATTAAGCTCACACAACAAGCAACCTAAGGTTTATGTTGACTATGTGAAACCATCCTCCAAAAAATCAGTTTCTCTCACTGTACCCCTTGTCTATCCTCAATATTGAGGACAATGTTCCTCAAAATCCCACAGGGAATTGCTTGTTTAGGCAGATCAATTTACATGTGTGGTCACTGTCAACTACTTTGCATAGTAGTGTTGCAGCTAGGATGGAAGGATATAAGGGGACATCTAAATTATGTAATGTAGGACACACACTGCTTCTTAAAGGGAGGCTCAGTTCTTTTTATTCATGGATTGGTAACGAGTCATGATCCATGCAAATTCAGTCTTGCGCCATCACCTTCCCCAGTCACTTCTTTTTGTCAGTCCACCAGCACACCACCAGCAAAAAAAAAAAAAAAAAAAAAATTTAAATAAATAAATAAAAAAAAATATTTTCAAGGCATATCTTGCTGTAGGCCTGCTCTAATTGCCATCAGTTTCCTAGATTTGCCACTCAAAGATCTAACCCACGTCGCCTCTTTAAAGGGGAACATTCACATCCCCAAAAATGTTCATCATTGCTTTTAAGATGTAAAGCAATATTAGCACTGGCTTTATTTATTTTCTCCACTACCTAAGAGTTGAGATATTAATCTTTGAAATGTGCCACTTCCAGGTATGCGGCACCATGTATGTGTGGCATGGAGCTGCAGGACTTCCCATCTCCCTCCCAGCAGCTCCTGGGGAGCGCGTTTGCTCTTCTCTTCTGAGCTGCATTTTTCTGGGCTAACGTGACAGCGAGCTCCATTTACCATGCTACTGAGGTTGCCCAAAGAGAGCTGTAAAGAATTCCAATTAAAATTCACGTTTACTTCTCTATTGCTTAAAAACTTAAATTCTAGAAAGGTTTTCAACACATTAGCAAGCAATGAGTTGAAGATCTCTAGCATGTAAATTTTGTGTGCGATCCTAAGGAATATTACCCCAAATATGAAAGGAGAAGAACATGGGACTTTACAACATTCCTATATTTGTAGTTTTCCTTCTTGAACACGTTTGGTACTTTGAATGTCCTTAACCATTTGGATTTTAGAGGTGCCCCTGACAAGTTTAAATTTATGATTCATTGTACATTTTCATCTCCAAGGATAATTTTTTTAATGGATTTTATTCTGACATACGCTGGTAGCTCAAATTACTTTGTTGAGATTAATCAAGCTAAAATCATGGAGAGGGCTTGGCCAAAATGGTTTCCTACCAATATCAAGAAATAACGGACCAACAAAACGAACAGGATTAAGTCATTGTGGTGTCTTCCTAAATAAAACGTGTTGGAAAAATGTCATATGATTTAAAATCCATGCTATATTTCTACCAAAAACATTGTTCAAGACCAATATTAATATTATATTTATTAACATTAATTAAGAATGCAAGTAGAAATTAGCATTTTTTTCTTATTTAGCAATTTACCAAAGACACATTAAGGAATATGAATTCCAGTATAAATTAATCACTTAAACTTTTTTTTTTTTGTCTTGAACAAGGTTTTCAGTAGAAAAGCTGGGAAGAATAATAAGAATGTTTAAATCTAAATAAAACCTTAAAACAGACATCAATCATCCCTACATAAAACACAATGTGCAAAGAGGGCAAACTGCTCAGTTTAGATAAGAGATGTCACAGTAACTTATGTTCCCAGGCAGTGGTATCTATTGTGATCAATCACTTTGTAGCCACTGAAAGTTTTATTATCATGTTAGTCTTTAATTTCCATTGGCTGTGCTGCCATTGTATGGTTTTAAAAAGGGGAATCCCATTTGGAAAGTGGTAAGAAACTAATGTAAACAAAACTAATGTAACCACACAGTATCCTATTTACCAAGACTTTAAATCGGTCATGAGCCGATCGATTTTGTGGCTTTATATTTCTGAATGGCATTGTATATCTAAAAGGAATTGTTTGCTAATAAGAGAATAAAGAAATTATCTGTGTATCTTGACAAATGAACTGCAAATCTAGCCAGTATGAATGTGTTTAATATGAACAAAAGTGACTTTCACATGTAGATAACCATTCATGCATGTTCTACAGCAGTGATTCTCCAAATTAGTCCTTGAAACACTGCAACAGTACAGGTTTTCTGAATAGGTGGGTAATCAATGGTTCAGTCATTTTAACTAAATTCAGCACAGCTAGCATAATTACAATCTGATCTGTTGGTGGGCCCTATGGACTAGAGACTAGAATGATTGAGGTACATCACTTCCATTCACTTTAGTGGGTTAGGCTTCAAGTGAAGAGACAACATACATATTCAATTGGCAATTACAAATAAATAAAAAAAAAATTCTGGATGAAACAACTGCACCCATAAGCGATTTAAAGGGGCTTGTAACAGATTCAATAATAGCTCTCCAACACAGTGCAAAGCAACATATTAGAGAGACCTGTCTAAAATCGTTTTGAAGCGTTTCCCTTGTGGTACCAGCTGATTTGTCCCAGAATTGCTCCACTTCTTTGTGCAGATGACTCTGTCTCTGTTTTTACTTTACTGTTAGGGGAAGATATTTGGGTATGAGGTAGCTATAGGCAACAAGGAAATTAGATACAAGCTAACATTTCTAAAGGCTTTTTAATGGCAATGCAGTTGCCAGTTGAGATTTTTAATTGTCAGGACATACCTAGAGCTTCCTAGGAACAGGTCAGTCTGTTTTTATAAGCGATGGGCCAGTTAAATCCTGGGCTGATTTAAAAATGATGTACACAAGTGGGCTGAAGGTGTGATCCTATTCTGGATTAACAGCATAACAGAGTATGTTAATCTCAATTTTTTTTAACCTCAGGAATGTCACCCCAAATATGAAAGGAGAGAACATGGGACATTACAACATTCCTATAGGTGGGGTTTTTCTTTCATGAACACATTGGGTACTTTGAATGTTTTTAACCTCTTGGATGAGAGAAGTGTCCCTAACATCGTTTCACAAAGTGTTGGAATCATCTAAAAAAACAAGGGGTTAATGCTGCTCTACATGCCAGCCCAGAATTTCCATTCCTTTACAGCTCAATGTATTATTGCAACAGATCAAAAAAGCTGGATAAGTAGTGGGAGCTTGGTTCTAAATTTCTGGAGAGAGATCAGAAAAAAGCTCCCAGAGCAACTAAAGCATGTTCCAATTCTTCAGAATATTAAACCATTTGGTAATAAAAGTTTTTTGTAGTTAGCATGTCAGAATTAAAAACAAAAATTGCTGGCTGGAGGCAGCAGTGGAGGAAGCGGAATGCAGGTACTGAACATACTGATGAGACTTATGAACAATTCCAACAGGCATGTAATTGCCTGAATAATTTATTAGCTGCACAAAATGTTAAAACACTCGTTTTACAAAAAAAAAACTTAACTACTTTGAGAACAGTGACAAGGCTGGGACACTTATGGCCTCACTGGTGAAGGTGGATGGGGGCTGCTGATCGGTCTCCGATACTGCAGGAGCAACGTATTAATGAGGAGTTTCTGAACTCTAGTCTGTATGAATCAAAATCCCAAGCCACATCATCACAGCTTGTTGTCTGTTGAGGACCGCCGGATGCTGGACTCACCAATTATGCTTGGTGAAGTGACTGCAGAGATATCTGCACTCCCTGTAGGTAAAATCCCTGGTAGCGATGGCCTTCCAGCGGAATGGTACAAACTGTATTCGGATGTTCTAGCCCCACACCTTCTGAATACTTTTTATGTGGCATTCGAGAACCGCTGTTTGCCTGATACACTCCATGAGGCGATAATAGTGCTCCATAAACCTGGAAAGGATGCTCGGTACTGTGATTCGTATCACCCTATCTCCATTCTCCCTGTGGACACCAAAATTATAGCCAAAGTGCTTGCCATTAGGCTTAATAAAGTCATATCTAGTCTGGTCCACTCGGACCAGGCAGGTTTCATGCCCAGTAAGTCTACTTTTCATAATTTACGTAGGCTATCACTTCATCTACAGTCCCCTGGTGTTGTTGGTGGGTCTGGGGTGGTGGTATCATTAGATGTTTCCAAAGCATTCGATTCTGTAGAATGGAATTACTTATGGAATGTCTTGTTGAAATTTGGCTTTGGGCCTAACTTCCTAAACTGGATCCAGACTTTGTATGCTGCTCCGTATGCCCGGGTTTTGACTGGGAGCCTATTATCAAATAGATTCCCTCTGAGCAGGGGTACATGACAGGACTGCCCTCTGTCTCCATGTTTGTTTGCCTTCGCCAAGGAACCACTAGCTGCAAGGCAGCAAGATCAAACTATTTGTGGTTTTGTGGTGGGAAACAGAGAAGAAAAATTAGCACTGTATGCTGACGATGTACTGGTATTTTTGAGACATGACTGGCTCTCTTCATCAACTTTTATCACTTGTGGAACAACTTAGTCCATTATCTGGACTTTAGATCAATTGGTCCAAGTCTACAATGATACCAATTGACGCAAAGTCTCAGCATATGCTTCCTCCGGATATTCCTCTGTCTTGTGCTGCCTCCTTCAAGTATTTAGGAATAGTCATCACGGCAACACGAAACAATTTTACTAGGGATAATTTAGAACCAGTGATCGCTCGATTTAGGGTTAAAACTACTTCCTGGCTCAATCACCCTTTAAATGTTATAAGCAGAGTGAAATTTCGTTAAAATGGTATTCTTGCCAAAATTCTTATATATTTTCGAAGGAGCACCGATCTTAATTCCCAAGCGATATTTTAGGGAAATCGATTCCATTATTACTTGCTTCTTATGGGCAGGTGGGGCTCCATGTATAAAACTTGATAATTTGAAGAGTCCAATGAATCAGGGGGCTATCTCTTCCTGATTTCTATTCCTACTATCTGGCGGCCCAGGTCCAAAATATATGTTATATAGTATACCAGGTTCTAACCATTCCTTTACTACTATAGATGAGCCATACTTATTGCCAGGGTATGATCTTTCACATGTTATCACGGTAGGAGCGACTGTGTGTGATCCGGTCATTGTGCCCACCCAAGTGTATAAGATTTGGCTATGTTTAAAAACAAAATCGCTGGCTATACAGTGATCTCCGCCTTCTGGACTTTGGTCGGTTGTGGTCCGATTATGGCATTACTAAGATAGGACAGTTGTATGATAGTCAAACACTTAAACATTTGAACATTTACATGTGGAATATGGCACCCCCCATAGGTTTTTCTTCACATATCTTTGCTTGCGTCATGCACTTACAACACTACAGGCAGATAAACCCTTTGTCCTTGAGGAGTTCTCTTTGTTGCGAATGGCAAACTCACTGTCTTCCCTCAGGCCCGTATCATTTATTTACTCATGGTTAGTAGACATTAAGATGACTGACAACACTGTGCTGGTGGGAGCAAGATGTCGGTGACTTGGAAGATTGGGAATGGGGCATGGCTAACAGGGGTCCTAAAGCAGTGTCTGCGACAAATAAACATCAACTCATATAGCTAAAAATTTTCCATAGAACTTATTATACTCCTGTACGACTTTGTAAAATAGGTAAACTCACACACAGTAACTGTGCTAGATGCGGTAAAGAGGGGGCTGACATTCTAAAATTGATTTGGCAATATCCTTCAGTGCTCTCCTTTTGGTGTGAGGTAACAGACGCATTGTCATGAATGTAGGATGAAATTTATCTTTGTGTCCTAAAATTTGCTTACTTTCCATTTTACCTGATCAACTTCACTCGACAGGAGAATATATAATGTTGGGGGAGGTACGGATTATGGAGCGAAAGGTGGTGGCACTGGTATGGATGGGTGTTAGGGCTCCCAGGTGAGAGGACTGGGTTACATTAGTTAACAACAATCTACCTCACTACCGGGGACTATATCTTCACAGGGTTATTCCTGACAAATTTTGGAGAGTGTGGGGGATTTGGATATCCTACTTCCTTGAAAATTAATATGACCCGAGTACGGACGCTGGGAATTTTTTTTTTTTTTTTTTTTTAAACAACACACACCAAATTACACAGTGTGTAGATACTGGAATGCACACTTATTGAAACAGTGTTGGGGACTTATTGAGTACTTTTCAATAGAGGTATAAGGGATGTGCACCGTCATGGTTTTTATACATCTTCCTGAGGAAGTGGTATTTGTGTGTGGATGCATGATGCTGCTTAGCTCATCTATGTCCTGTAATGCATCTCGAATCAAGTATCTCTGGGATATTTTCCCTTCCTGTCTGTCTCTCCTGGGTCTTTGGTCCTTGCTGGGGCTGGGGTGGTCCATCTGTCCGCATAGGTATTGAAGTGGGGGTTACTGGGTAGCTAGTTTTTTGTTCGGTTTTATTAGCTCCTTTCCCCTTTATTAGGGAGTGGGAGTGGGTTGGAAATAGAAAATTAGACAGAGATAATGTGGTCCTTCTATTATGTCTTTTGTTATTTTCTTCATATTGCATATGCAAATGTATTTCCTTTCCTTGTGACTCTGTCTTTAATAAAAATAAAAAAAAAATTGCTAAAGCATTCAAGGCAGTGCAAACAGTATCTAGCATCTAAAGAGTTAAATTGTATTACTCTCCAAGTTGTGCTTCTTAAAGCAAGCCACCAACATTAATTTACTTTAGTCAGAGGGGGAACGTCACCTTTTAAGTAAAGTGATGGATCAGTGCCTCTAATCAACACACATTCATTTCAAGCCAACAAGCACAATGCACTGAATAGCTTAGAAGGACTTACAAACCAGATGAGATGTTATTCATTGACTTCACATTAAAAAGAATCCAGTTGTGTGGGTGGCTACTTGTGGATTGCCGTGAACTGAAACAAAACCACAACTCTGGATTGGTCGATACAATATCCTATTTATCAAACAGATTATATTATGACTGGTCTAAATTACCAGTTGAACTTCAATTTTATGAATTCTGCAAGTGTGTAATCAAAAACACAAAAGTACATAATCTATAAATATGTAATGTGTAAAATAATATTATTCATACCCCTAACCATGTGTGCTCCAGTATGAAGTAGGTTTAGGCTTAGTCTCTTAAATGTGGCTTCCGTACCAGTGATACCTGTAATCCACCTTTTATGGATCAAAAGCAAAACCCAGAGGTTCTCCAGCCCTTCAGACAGCTACTGCTGCCATTGACTGAACAGTCTTCAGTGCAGTTCATTAAAATATATGGCATGGTCACCAAATGCTTACCTTCAGTCTCTATCAAAAAGGACTCCCCCTAGGGGAGTGAGGGCCCAGCTGCAAGATGAGCCCAAGACTGAACAGACTCAAAGCTATTGCATCAGTGATCTTGTATAGAATATTGAGCTTGTGGGAGGGGTGGTGACTGTCCTAAAACAAATAATAAAACTTACAGTATGTGGAATATATCACTTATGAACTGCTTATTTCTACAGAGCAAACAGGATCTGTAGCACTGGACAACAAGGCAATAAGATTTATACAGAAGACTTATGAAAAATGCATGCTTCTGGGCTGTGGTAATTATTCCTAGGATACATTGGTTCAAATTAATACATTAATTATGCAGTATTCACAAGTGTCCCTTTTTAAAGGGATAATCTGGCAATCTTAATATGCCTCAGCAGCTGGAAGTCCAAAGATTGACTACATATATAGTCTCCAAAAGTGTCTATAATTTTGTGACACACAGGGGCAGAACTACATGGGTGCAGTGGTATAGTCAAGCTGGCGCCCAGGGATGTCCATCTGTCCCAGGTTCTAGAAGGTTCTAGCTAGGCATTTGAAAAAAATTTTGTTAAGGGGCATAAAAAAGGTTTGAACTGGGGCCCTGCAATGATTAGTTAAACAGTGGTGACACAGGATCTACTTTTTTCATGAGCTACAATCTTACCAGAATGTGCCAATAGTCCCTTGCGTTCACAATTAAACATATTGTGCAAAAGTATCCAATGCAATCACTATTCATTGTGAATCTTATTGTGATCCATTTGGTATCACTTCATGATCTACTGGTACATAGCAATCTGCCTATTGGTGTTTGGTGTTGCTGTGTGGTCCAATCAGAGTTTGTTTTGTTTTAATAAAGGTGACCAGACCTGTGTGGAAAAAGTCCAATGTCCATTTATTGCCTCCACTACTACAATAGTTTAGAATAATAGTTCTAGGGATGGACTGGCTTAGTGTGCTATTGGGTGATCTCATGGTGGAATCAGGGGCCATGTTGTTCCTTTGTTTTTTTAGGGCCTGGGTCACCCAGCTTGTATAATCATATTACCTTATTTGTCCAGGATTAGTGTGGCACTACTACTGCTTCCATGAGGAAACGTTGTGTAACATTCTTTATTGCCAAATATACATGTGGCTACCATTATATTGGGATGTCAAGTTTATATTAAGACAAAAATGGGTATAGAAGCATAACTAATAAAAAAATTATATTGATATGTGGTCATTAAAATTATTTAATTTGGGTTGCCTGGATCCTTGTCAGTGTTAGTCACAATTTACACATGAGATTAAAACTGCAGTGAATTTTAAGCAGCCATATGTTCATGCTTTAGGTTTCCAGTTCTCAGATATGAGCCTGCCAGCACCACCCATCCATATGAGGTCAAATAAGAACACTATTGTGCAGTACTGCATAGGTTAGGTATGAATAAAGTATGTGTTAAATATGTGTTGTAGCTCACCGGGTTTACTTGCCACCTTTCACTGACTCCCCATCCAGATACAGCCTCTTACTCTTTCTCCAAGGAGGAAATTACAGTATCTGAAGATACTATTGTGCAGTGCTGCTTAGGTTATGTATCAATAAAGTATGTGTAAAGAATGTGCTGTTGTGTGTCAGTGTGTTTTCTCACCACCTTTCATTGATTACTCATCCATATAATGCCTCTTACTATTCTCTGCTCCACTTAACTACATCCATGTGTCTACTCCATCTTTCCACATCCCTATCCCTGTACGTTCTCCTACCCTTCCCAGCCCACTGATCTCGCATACACAACACACTACTTTCCCATCATTTTCATCTTTTCAACTTGCCCTTTAACTAGATCCACCGTTTAAACACATTCTTCTCCTCCATTATTTTCTTCACTCACTCCATTTCCATCTCCACACACTCTGTTTTTCTCATCTTTCCATTTTGTCACCAATCAACTCATTTTTTCTTGAATCCTTAATTATATCCTCTCACGGTCTTCCTCTTATTGCCACTCATTCCTGTATTCTGCTACCACAGGTCATTTTGCTAGCTCTTCTACTCAAATTGCCCATCCCTACTTGTCTTAGGCAATTATGAACAACATCAATCCATTGCCATTCCCTCTTTGGTACCTTTTAATTTACACCATCTTTAAGGCCAAGGACCATATAAGGTCAATGGCTAGAAGTGAACATTGCTAAACACTTCACTGTAACGGTGTTTTGGAGAACAAACCCACCATTACAATGGTATTAAAACATTGCCTGACAGATAGCTCTGAAACACCTATACAAACACACATACAAACCATAACCAATTTCAGCATTTAGTCAAGCAGACATCTTAAGTTAAAGGGGAACTACCAATGCCTAATAGCCTCCCACCTCTTTCCTAACTATAGCCAAAAAATCCTAATGGCTGCTTATGAATATGACCCTTGCCTTTGGTAAAGAGATGGCATCTTCAGTCAGTCCTGGATGTCATGTCCACGGGAGGTGCACATGACCGTTGCTAGCAATTTTTCCAAGTGAAGCAGGGAAAATCCATGAGGCTGTTTCACCTTCAAGATTCTCCAGATGAAAGGACAGTTTGAGCGCCGAAATGAGTAGAGCCTTACATTTGCTACAAACTGCTACATTGTACAGTTGACTTCAAGCTCCGATTCAGTACCCAGAAGTTCCTGACATCAGTGAAAGGAGATAAAGTTGCTTTCTCTGGGGCTCAATTAACTATGTTTCCACAACAAGCCTAGATTGAGGACAAGAACAGTGCCGACTGGACTGATCAGCCATTGAACACCGCTCATGGCAGTACCCACCGGCGAGGAACAGTGACTGAGATATCAGAAAAGGAGATCCATTACTTGACTGTATAAATGCCTTTGAGACTGGAAATCAAGTAAGGGGCCATCTATCTCCACTGTATGTGAATTATTAGTGACTTCTGACAAAATGACAAACTGCATAAATCAGTTTTTTTACTGACGCTTTTTCTGCTGTGGACTATCGGAACTGTTACCCAGACACTTCACTCATAAGAGTTTCCATGGACAGAAAACACAGAATTTCTTTTCTTTGGAATTTTAGTAAGTAATTTTTGTTTTTTGATGCATCATGTTTATGTTTATTTTTACAGGCAGTCTGATACAGATGCTTAAATTTATGTGAATAGGTTCCTTTTTTAGCTATTAGCCAATATCGTTATTTCAAATATTTTAATACATTAAAATTCTGATTTTATCCATTTTTAAGATTGTCATTTGACTTACTGTAATGACTAGTGTTCCTAAACTACTACACTTAGATGGTCCATCTTTTGCACTGCCCCCTCCCCGTTTTGTGCTCATACTGACACCCAGCCTTGTCCCACTGCACATGTAACCACAGAACAGTGATAGTCAATATGCAGCCCTCCATCTGCTGCCAGACTGTAAATCATTGGCTGGCAGAGAATGGTGGAAGTTGCAGTCTAATTGTAACAATGCCACAGAGCCACACACAACCTCCAGCCTTGTCCCACTGAACTGGTAACCATGAGAACACAAACTTATAAACCCCCCCCGCATCTATCCCACTGAGCCACATATATGGAGCCTGACTGCCCCAGTATTACTGTGGATATTCCTGGGCATAGACTGAAAACGGCAATATTTTTGTGGGAAATTTATTGTGGTAAGTGAAAAGATTAAAGTTTTATGGGTTATCTATGTGACGGTATTACCCTGGAAAAAGATGCAACTTGCAAGTTTTCCTGCAAAATTTCCCATGGGATAAAACAGGACATTTTGCCCATCCATGCCCAATATATAATCAATAAAGTGGTCCTGAATGGAAGACTTCTGTGCCTTGCTTCTGTTGTATTTTGCTATGTAATACAGCCAGAACAAGAGCAGTGTTAAAACTATACTGCCCGAGTGCTCTAGAAATAAGAAGCTGTCTATGCTGAATTGCTTACAATTGTAAATGCAATGCAATTAATGAACCACTTTTAAAGTCTTGGATCACTTATCTTGTAATTTGCAATTGGCAAAAAAAGTGGTTCTAGGATCTTGGAAGTGGGCAAAGCAACATCACTCTTCTCATCCCACGATTGGCAATTTTCCCTTATTACAATAGAACAATAAATCATTTCTAACATGCAGTTTATAGAACGAAATGATAATTTTTTATCAAAACTACGACAATTGATATAATTTCTATTTTTTTTTTTTATTTTTTTTTTATCTAAGATGCAAACAATTTGACAGCACTAAGTTTTAGGGAAGGGGAGATTAGAGAAAAACAAAAAAAAAAATCACTCATTTACCTTATTATGGTCATAAAATCCTACAGGCCCCTGTGAATTTTTCAAGAGAACATCTTCAAGTCGTGGCTATCCCATCTACATGCCAGTTGTTGGCAGTTTCAAAGTAAAGCACAGAGAGTACAATACCCTAATTAACCCACTTAACTCTTCTCATCCTTTAAATGAGAATTTTTCTAAGCACAGTGAGCATAGGTTGTGGTCATGTGGTCTGGCTAGTAGTGATGTCAGTCTCTATGGACATAACATCCAGGATTGATCAAAGATGGTATCTTGAACTGAGGAGGAAGGGAAAAATTCAGAGGCCATTTGACTTCTCCAATCATAGTAAGGAAAGTGAGGGGTTAAAAGGCAGTGTTCACTTTAAATTAACCCCTTGATGACCAGGGGAGTGTATAACATTGTTCTGCAATTAGTTGTACACCCCTGTGGTCCTCAAGGGGTTAAGGTGTGAGTATGAAATAGTACAGGATAACCAAATGAGCAGGACCTTTTAGTGTTTAAGCAACATTACTGGCTTCAAGTTAAAGGGATAGTAACACTTCGTTTTAACTTTATTTTATTTTGTAGGCATTAAAAAAACATGAAGAATGATATAAGTCTTATCTCTCAAACCTTTATGGTTTATGAGATATTCACAAGCAACGTTCCCCTCCCCGCCCCTTTTACCTAGTGTAAGCCATCTCTTCTCAGATGTGAGTCTGGTTGTATGACAGTACAGATAACAGAAGGGGACAGTTTTCTTTGTATGAAAACAATGGAAGCCCTTCCCCCCTTGACAAGTTTTTCAGCTTTTTCCATTATCTTAATTGAAGATTGTCCCTCTCTGCAGTCTACCTGGGCATCTCCCTTCTGATCTGGTTGAACAGGGGGGATACTTTGTTTGTGAATATCTCTTAAACCATAAAGGTTTCAGAGATAAGACTTATATCATTCTTCATGTTTTTTTAATGCCTACAAAATAAAATAAAGTTAAAATGAAGTATTACTATCCCTTTAAGGCATTTATTTTAACCCTTTATGTGTCATAGGAGTAAGAAACACATTGCAGACAACACGTTACATACCACCCTAGCACTCAAAGCATTAAAAAGATAAGGTTGAGAAACTTTGAGACTCAAAGATTGGAGGATACCTGGTATTTGGCAGGAGTTGGGGCAACTATAAATGGTATTTTAGATAACAGTGTGTAGTTCTAGTGATATAGTTTGTTTGTTGTTTTTTTTGTTTTTGTTTTTTTTGAAGATCTGAACATTACAGGGAAACCATTGTAGGTTTACCACAAAGTTACTTTACTTGTCTATGTGCAAGAGATCCTCTGTGAAATTGCTTGAAAACCATGTAGTCAGATGTCTGCTGTTTAAGAGGGATAATAACTTAAAGCGATAGTAACCCCCCCCCCCCCGAAAACATGATGCCAAATCCAAGGAATCATGCAAACATACTTAACTCCCTTATTCCAACCTCTCAAACCTTTATGGTTTGAGAGATGTAAGACAAGAAAGACCTCCGCTCCCTCCCCCTTCTCATGCATCCGCTGTATAGCTGACGTCATGAGATCCTGCTTCCAGGACCAGACGGTGGCTCTGCAGGAGCGCTGTCATCTAGATATCTCCGTATTATTACTTCATCGGAATGGTCTAAAACGTGTGCCTGCCTTGCATGATTCCTCACATTTGGCGTCACGTTTTTCGTGGGAGTTACTATCCCTTTAATATTCAGTATATACACATTTTAGGGTTTATCTTGCCAAGTAAAGAAAGGGAGCTTCCATTCCTGAGAGAGGTTTTATTCAAAAGTCATTGCAGCTCAAACTTTATTTTTGGGGGATTTCAGTTTCAAATTTGATGTGGCACTGATGCTACAGTAGCCTATGGAGATTTCTGGTTAACTTAACAGCTATCCACAGCATGATCTACAATAGCACCAACATAAAATGTAAGGCCATAACTGCATCTAAAAATGCAAACTTGAGCTGCAGTAACATTTGAATAAAATATCTAATACATAAACCCTACAATACTTATAAACATATAGAAAAGCTGTAACTATTCTTTTAACATCATGACTAGTGGTGTTGGCACTGACTCGTCACCTCCAAATAACTCAGAGGCATAATCTTACATGCTTTCAATTTGCACAACAGCAGTAGGAGATATGGGTGTTATTATAACTGAAGAAAATGTCCCACTCAGAGAGCTAACACACTACTGTTGTGTATTCTTGGTCCCGTGCACGTTTTGGAGTGCTTCTACTTCTTCAAGTCATTGCCCCTCTGACATGCTGCTGGTGTCGCTTCCTGTCAGTCCTATGGTTATGCTTCATGAATTATCTCAATGAAGATAGGTATGGATGGGATCCTGCTTTCCCTCTTCCCATGTGTTTTTATGGGTTCAGCAGATAACATGTTTAGGTTTTGGATCATGAGTGAAGTACCTCTAGGATGCAAATTTCAGAGATGAGGAGATTCATGTGGGGCCTACTACTACAGGGGCTAGATGTTGCAATAGAACTAGCAGTAGGGATCAGTAGCTCTGCTGTTTGAACAACAGAAGCACTCATAGCTAGGGCTGCTGATGTTGCTTAGTCAACAATGGTGAGTGCTGGATTTGGAAGCAGTGATGATGAAGAGGATTGCATATGTATATTTAGGCAAGTTTATTTTTACAGGCTTTACAGTTGCTCTCCGAAAGTTTATACACAGGGATATTGCTCCTTTCCAGTGCTGGAAGACCATAGTATAATTACTTTAAACTTAAGCTGAAGGGGAAGACAGTGTAGGGATATGCTCTAATATAACATCACCATCAAGTAGGTAAATCAGCTGCAGCATCATCAACTGCATCTGCTTTCTCCTCATCTCTACTAGTTTCATATTCTTCTAGTTTTTTTTAAATCCTGAAATTCATTTCTTTACTTTTGCCCTTAGGGGTTTTATAGAACATGGACCACTAGTTTCTTGGTGTCATGAATGAAGCAGCATTGGGTTTCACTGCTAAATCCTCCTCCACTTTAGCAACAACATTAGAATGCAATTCTTTAACGTTAGTGTTGTCAAAAGGTTCAGCAGTACCAATACTAGTTGTGAGACTTTTCATGTCACTTTTACAAACAACCTCCTCAAGAGGATGGTCATAGGCCTTTAATGCACAAGCTGCATCAACCATGGCTGCCATCACTTTCAGAGTACTGCCACTAACACTTCCATGCACTACTAATAATTTCAACTTACCCTGCCCCTAGCACGTTTTGTGGAAATGATGATGGTAGTATTGAAGTTTACTGTAAAAGTATGCAATATAGATGTTAACTTGTGGAGTGATGTTTTGTCTGTCTGAAAATATAGCCTGATCTAGGTCTGTCACTCTCAGCCCCAGCTCAGGTGAAGGATCTCATCTGTGTCAGTGTCAACTATCTGTAAAAAAGGGGTTTTAACATTTGTCTGTAGATATCAGTATACAAAATCACACACACACACAAACACACACACACACACACACACACACACACACACACACACACACACACACACACACTCCCTGCAACCACAAACAACTCTATCTCACCCTTTTAGCCTGTCTGTGGAGCCTACACTAGTAGCTAGTATCAAAATGATCTTTCCCAAGTATTGCAGTATTAGTTTACAGTAAAGGATAAATAGGTTAGGTTTATAATCACCAGCTTGCAATAAAATAAAATATACAGTACCAAATCTCTCCATATCCTTGTCGTTCTTGTGAAAGTAGGAGATAGTTTAAAAGAATGTCAAGCTGCATTTGGCTTTTGGGGTCTTGTTTTGAATTTAGTATTCTGTACTAAATATGTCTGCATATCATATATATTGCTCAGTGTCAGTAGAATCTCTGGCTTAGACAGGTCAAGTATCACCTTCCTGACTGACACATATCAGGAAACCATTTTTTTATTCAACTTTCTTCCTTCACATCCACAGAACAGCTGGCAATAGCTAACAATACTCCTATCAAAGAAGCTCTAGCTAGATCCCTCTGATTGCCTATAGAACGCAAAAATCAGCTACTCTCTCTCTCAAGCACACAACCTGAGATATGGCAAATGGATGCACCTTTTATACTAGCATTGGGGAATTATGTGGAAATGCTCTGCATGGGGAGGAAATATACATCAATTTCAATGCAATGAAAAACATGGCTACAAAGATGAAAACATCACTTTTTCCAGGAATTCCCATACACAATGGTTCTTTTTTTGCTGCAAAATGTCCCACCCTCCCCTAAGCCCTTGGAAAAAAACTGGCCAGTGCCTGGCATTTCTTTTTATATTCTAAATCAGTTTACCTTTGAAAGTACATAAAAAGTGCTTCTTCTACATTTTTTTCTGTTGCAACAGTCATGTTTTGGATGAATTCTATGGCACTTTTTTTTTTTTTTTTTTTTTTTTTTTAAACACAATTTGCATGAAGAAACCCATATTTTACTTCCTTTACTAAAACATCAGTATCCTTAACACATTATCTCCATTATTGCCTAGGCTGTTTATTTGTAAATATCAGTGGATGCATAAGATTGATTTAACTGGAGCTTGGCAAATGCAAATACAACCAATTTGTGACAAATTGGAAGAATTCCTCTCCAGCTCTTACAGGGTAATGAAGAATGCTCATTTCTACTGAAAAGTGCTGCAGTGAATTATGGCTAAAGGCAGGAGTTGAAAATTGGTCATAAAAAGACCATTTCTTTCCTTGAACAGATGCCATTTAAAATAACTCCTTTTAACTTCTCCTTAAAGGCAACTATCATACAATAGTTGCCCCATACACAGATCTACCTCTGGAAGCAGACCTGCTCATTAACACATTTTGGGGCCCGGTAGACCAATAACAGAACAGGCATCTGAAAATAGACCCGCATTTCCTGTTATGCGTGATGCAGCTCCCCATTGACCTGCTGCATAGAGCTTGAAAACCCAAAGCAGAGGTTCTATGGGGAATGCTTACAGACTTCTATTTTAAATTCCAGCCGAGCGGGTCAGTTTTATGTCCCAACAAATACCTGATAGTCATTTTGGGGCCACACAGTAAACATAATATAATTATTATATATCTTGGGAAATGCATGTTGCCTTTTCCTGCATTAGGAAAATAAGGATAATGGAAAGCAAAAAATGTAGTTATATATTAACTCCTACCATACTGTAGAGGCGGCAGTAATAGACCAATAAGGGATCATTTAAAGCTGGTGAGATGGTGCTGTTGGTTAATGTAACCGCTGTAGAATCTGTTTAAACCTAAAAGTCACAGGTTCTGGTCCCAGAGGAGTCAACTCATCCTCTCATCATTCTGAAGTAAATAAAATGAGTACCATTAAATTGGGTAATAATATCTATACACCCAGGACATACTTGGAAACGAGAGACCAGCTCAATGCATCTTACCTGGTAAAATACTTTTGATATTATTTTAAATGATTGGTAATGCAAGAGTTCCCATAGCTTAGATATCTGCAAAGATGGGTGATGTCAGCACCTTACTCTCCAATAATGAAAGTTAAAGCAAGCTTGCTTCTCTCTCCATAGACTACCCATATTGTCAAAACTGCCACTTTCTTTATATATGGCTTCTATTAGGAGGAAATAATTCTCCCATGGACACTAAGTGAAGCACTGATATCACCCAGCTCTGCAGATCTCAATGATCTGCAGATTAAACAATTAGAATGGGTGAATTCTACTCTATCCTTTGTTTCCATAGCTCAAAGGGTGCTTCCAATAGTTTAAATTGGTCTTTTTATTAACTCTTTGCTGACCTTTTTCAAGGGTTAAAGAGTTGAAAATTAAATTCACAGTATTGCCAATTTTCAGCTATTCAAAAACATTTAGGATGAAGAATTATAAAATCTTATTTTAATGTTAAAGCACAACAGAGGGAGATGTATAAAATAGGAGTTGTAAAATTGTTGCAGACTGACAAACGTTTTGTGACAGTTTGCCAAGTGCCATCTCCAGTCAGTCAACTTATTTGAAAAGGGTTGCAGAAATGGTTACATTGTGTCAAAGTCTAAAGAAATTTTCTAAAGAGGGATAGCAATGTTTCACAAAAAAAGCAGCTCTGATGAATCTCCATAGTATCTGGGCCATGGATAGCATTATTTCAATACTGTCTGAGTTGCAGCTCAAGAGTTTTTGAATGATAATGTAACCCCTTCCTGCCCCTTTTTCCTAGTGTGAACATGCCTCCCCTCAGATGTGGAATCTGGTCTCTTGACCAGACAGGTCGCAGCAAGGGACAATCTTCTTACTGTGATAAGGAAAACCCTGCCCCCCTTGACAGGTTTTTCCTTATGCTCACTGAAGATTGTCCCTCTCTGCTATCGATCCTGACAGTTTTGCTGCTCTGTGGTCACTAGTGTTACATCAGTAAAAAGGGAGGGAGGGGGATACTTTATCATTCAATTACTGAACTACAACTCTAAGTATAGAAATATCACTACCATGGCCCAAATACTATGAAGATTAATTGGAGCTGCTTTTATTGTGAAACATTACTATTCCTTTAAGACTTACCACCAGGTATAACCTGCTCTTTAGAGAAGTATATAGTGACAGTTCTGAGAAAAGATACTCCGTTGCAAACTCTCATAATCGTCTCAAATTGACATTTATAAACTTTACATTTCTTCTTTAAAATTCATGACAATGGGTCATTCTTATAGAGAATTCTTAAACATAACCTAAAAAGGATTTTTATAAATCTTACCCAATGATCCATATATGCAAAAATGGAGGAATTCAGGAGCAAACCAACTGCACCACAAGGAATACAAATGTCTATTGATTTGATTATTGTCTTCTGTGTATGACCTTTGCCTTCCCAGTTTGACTTTGCTCCTGTTTGCCATCTCCATCTCCCGGCTTATGAGCTGCTATGATCAACCAAGTCTGCCTACCTCTGAGACGCCTGGCTTTTGACCGTGGCTAAATACGACCAAGTTTGCTTCCTACCTCTGCAACATATGACAAAGTCTGCCTGCCTCCAACTCCTGGCTTATGACCTCTGCTACGAATCACCATGCCTGCCCGTCTCCAAACCTCTGACTTAGGATAGTGGTTACAAACCTACAGTCTGCAGCCACAGTAGTGTTCCGACCGTTTCAGCTGCAGTCCTATTTTGCCTGTGGTTACTCTCTGTGGCATGGAGTATGCCCATCCTGTCATCTGGCTTTGCGGCCAGCAACAAGCTGCAGCAAGGGTACATTTCTACACTACCATTGCTTTCTAGCATCGCTCTCATTACAGCGCACTCAAACCTCCTAAATCACTTTGTGTATACTCTTTGGCTCTGAGCATTACAGTACTCACAGTTGACAGAGGCCAGTTTGTCCCTCCAACAAACCTGCCAACATTAGTGGAATCCAAACCCACCCCTGTTCTGGAAACAAACAAATCTTGAGAGATGATGTATGTATATAGTGGTAAAAAATACATTAAAACAAATGTATTAAATATATGTTAAAATAGTTATTAAAAAAATGGCAGGAAAGACTTGTTTCAAAGCTATTCAGGCTTTTTTCAAAGCATACAGCCAAAAAATAAAATATAAAAAAAGGTGAAAATGCTCCACATATACATCCTATACCTTTTGTATTAAATTATATCTGTCTCACAAAAAACTATGTCACAGTGTATTGGAACCAATGGGCAAATGAAGGGGCAGCCACAGGGATAATAATGTACTTATATCGGCCAGTCAGTCAATCATATCTGAAATGGAAGCCAAGCTCCCACCAAACTGAGTGGTTGAGGTCATAACTTATCAACAAATCCACATATACCAAAAAATGGTAAAATTGCTAAAAAAAATAAAGTGAAATACAAAACGCTTGTATGTATATACACAATGTAAATAATGCATTACCCATATGGTTCACAGCCTTCAAAGTGAACACAAGCTTCAAGTCACCAAGAGTGACATGACATACAAAAGGGGAACACACATTACTCAATCCCTTATTATACATACCCAAATTTGTGACACAACAGTACAAAAAAATAGCAACGTGACTCACATCTAAGTTATTTGGAGAATAACTACACTATTAGAATAATTCTATATATCCATTATAAAACATAACTATGCCCACTATAAAAAGATTAAATATTACCCAAACAGTATTAAATTTATATAAATATATAATATATATATTGCATCATCTAAGAAAATTATCCAAAAACACAAATTGAAACTCATTAGTGCTTCATATAAAAACTTCTGGTCTTTCCTTTTATGGAAAGAAAATAATAAAATATGTAATTCTATGTGTATATTTTGATGTGGATAGAAGGGTTTGTTAATAAAGAAAATAATTGAATTATATTAGGTCATATATGAAACTAAACATTTTGAATTGTATGGGGGGAGAGAAAAAAAAAACAAAAAAAAAAACAAAACATTTTTGCTATAGTGAACAAATGTGTGAACAATGAACATTAGATGTCATCTTAAATGTGATGGAAAAAAATAGATAAAATTATATGGCCTAATCTGAAATAATCTCATTTGTGAGAAGTAATAATGTGGCCTAATCTAATCTCATGTGTGATACAAATAAAAACCAAAGATTTTGCTTCTATAAAAACCTATAACCCTGGCTCAGCTATTTTATATAAGCCTTCTGGAACTACCATGTACAGTTGAAACATCCAGAAGGCTTCACTTTTCAAATATTTAATTTTGATGGCCACCCACTGAAGATGTTACATGCTCTAAAGGTGTCACTAAGTACCTCTGGATTTTTTTGAGTGATACATACTCGGGTGTAGAGATCCATGTTCAGCTTTTCTATGAAGTTGGCCAAATCTACACCTCAGCGTTCGAGTAGCCTCCCCAACATACTGAGCACTACAAACTCATTATTAAATACATTGCAGAAGATGTTCCACAATCTAACCTACCAAATATTGGAATATTCTCCCCTGTTAAAGTACTCTGAATGTTTACTTGGCGCAATCATATTTTTAATGGTTTTCGCTCTTAAATACTACATTAGGTCATAGACAATATGATTAAGTACTGGATCTAAAGTTAAATGGACTAATGTTTGACACAGTTTTCCTCTTATACATTAATTATTTGTGTATCCAAATTCATAGACGTCAACCATTCAATTTGGTAGGAACAAATGATTTTGTCGATTTTAGAATTTGTGTGTAATCCCTTTTAAATCAAAGGAGGCATGGTTTCCCATATTGTTTTGGAATACAAGATGTGTTCCATTCTGACGAAATGATAGCGAGGCTTGGCTCCAATTCTAGTTTTGATTGGCTGACTACAGCTCTAATACACTGTGACATCTTCTTTGTGATACGGATGTAATTCAGTACAAAAGGGATTGAATGCACACTTAGATATATAATAGGTGATAATGCTCTATAAAAAGATTTCTGTGTGACTGGCAAACACACCCAGGGAAGGCAGTAAGGAGAAGTTACTGCTCCCATGGCAATTCAATGGTGGCATGATTTTCACTGAAGGCCCCTGCTACTCCTGTGAAAATCACTGCAGGGAGTTGGCTTGCCACCAATTTGCCACTCACTGTGACTATTAAGGCAGACACAGCCCAGCTCCAGTACCAGCCAACAGCTGTCCAGCCCCATGGAAGGTGATGAGCTACATGCACTCCCCAGGCCTGAATTGCAGGAGAGCAGGCTGCCAGTGTGCAAGCTGCAGAGGTTAAGGCGCCCAAGTGTCTGCAAGTATAGGTACAACTTACTTACATTGTTCTACAACCAACGGAACGCCTGAAATACTCTGCATTACATGCAGCTCTGGCAGTGTGAACAGTGTTGGCAAGGCATGCACAGAAAATAATTACTTGACCCTTTGCGTACCACTCTGGCACTCAAGGGGTCAAGTAATTATTTTCTGTGCATGCCTTGCCAATGCCAATCACATTGCCAGTGCTGCACGTAATGCAGAGTATGTCAGGAGTTTCGTTGGTGCTTTCATTGCCCAACATGTGTACTCCACTCACTGCATCCGCCGCTTTAACTCCACAGCACTGTGTACTGTAGGAGGGGAGCGAGTTATAGTCAGAGCGGGGTTTGGGGGGGGGGGGAAGCTTCCAAAGAGGATGGCAAATTTAGGGAATTTGTGAGAGATAATGTAGCCTCCCTGATCAGACAGCTCCCTATATGTCCCAAAAATAGTGAGGAGCAGCTCCAAGACCAGTCACAATGAGTACATGCGTTCTCACCTCTGCTCCACATTTACCATCCAGTGCCTGCAAGTCCCTTTAACCATTCAGCCAAGGCCCAACAAGCAAGAGTCCTTCCCTCACACTGAAGCCTCATATGGACTAAATAAGTAAGTAGGAAGAGGTGGGGATGTGTGTGTGGGGGGGTCAGACTATATTACCCAGATGTGGGGGGGGAAAGAGTGTATTACCCAGCAGTGTGTGTGGGGGGGCAGAGTTAATTACCCTGCCATGGCTAGATTGAGTATATTGATCAGAAATGGGGTTATATATATACACATATACATACATACATATAATAACTATGCAGTTGGACATTTCTAGGTATGTGCTACCTTCAATAGGAGGGATGGAGAGGGTGTGTTATCCCTTGCAGTGGGAGGTGGACTGTATGTACCACCCTACTGAGTGTGTGTGTGCGCTGTGTGTACATAGTGTGTGTGTGTGTGTGTGTGTGTGTGTGTGTGTGTGTGTGTGTGTGTGTGTGGGGGGGGGAACGGTTCATGCTTTAACTTTCATTGTGTGTTTGTGGGGGGGGTAGAGTTAATGTATTATCTTGCAAATGTATTTGTGTCTGTGTGTGTACATGTCTTGCATCCATGTGTGTGTTTCATTAATTCCCTACATAACATGTTGGGCAACACCATCCCACATTGCTAGTTTACATTTTGGCTGCATGACTTGGGGAAAAAAATAAGCTTGAATAGCTTTGAAACTACTTAATTTCTAGCCAAATGTTTAAGTATTGTAAAATATATTTAAAGGGATAGTAATGTTTAAAAATAAAAGCAGCCCCAACTAATCTGCATTGTTTTTGGGCCATGGAGAGTGTTATTTCAATACTGTCAGAATTGTAGTTCAAGAGTATTTCAATGATAAAGTATCTCCCTCCTGCCCCTTTTACTGATGTCACACTGCTCACCTCAGAGCAGTAAGCAAGTCCAGATGGATCTCCGAGAGGGACAATCTTCTGTGAGCATAAGGAAAAACCTGTCAAGGGGGTCAGGGTTTTCCTTATGCTCACAGTAAGGAGATTGTCCCTTGCTGTGAGCTGTCTCAGGAACAGATTCCACATTTGAGGGGAGGAGTCTTACACTAGGCAAAAGGGGCGTGAGGGAGATACTTTATCAATTAATCTTGAGCTACAACTCTGACAGCATTGAAATAACACTCTGCATGGCCCAATACTACGAAGATTAATCAGAGCTGCTTTTTTTGTGAAATGTTTCTATCCCTTTAATACATTTGTTTCAATTCGTTTGTATCCACTATCTTCACCCCAACTCTCAGGATTTACATGGTTTCCCTGAACAGGGGCATGATTGGATTCCCCTGATATCCTTGGCCAGTTTGTTGGAGGGACAAACAGCCTTTACCAACTATGAGCACATTATCATATTTCTGATAAAAGTGTGTTTTTCAAAAGACAACTAAGAACATTCCTTCATCCTATATACTTTAATACCATGAATTCTAGAGAGGTCTCCAACATTTTGCAATGCATTGCACCACCAGTCCCTCCTTGCTGCTGCTCTATGAGGATGCACTGGTTGGCGATAATGATGAAAATGTGATAGAATATTCCCTACCATCATACTTGCCATCTCTTCTTGAGGTAAAGAAGCCAGACTGGCAGCACTTGCAGCAAGCACAGACAGCTGATTTGTGCTGATGCCAATACTGCTTGTTGCTTGTGCCAGAGACACAATGCCAGAGGAAAGGGAACCACAGTAGTCCCACTACCAACTGCTTCATCACAATTATAATCATCACCTCACCATCCCATCCCCCCTTCCATCACACCCAGCACACTAGCTGCTGCATGGCAGTAGTGGGACTGCTTGCAGTTGGAAAGTGTGATTTCGGGTCCCCTGCTGTCACACTTGCCATCATCTCCTCTTGAGTATCAGATTCAGAAGGCACACTGGTAGCAGTAGCAGCAGGCACAGTCAGCTGACCTGTACTGCTTACACTGCTACTCAGTTTTTCTTGCTTACAGATTCCCCCCATATCACAAGGGATGAAGTCTTGGAACTGGGCATCATTGGGTCTGTGGAATGAGGGCTTCCAGACCTTTCCATGCTGGTGGTGTTTTTTCTGCTGACTGCATTTTTTTCAAGTAAAGTAAGCTATGGAAACGTATGTGCTGTGAAAAAATACTGGCAAAATAAAGAGCCGTTGTGTGATAAAATTAAGAGGTGTTTTTATCCATTGACAATGATGAAAACTCCATAAATATCAATTCAAATGTCTGCGATAGCCATGAAAATTCAATAAGGGACTCAAGTTCTCTCAGGAAAGTTAATACCTATTTTTTGTTTAGCTTGAGTCCCTTATTGGCTGTTTAAACAGTCGACACGGAAACCTGAAAGCCCCATATCAATACATCCAAAGTATGAAAAATGTGTCAGACGTTAGTAGAATTAACCCTATGACTGCCAGTGGGGTATAATCACTCCGCTGGCATACGTAGGGTTAATCTAAGTAAAAAAAAAAAAAAAAAATTACATTACAAGTAACACTTACCATTAATATGGATGTCCAGAGGAGTCCTCAGCTTCCTGGTTATCCTCTGTCCTTCTTTCTTCTCTTCTATCTTCTTGCTGTAAAAAACAAACAAGTATAAGTCCAAAACAAATATCCGGCACACTAATACATAGTTTAACCCCTTGAGTGCCATAAGGGTATGCAACGCACTGCAAAGCAATGCATTGTTTACCTTTCTGGGGCTCAAAGTGTTAAAGTATGCAGTAGTGTGATGGGTTGGTAATATATAAATGCCCCATGCATAGCAAAGTTTTCAAAGTTATGCCAATCAAATCTCATTCCCATAAGTAAACATCACAAAAATATACTTGGCATTAATATTTTTTAATAACTGACTCCGCCTATGAGGCGGCAGCAGAGACAGAAACATGCACCCCCCCCCCTTCATGCTCACAGGCCGATGTCTGCTCCACTCTGAGGGAATTGAAATTGAGACTGCCCTTATATATGTGGGCAGTCTTACTTCCTGTTCTCTCACAGCCATTGGCTGGATATGCTTACGCACCTCCCAACCAATCATTTTAAAGCCCAGACGCTCAAAGCTGATTGACTGGGAGGTGCGTGAACATGAGAAGTGGGGGGTGGCGCATGTTTCTGTCTCTGCCGCCGCCAAGTATATTTTTCTTATGTTTACTTACGGGAATACGATTTTGTTGGCATAACTGAAAACTTTACTGTGCATGGGGCATTTATATATTACCAACCAGTCATACTGCTGCATACTTTAACCCTTTGAGCTCCAGAGAGGTACACAATCCATTGCTTTGCAATGCATTGCCTACACCTCTGGAACTCAAGGGGTTAAACTATGTATTAGTGTGCCGGATATTTATGCTTTGGACTTATACTTGTTTTTTACAGCAAGAAGACAGAAGATAGAGAAGAAAGAATGGAGCTAGAAGGAGACAGACAGTGGATGACAGGCAAGTGTAAAACAGATTAGGTAACGATCGGTGCTTGGCAGTATGTCAGGCACAGTTTGTTAGCTTTTTTACTGTTAAGTTCCCAAAACTGCCATTATTTAGCAGCATTTTGGGAGCTTAACACACAAAACGAACGTATGGACAACACCAGTTTTGTGGCCTAATGTCCATTGTGCTTAATGCAGGTAGGACATTTGAATACCGACCAAGACATTTTATTTTGACGGTCGGTATCCATTTTGCCCTAATGGCACTTTTAACTCAAACATTCGGATCGAGCCCTAAATCATTAGAAAATTGCCTAGCATCACAACTGCCTAGAATCACTTCTTTAAAAGGTCACGTTTTTTTAGTGATAACGTGAAGTACATGTAAGTAATCTGGCAGGAAGTTTGTAGCCATTGAAAAAAATAGAAAACGCTTTTTTAGACTAGACGAAAAAGGAAAACGTAACGGGTTTAAAGGTGGAATTTCAAGCAAAAAAGCAGACAACCATGCAGTTTTTGTGGATTTTTGCAGGAACACAAAGGGTCCTTTCACGCCCACCCCTACTCATCAATAAGTGGTTTAGCACCTCAAGGGTAAAACACATGAGACAGCAATTTTTGTGCCTGGTGTCTTTATGCCGGTCTATTAGTAAACCAGTTCCCACTGGAAAGAGTCACCATTTAGGAGTGTGATCTTTCATTGCACAGTGATGGAGAGAAGAGGTTGACCTTGATGACCACCAGCACTGAAAGGATCTCTTATTGGCAGTGAGTGAGGCTGCTTTATACTTTGGCTTGTCTGAGTGCTAGTCCCATCACTTTACCATTTACCAAGAGTTATATGGAAATGCATACAGAAAAGGATGTTTTTCTATGCAGAAAAATCTGGATAAACTGAATGCAAAAGTGGCAGATGAGGTTTAATATAATTGATGTAAGGTTATGCATTCTGGCTGCAAAAACAAACATGCTGCATATGCACAAATTGGGAAACTACTTTAGGGATCCTCAGAGAAAGATGTAAGAATAGCAATAGACCAACTTTACATTGTAGTGGTTTTGATTTTCATTTCTTTTTGGCTTTGTTTCTTCTCCTTACCCATTCTCCTCCTCCCCTCCACTGATTGGAGTTCCAGTTGCTTATTACCAAGACAGCATTTGGTTCTGCACTCAATTATTCATGCTAGTTTCCTTTTTGCTGTTGATGCATTTCCTGATCACAGTTCCTGTTACCGAATTCCTGGCTTTGACCTCACTTCTTTCCGTTTTAACATCCTGATGCTACCGGTACCTTTTGCTGTGGCTGAAGATTCTCTGCGATTCCTCTGATGTCCCAGCTGTTCCCAGTACTTTGGCTTGTTTGACTATTACTTGTATTCTCTCGGATGTCCCAGTTTGCTTCTAGCACCTCGGCTCGTCTGACCACTCTCATAGCTACTCAGTTCTACCTAGCACCCCTGCTATTTGCTAGATTGTTGGACTAGAGCCGGCCCCTCAAGTCCTCTTTGCCCTTCTGAGAGTTCCCAATTTGCTTTCAATATACTTACCTTTGTGATTCTGCTGCCCACTCAGATTCAGATTGGTGTGTGTTTTACCCATGGTCTCAGCCAGGGGTGCCTTCCCAGTTGTGCCAGCATATCCTTGCTCACCTCTGGAGTCTGAGTGTTCTCATCACAGCCTAGCTTTTTACACATTCAGAGAGTTAATCCATGTGGCAGGTGGCTTGTGCTCTTGGAGGTTTGTGGCCGGTTTAGTCTTGCTAGAGTTACCCGTCTGGTACAAAAGACCATCCTTCTGTGTCAGGACCAGGTTGCAGCTTGAATTGCTATATTGTGGGATGGCCTCCATTTGTTCATACCAGTTTTGGCCAAGACTTCCACCATCAGGTTTTGGAGTCCTTTCTGCTGCCCACTGAGGTATTGTCTGGGCTCTCTCTCTAGGTAGAGGACTATTGTGGGATCAGTGATTCTAGGCTCTCTCTCCTTGGGCTTAGGTATTCCATCTTTACCCATAGGAAGAGGTCTGGCTCACTTTGCCTTTTCAAGGGTTACAGGTACTCTCAGCCAGCAAGGGACATGCGGAAGCCTTATTCTCCTTTGTTCGGCCTCTGAGTATTAGGGATGGGTGAAAATGTTTGCCTCTAACTGAAATTGGCGAATATTGGGACTTCCCGCTTGGCAAATACATTCCCAAGAAAAGTGCTGTTTTTCCACTTTTTTTCACCTAGCTCATTTCATTTAAATCAATTGGAACATTGAATTTATACACATAGCAATTTTTTTTTTTTTTTTATTTCCCAAAGGCATAGTATAAAAGGGGCATGAGGGTGTCTGAGTTGGTGGAGTGTGGGGGAAAGAATCAGTTGAACAGGGAATTTTTTTTGGGGGGGTGGGGGGATGGTTTACTGGGATTGGAGGGGGCAGTTACAAAAAAAAAATAAAAATACTAAAAACAATTAAAAAACAAAAAAACATATGACATTGTATAAAAAGGGGTCTGAGGCAGGTGCCTGTGTAGATGGGTGGAGTCTGAGGAAAGAATCAGTTGAACAGGGAATTTGTTTTGGGGGGGTTCTTGACTAGTATTGGAGGGACAGTTAATACCATAAATAAAATAAGAAATTTGTATATAACGTGATAGAAATAGGGACCCCCAGATGTAAGCTGCCACTGGGGTAGACGGATACTTGACGTGTGTATTTTGTAGAGGATGATTTGTAAAATTTGTTGTTAGAAGCCCAAGCCATAAGGAAACATTGATTTGTAGGACTTAGGCTTGTTTTATAAAAAAAAAAAAAAATTGGGGGTTTTGTTTCTATTTTGGTTTTCTTTAAAAGAAAAAGCCCAGAGAAAAAAAAAATGCCCTACTGATCTAGTGCCAGCTGGTCATGTTATGTTGGTCAGTGGCTACTAGTCATTGTCAAATGCCCTGATGTAGATGTAGAATTTGTGACTGCTGTTCTTACTGCTTCTGCTGAGTTGTTTAAGCAGCAGGTTGATTAGGCAGCTGAAAGGGAATGGTATCAACAGCAGCAGTAACATGGTTGATGGGTGATAAAGGTTCCACTTGCCACAACTGTCTCCAGTGATGTGTCTGAGGCAGTAGCAGCACAATAAGTAGCCCCCAGTCTATGTGGAGAAAAGAAGAAGCTGGCCAGTAATTCTTCACCTGCCCCTCCTCAAAAATCATGGGTGTTTTATTAGAATAGAAATGTTTCCCTTGAGAGCAGGAACTGTGCCTCTCATCACAACTGCAATGTGCACAGTGTGTGTGGTAAATAACACCTGGCACAACTGTATCCAAACACCATGACACCAGAAACCAAGTACTGCCGCTGTCACTATACCCCTTATCCACACCCCAATAAGGACACATTATAACTTGCTGACCATTTAATAGTAATGATGAACCCTCCCTGCCACCATCTTAGCATATTCAGCTGGATGGAATCTATTCTGATGCCGCTTGATGTCCTGCTTGTGATTCCCGTCCACCACACTGCCATGTGTAGTCAGTGCACCTCACAGTGTGCAATGGGTGGACACGAACTACCATATCCTAACATCTACAGAGTGGCTATCATTTTGCAGGGGTGGTAACGATGAACAAGATGATTTGGCAGATGATTTCTGTGGTGGGTGTTTGGCTTTAACATGTTTTACATAAATGTCATGGTATCTGTGTTTCATGTGTATTATCAGGGCGGTTGTGCCAAGGTGTTCCCTCCTTTCCCCTTTTCAATTGTCAGAAATTGTGCACAGTGCCGTTGGTGACGATTTCACTGTGCCTGCCCCAAGAGAAAAATGGTCCCACACCCATGACTTTGGAAGTAGGGAACTGGTGGAGAAGAATGGACTCTCCTCTACTGGCTGGGGCAGAGGATGATGCAGTGCTTAATCTGAGGCAGTTGCAGCAACAACTAGGACCAGGAGTATTGCTGCTGCTGGCAAGTGGAACCTGTCCTAGTCCTACATCACTTGTTGACCCCATTCCCACTGTGTCTATTGTGGTCTGTGGCAAACTGCTGCTACTGAGTTGCAAGGGCAGCAGGATGCTGAGGAGCAGGCTAATTATAGCAGTTGCAAACTCTGAAAAGTGCAAAAGCTCACTGCTGCTGGTGGTGGTGGTGGTTATATCCAGCCTCATCCCTCTCTTGCATTCCTTCTCAATTTGGGCTAAAAAGGCCATCAATGTCTCTTCCATCTCAGCTTCTCCATCATCATTACCATCACCACTAGTCCCCTCTGTGCTGCTGCTCTATTACAGACATCTCACTGCTGGTTGAAGGAGGTGACAGGAAGTGACAGACAGTCTCCTAATGTCACACTTGCCATTTCTTGCTGACCTTAAAGGGATAGTAATACTTCGTTTTAACTTTATTTTATTTTGTAGGCATTAAAAAAACATGAAGAATGATATAAGTCTTATCTCTCAAACCTTTATGGTTTATGAGATATTCACAAGCAAAGTTCCCCTCCCCACCCCTTTTTCCTAGTGTAAGCCATCTCTTCTCAGATGTGAGTCTGGTTGTATGACAGTACAGATAACAGAAGGGGACAATTTTCTTTGTATGAAAACAATGAAAGCCCTTCCCCCCTTGACAAGTTTTTCAGCTTTTTCCATTATCTTAATTGAAGATTGTCCCTCTCTGCAGTCTACCTGGGCACCTCCCTTCTGATCTGGTTGAACAGGGGGGGGATACTTTGTTTGTGAATATCTCTTAAACCATAAAGGTTTCAGTGATAAGACTTATATCATTCTTCATGTTTTTTTAATGCCTACAAAATAAAATAAAGTTAAAATGAAGTATTACTATCCCTTTAAGAAAGACTGGCAGCACTAGCAGCAGGCACAGGCAGCTGATCTGTGCTCCTGGTGATGGTGGTATTATTGCTGCATCTTCTAGCCACCAGTTCTGGCTTCTTCAGGATAATGTTCCACCTGGGCAATATCTTGGGGGGGGGGGGCAGGAGGGGACTCCCAGGATCAAGGGAATGGTGTGGGCTCCCTTGAATGCTAGTCTGGATAATGATTACCCCCTCCTTCACTCCTAACACTAACAAGCTGCTGGACCTTTTTAGTAGTAATACTAGCACTGGCAGGACTGCTTGGGAATGGCAAGTGTGACTTAGGGTCCCCTGCTGTCACGCTTGGCATCTTCTCCTCCCCCTCCTCCTGAGTATTACAAGACACAAGCAAAAGGTTCAGCACTGGTGGCAACAGTAGCAGGGGCAGCACGTCTGACAGAAGGCACAGCAATGGTGTTAGCAGGTTCAGCACTGGTAGCGTATCTAGCAGCAAGTGCAGCAATGGTGACAGCAGGGGCAGCACGTCTGACAGCAGGGGCGGCAATGGTAGTAGCAGGGGCAGCATGTCTGGCAGCAGGCGCAGCAATGGTGGCAGCAGGCACAGGCAGCTGACCTGTCCTGCTCTCACTTACTACTATCCTTTTCTTCCTCCCTTCCCATTAATTTCCCCAAGATCCCTAGGGTGATTTAGGGGGACTGGATAGCATTGGTTCTGTAGTGATCACTTCCTCATCAGACTCAGACACATAAGGGTCCTTCCAGTTCCTCCTTTTGGATGTTTTAATGTTCTCATAGTGATAGTAGTCACTATGAGCCTCTCCTGCCATAATTTTGCAAAAAGATCACAGCATAACAGCACAGCACATCCATCTCTCTCTGTAGCTGCTTCTATTGTGTTTTGCTTCCTCAAATAAGTCACTTTTTTTTTTTTTTTTTTTTTTTTTTTAAGAGAATCGTAAAAAACACGTATATCAATGGGCAGAAACTTTCTAGCCATTGAAAAAAAATGATGAGTTTTTGCCAGTGGGCGATAAATGCTAAGCTTTCAATCCTTAGTTTTGAAGCAGATTTTCCCATGAAAAAGAAAAGAACTGTTTTAGCAGATTTTTTCACAGGAACACAGTGGGACCTTTTGTGCACCCCTACTGGGTATTAGCAGGAGTTTTCAGTCTGAACATCCATTAGTCCATGGGGAGGTCCGGCCCAGCTTGTCTGTTTCTCACCTCTGGATAGAGATTTAGCAGTCCTTATCCAGGGATCTGAGTGACTGTTGTATCCCCGCTAGCCTTCCTTCCTGGGGAGCTGACAGAGTAGTGGTATAGCGTATTTACCCTTGCTCCTACTCTGGGGGTAGTAGTCCTAGGTCCGCCATTTCTGTCAGTTTCCAGTGTTCTTAAGTTCCTTCCAGAGAATCCAGTGGGCCTGATACTGACTGGACCCTTATGCAGAGGGAACACAGAAAGGAAGGAAGTCCAGATCATCTGTACAGTATACACTTGCCTCCATCATGTTCAGGGTCCCGGCTCAGCCGGGATCAGACATCTGGCTTTGCAGCCAACATCTTTAATTCAGCCTTGACCACAGCAAGAGGGCAAGAGTAATTGTCACTGTTGCCTAGCCTTGTTCTCTATCATCTGACCTGGGTATCCGCTCATCCCTGACCATCATTCAGCTGCTGAAAGAGCCAATAGGGTACTATGCTGTAGCAAAATGGTTATAGATGTACTGGATGGGAAAATAATTCTACCTCTATAGAAATCCTAAGAAAGGCCTCATCTAGAATAAAGAGTACAGTTTTGGGCTCCAGTTCATAAAATACATTTTTCATCCGGAAAAAATGCATAGATTGAAAACTGTTAAAAGGGACTGGAGGATCTGTGTTTTAAAGAGACTAGTCAAACTGTGTTTGTTTACATTAGAGAAGAGACATTTGAGGGGCGATCTGATTACCATTTACAAATACATTTGCTTTCAATGCAAAGAATTAAACTATTTAAAAAACAGTTAAAAAAAAAAGGTCATCCATTAAGACTACATGAAAGGCACATTCAATAAACAAAAGCATGATTTTTACAGTAAGGGCAGTAAAAGTAATTGAATTCTTTGCCTCAGAATGCTGTGTATGTTATACAGATTAGCTGAGGCATTGAACATACCTATGGTTTGCCAGGGGTGTTCTGTTCCAGGGGACTTCTTAGTTTGTCTAGCACAGCCAGTTTTCTTGAAAGGAACTGGTTTAATCCTGTGATTAGATGGTCTGGGAGGAGTAAGGCTGTTTGGGTTGCAGAACACAAACATGCCTGCTTTTTCCTCACAAACATGCAGGAAAATAGGAAGAAGCTTACAACTAAACTTAAGACTATCCTAAATGTTAGCCTATATTTGTGGGCCATCCATTCACAAAGCTGCCTGGGGCCTGAAGGGTTCTTATAACAGCCTTTAATGTAACCAGCATACAAAAATATCATAATCTGATGAATAGATCAAATAGCAGCATCCCGGTGGTTTCACCGAAATGCAATTCATGGTGCGGTGTATAGGCATCTAAACAGCAATTAGTGTTTAGCATTTTAAAATTCTCTGTACCGATATCAAAAGTAGGAGAAAAAAAAATGTATATACTTGAAGTTGGAGATTAATACCAGCATGTTTATTTACTTAGATAGTCTAGCCTGCACTGGCTTGTCTCATTACTCCAAGCAATATTATTAGTAGAACAAATTTCCAACTAGTTATGACACCCTTGACACTTTATATAGGACTTTCATAAGGTGCCATGTTGAAAGCACATAATTCAGTGCAAATGAAAAACAGAATTACCTCAGAAAATGGGTAACCAGCGTTCCTTGAAGGCCGCTTAACTGATGTAAACATTCATTTGGACAGAAATAAAATTGGAGAGTCTACTTGGTTCCATAAGATAAATGTATTTCAACTACATTTATAACCCATTGGAGCTAAAGAAGTCTCCAATGAACTGCAAAGCTTTATAATGCATTGGAGACATCTCAGTCATCCAGTGGGTTAACTCTGAACATTCTAAATTCTAGTTTAACCCTTTGTGTGTCAGAGAGGTACACAACACTTTGCTTAGCAATGCTTTGCGTAACCCTCTGGCACTCAAAGGGTTAATTTTTTTTTTTTTTTTTTTTTTTTTTTTTTTTTAAACTACAGTATTTCCCAAACTTTTACTTAACTGGTGTTAACCCCTTGCTTCAAAGGGGTGTCCAATGCATTGTTCCATTAGACACCTCTCTGACACTCCAAGGGTTAAACACTCTCGCCATCAGTGGTGCACACATGTTTCAGCTCCATCTGTTGCTGGCTCCCTGACAGTGAAACAGTTAACCTGGTCTCAGGAGCTACTACATTTTTACACTTCAGTGAATCCCTTTTTGTGCAGTTATCCTTGACATGTTTATGACCCCTTGGGACACAAACAGTCTAAATAAGGATTTTCTCATGCATGATGGTAGAGATGTAACCCCAGCACGAGGATACACAAATAAAGTAACACCTGTGGACTTTTCCTTGCTCTCATAGGGTCATTTAAACAAGTATACATCTTTTTAATCCCTGGCAAGCCATGGTTTCATTCTCTTCACATTACCAGAACAGTAACAACTTTTTTGTATGTTTAAAAAAAAAAAAAAATTAAAAGAATCCTTACATTAGCCTTCCTAATAATTAACTCCCACTTACCTTAAACTTAACATGGGACATTGCTAGGCACTTGCTGAGAGGCATGCATTTCCAGGTCTCATGCTTAAAGGAGAATGCCCAAAAATGACCCCCACTTATCTTACTATTGACAAAAAAACTTAATGGCCCCACTGAATTTTGCTCTTGGGCCTCTGTTTAAGAGATCATCTTTAGCCCGTTCTGGATGACATATTCATGGGGAGCATACAGGATGATGACAGTTTTTTCAACCCGAAGCAGACAGCCTACCCAACCTGTTAAGGACCACAAGAGACATGAATTCATTGTGAAGCAATGTGCTGCACACCCTCTAGTCCTTAAGGGTTTAGGATTACCATGTACAGTGAGCCAAATTTGAGACTTTTCTTCATCATCTGCCCCCCAAGTGCTAAGCAAAAGAACAAGACAATCTAAAAGAACTCATTCATGAGCACATGCCATCAAATTTCAATTGCACATATCAGACCTACAATTTGTATGTGCATATTTGCTTCCCAGCTGTCTTAGACTGGCTGCCTGCCCTCTCTGCTGATTCTCAGTTTGCTCATACTCCATTATAATCTTCGAATCCTGGTTCTCTCTTTAGATTATATGGCTTCTCCCCAAGGAAGCTGGCAATATGGCAGCTTTCTTGTTCACATATAAACAATGCTGTTATATCATCACCCATACTGAACTGAAAACTCCTCCTGTGACAGTCTTGGCACTTATAAGTCTTCAACTTGGACTGGAATCTTCAAAATAATTTCCAGAAATTTGTTTTTATATGAAACTTTTTTTTTGCATTCCCCTCATTTGAAAGATAGATATCTTTAAAAATCATGGAATTTCTTACTGTGCTCCTTGTATACTGCCAGTCTAAAAAAAATGGTAGCCTATTAGTAGTAACATACTGTAGGGGTTCAGGAGTAGAAAACCAAGTAAACCGCTATAAGTTTCCCCAAATATGAATGAATATATATGTTCTTTTCATCTGATATCAATTTCACACTTTTTTTCCTGTACTCTTTGAAAGAGGCCCTCCAGTGGGCAGCGTTTGGGGTCCTGCAATCCAGCAGTATAGTATAATTTCACATTCATGGATGTGATGCCCATTAGATTAATTTTGGGGAACCAATTTCAGAAGTGCCTCAGTCATAGTTACAATTATAGAGGTTTACTTTTTTTTTTTAAATATACAAATTTTAGCATGTGCTTCTATGGGAGCAATCTCTGGCTGCCCATGACAAACCTCTAATAACAGCCCTCCCACTTACCTAGGATCATAAAGTCCTATGAATGATGTCTTTGCTCTTTGTTCAAGAGACCATCTTGAAATCATTCCTAAGTGTCATGCTTATGGAGCTGGACATGACTGTTTTCAAACTGAAGGCCACTTTCACATACTAGCGTTGCTGTTGAGAAGGTTCCTCTGCTGAGCTATGGTGTTTTTCACATATGTGACTTGCTTTGTGTGAACCCTCCAATCTACAATATGCTGCAACTGCACTAGATTCCCTCAGAAGATGATCCTTAATAAAGAGATAAAAGTAAATCATGAACACTACCTGCTTAAGTTTGAAAAGGTTGCAAGCAGCTGTCACATCCACCTCCATGGACATATACTTTATATAGCGTCAACTTCATCAAGGAATCATTGAAGAGGTTATTCTGTAGAACAAGGTGTTAAATACAAGAAACTACTTTGGTATATGTTCTTCATTTAGCATTCTGGCACAGCTGTTTATTTTTGGTTTGTATCAGCGGTTGTCTTTGTACAATGATCTCTGTTGAAGTATGCCTTTAGTTCACAACAGATCACAAAAAATGCACTATTAAAGGCCTGAATGTTTTATAAAATAGTATATCAATATGCCAGATTGTTTGAAAATAACCTACCTAGGCAAGTCTTTTTTGTTAAGCAAATTAAAAGCCACTTTTTCCTAGGCAAAGTTCCTCTCTAATTCCATCCCATTTCTGTTCTTTTCAGTACATCACAACCATACATTAGAGTAAATAAGGCATAATTACAGCATAGAAAATTAAGAGACAGACATTGCCACACATTCCAATAAATGATCTAAAGAATGAGGGATGTTCATACATCCAATCAATTGAAAGAAATGCAATATTAATATCACATGAAGAGGGGGGTCCACTAGATCATCCATTTTCTTTTTTGATTGGAGTTACTATATAATTACCATTTCACTGTGTAGGTGCCTCCTAAATTAAAATTGTGCCTAATTAGTCAGTCAACAAAGAATCACATTTCCTCATGGGGTTCCAAGTCTTTCATGCTTGATTAACCCAAATATGTAACTTTGAGCTAAGGCATATTCATTCAAGGGGGAGGGCAAATGATGAATGTGTCTATCATAACACCTTCTGATTTAGTTATTTTAAGAAATGTATTTAATTAAGAAAAAAAAATCCTAAAGTGTTTGCTTTATCCATTTCTTTCCTTAAAAAGGTTTATACATCAGGGGATATTTTAAATGCATTGAACACTTCTAAAGTGGATACTTTTGAGAAATCAGTTTATATTCTGAACCAGAAGATAGACAAACAAGGCGATGAGATGGATTACATCCTACTCAATAGGCTTAAAAACTGTTTTGTCATAATTTACACCACCATTTTTATTGGTTTAGAATTATGCAAGAAAATAAAGTGCAAGGGTTTTATGGCTTCCTCTTACTAACAGTGATGGATTCAATTTAGTTTTATAATTGTTGACAAGAAAAGGTCACCTGAATTCTCTTTGGAAATATGGTAATTATAGAACAATCTACTTTAGAAGAGCCCCCGCTTACATGTTAATGATATATTAACGTGATGGTAGTCCGTTTTGCAATCTAACCTGACTGGTGACTCCAAAAGAAGGCAATAAGAGAATGAGAATCACCACTTTAATTTAAAAGACTACAATTATAGGGATTTGAGGTCAACTTTAAGGTCCGTTACCTAGCACCATTGTACTAGTATATGCCTTTTTAATACTGCACTTTTAGTTAGTGCCAGCTTTCTTTGTTAGTATTTTCTATTTTTTTTCCTAATAACAGTTTAAGATTATTACATTTTTCCAGCCAAAGTCCAAATTACAATAAAATGGATATTAAGACAGCAGATTTGTTAAAAATAGCAATAATTTGCCTATCATTGGCTTTCATACAGCTGATTCACAGTTTCACCCAAAAATACCATTATATTGCAAATGGCATCCTTGAAAGGTTTTCATCTTTTTAAACGAAGGTTTGCAAGATCACCAAGTTTTAATCAGCCTCTTGATTATCATTCGGCAATAGCACAGGGCAGGTGTAGTCAACCTGTGGACCACCGTTTCTAAGACAACTGCTATTATCCCCAACTAGCCAATTGCAGGTTAAAGTTTAGAGTTGTAGCCAAAAATAGCTGGGTGGGGGTTGAAGACTGCCCACCATACCTGCAAACTTTGTTTTCTGGAGTCCCCAGAGGGGACTCCTGTGGTGCTGCTGGCTGGGGGATATAAAGGGAGTTATGTTGTCAAAAAGGGGAGAGGCTTTCTGATGAGTGGGGACAGGGCTTAACGGACATGTCCCTAAAGTGAGCTGGAACTGGGAGGAACCGGGTGGACGAGGAGGATAAGTGGGAGAGAAATTGGAGAAACAGGCTGGGAAGAAGCATAAGTGGACAGAGTTTCATGAGAAACCCCCCACAACTGAAGAATCCATTCCTGTCACTTGGGACTCTGCAATACAGTGTAAAAACTAGAGTCTCCAGGTCAAATGCAGAGATTTCCCAGGTCTGCTGACAACCCCTTGCATTAGTGTTCACACAGAATTGCATTCTGAGTAACCTAAGACTTAAAGGAAAGATTGCAGATTACTGCTAATAAGAAAATACAACAGTTTAGGTCACCATGGACAGAGTCATAGTGGAAGACATTTAACCATTTGAGTGCCAGAGGGGTAGCCAACATATTGCTTGTGCACTCACAGGGTTAAATACAATTGACAGTAAATTTATATATAAAAAAAATCAAAATAATTTAAATCCTTCAACACCATGAATGCAACGCAATGGCATGAACCAGTGAAAGGGTTAAAACTCCATTTAAATAAGATTAAATAAGTTTATTTGTTCCATAGATGGCAGTTAAATTGCCCTATAATTGCTGCAGTACAAATAAAATCAGCCTCATTGTAATTTCTTATCCCTATTGTACAACGGTTCATGATAAATTGATGTCTCTCAACCATAATAGTAAATAGTGGCTATAATATTTGATTTACTATATATTTAATGACAAATTTCCACGTTAGATTTTATATTATATATACACACACGCAATCTTCTTAACCCCTTAAGGACTACATGACGTAGTATGACCGTCATGGTCCTTAAATACTTAAGGACCAATGACTGCCCTAGTATGTCACGTACTTTTTACTTACAGCGATCCACCGGGAGTGATGCAAGTAAAAATGGGGACTAAAGTTAACCGCTCCAAGACTGGAGCGATCTCTTTCAGGCCCCAAAGATGTGTGCTGATACACGCAACAGGTCGCATGTACCGGCGCATCGGCAAAACGGTCCTTATGGGATGGAAACGTCCCAGGACCGCTGGTCCTTAAGGAGTTAAGATACACTGCCAAATTATAAACCTTTGAGTGCCAGAGTGGTATGGAACACATTGCTTTGTAATGCATTCCTTACCACTCTGGCATTCAAGAGGTTAAACTTGCTCTCTATAGATAATTATAGATGTTAAGCGATATTATGAAAGATCTAAAATTGCAGTACTACTCAAGTAAAACCTGACCTATTTCAATCCTAGACAAAGTAAAATCTCAAGGAATGGAGGATAATTTAGGAATGCAATACCCATTAAACTATGCAAGTATGCATGAACTGTAAAAAGTGGATCCTGTACATTTCTGCTTAGCCCTCAGCTGTTAGCAGGTGTGAATCAGTCAATTGTACAATTCATTTGTCTACCTAATTGCACTGAAGATAGGCTTTTACTTTGCCTAGAACATCACACTAATGAGTACTTTTTTTTTTGAAGCTCGATGCAACTAATTTATTCTTGTTAACTTCCTTTGCAGCACTGGTCTTTTAATTTAACCAGTGACAATGCCCTAGTAAGTAGTACTACTGTTAACTCTCAACTACATTACTCCATGTAATTTAAAAAGGCACTAATTGTTTGCCATGCCCTTCCCAATAGTCATTAAAAACCTTTGGCTCGAATATTGGATAACAGCAATTTCCTGACTCCAACAGGCTGTTCTAGATGAGGGAGGAGAGAATGCTAATAAATGGAAGAAATGAATCTCTTCCCCATTCAATGCTATGTGCCTTTCTTTTGCAGTAGAAATTGCAGTTAGGTGGTGAAACTGGTTTTCTCGCAGGCCCCCTACCTCCACCCTGTGTGAAAACAATAAGAAACAAGCCAAGCATTCCCTGCTACTGTGATTACAACATCCTTAAAAGTGATTATATGGCTGCTGTAATCAACTTCAATGAAAGCTGCCTGTTAGAGCTTCAATAATTACTCATTTCTGTTAACAGCTTGCATTCAACTTAGCACTCTGGGACAGAGGAAAAAAAGTATTATCTTTTCAAATAAAAGAATCTGTTAAAGTTTGTGCTTGTAATAATGATGTTTGCCGTTGGTTAAGGGGAAGGGATGTTAAATCAGAGCCAGATTTTTCTGGTCCTTTATTGTGTAGCTTAAGTTTGTAAAATAAAATCAAAGTTCATACAGGGTTCACGTGCACACTATTTACCAAAGGAACATAAGGTCTGGTGCATAAACGCAAGCTGGGGCAATTCTGGGGTAAATCAACTGCACCACATGGGAGAAGTAAACATTCCAAAAATTCCAACTGGCTTAAATGGGACTTTAACCCCTTTAATACCAGTTACATTTTCAAAGCATTGCTTTGCAATGCCTTGGATATCTCTCAAATTGAAGGTGTAAAAATTCCCCCATGACTGCCTAAAGGCGCTCCCACGCATGACAAAGGCCCAGATTCCTCCAGAAACAGACACAGACAACACTCTGGGAAGAAAAAGGCCACAGCTTTATTAAATTATAACAAACAGTTAACATTATGCCTGCATGCCAGCAACTGCTGAGTAGCACGATAAACAGACCCAACCAACAAGAGTCTCTCCCCCCCCCCAGCACGCCATTAGCCTGCGAGCAGGGGATTAACTCCCCAAAAAAACCCGCAAGGGGTACTTGACAGCTAAGTTATTCCCTGGTGAGGACCCACCCCCAAAACTCGCTGACACAAAAAAAAAAAAAAAAAAAGGGGGGGGGAGGGAGGGAACAATGAAAATTCACCTGTGTGGCTGTCTCACACAACAAGTGCACAGACAGCTGAATGGGCAATATTTACAAACATTCTCCCCCCAATCCGGCCCATAACCTCGCCAGCCACTAAGGACAATCTTAAGGTAAAATATTGCCAAAAGATGGTCCGCGCCCCACAGTCATGCCCTCCTTCAGCTATACGCAGAGGAAGGGCCTCTTGACTGCCTAAAGGCGCTCCCACACATGACAAAGGCCCAAATCCCCCCAGAAACAGACAACTGTCTGGGAAGAAAAAAGGTCACAGCTTTATTAAATTATAACAAACAGTTATTATGCCTGCATCCCAGCAACTGCTGAGTAGCACGATAAACACACCCAACCAACAAGAGTCTCTGCCCCCACTCACGCCATTAGCCTGCGAGCGGGGGACTAATTCACCAAAAACCCACAAGGGGTACTTGACAGCTAACACTTATTCCCTGGCGAGATCCACACCCGCCAATACAGCTCCCTTAATTGGAGCAGCACCCCACTGCAGCCAGGGCATGCACAACTCCTTCCTGAATCCCAACATTAAAGATATCCAGACCGATAGGGTTGAGATGCACCCCATCACGCCTCCAAAACAGGGCTAAAGTTGACCCCCTCCAATTCCCTGTGGCAGATCGCAACACCACCAATTCTGGACACAAAACGTGACACTGATCCATTCAATTTTCTCCTACACCTCTCAATAGCCCAAATGTCTCTAGCACCCAACCAGTGCATCCTGGGGGCCACTTCTGACCACATAACAACCACACGGTTAAACAAAGCATAAAAACGGATGATATCCTGCTTAATCTTATTGATGAGATCCACAGTGTGAATCTCCCCCTGATCATTACCGCCTGCATGAATCACCAGGATGGTAGGTCCCGAGACTACACTGCGAATGAAGAGACATTCCTCCCTGAGCTGAACGCAACAAAGACCCCTGATCCCCCTCCAACGGATCCTGGCGACCGCCGGGGAAAAACTCAAATCCCAACCATAAACCCTGTCTTCAGCTCTCCGAGATGCCCAATAAATAAATGAGTGGCCCAGGATCCATACTATAACCGGAGGGAGACCTCAGAGAAATTAGAAAATGAGAACGCACATATGAACGAAAACACCCCAAATCCCACCGACCTATAGCCCCAATCTTCACATCGGAAAAACCCTCCAATGCAGCAGCCGTTGCAGCGCCGATCAGAAAAGAAGGAGACGAAAAATCTGTGGCTGAAAGACCCAAACGCTCTAACGCCTTTCTAAAAACTGCCTGAAACTGAAAACGCGTGAATGGCGCACCGCTGGAATAAGCAAAAAATACACCTGGAAAACGTCTACAATGGAATAAAAATTCAGACAAAAGACTAACTGGGCACCAGGTGCCCCCCGAAGCACCAACCACCACCAGTTTTCCCTTACCAAACTGATCAGTTTTGGACCTGTGCAACAAAATCTCTACCCTATCACCCATTAGGGAAACGTCCGAAAGCAACAGACCGCCAGGGCGAGAAGAAAACATGGACACCACTTCAATGCAAAAATCACCAAAAAAGGATAAACCAAACAAGGCTCTGAACAAGGATACTTCAAAATCATCCCGATACGCAACATGAAGGGACTCGCACAACCGGGCAAGCAAAGCCAAGGTGACTGGACTGCGAATATCACCCACGCGTCCAGACAGACGACGCCAACCCTTTGTGATGCGACGAGACACAAAACACCTAGTGAGATCAGGCCAACCCCATAGCTGAAACAAGAAGGACAGGGCCACCAAGTTATGGTCCACTGTGGATGGGCCCACCCCGCGGTGTCAGCGCCGCAAAATAAGAGCAGAGAGAAAACTCTGCCACAGTTCGAGGATCAATAGCCCTAGCTGAAATGAAGAAACCCCACCATAGGAACCACACTGCCATGTAAGATGACCGGGTTGACTGGGCCAGAGACTGTGGGAGTGTAACAGTTTGTTCTGACTCACAGACACAGAGTTAAGATAAAAACACAGCTTTATTGAAAAGTTAATAAGAACCCTCACAGGTCCTGAACAACACACATATGTTACAGACACACGACAGGTTCAAGTAGCATAGCATACAATGATACAATGCATAGGCTCTACTGGTCTTACCAAAATACCAGGTAAGGCAGCCTAGAGGATGGCACAACGTGATCTAGGAGGCTCTACCGGCCTTGTCAATATACCGGGCAAGGCAGCCTAGAGGATGGCACAATAGAACTGAGGAGGCTCTACCGGCCTTGCCAATATACTGGGCAAGGCAGCCTAGAGGATAGCACAATAGAACTAAAGAGGCTTTACCGGTCTTACCAAAATACCGGGAAAGGCAGCCTATGGCAGTAGTGACACGGAGTAGCGGAGGCCCTAACGGTGCTATAACGGAGACAGGAAGCAAACGGTGTAGGAGTGGAGCAAACCAGTACCGCGTACTGGACAAACACGGAGGCCCTACCGGTGCTATAATGGAGGCAGCAGTAGCAACCAGTGTAGAGTGGAGCAAACCAGTACCGCGTACTGGACAAACACGGAGGCCCTACCGGTGCTATAATGGAGGCAGCACTAGCAACCGGTGTAAAAGTGGAGCAAACCAGTACCACGTACTGGACCAACACGAAGGCCCTACCGGTGCTATAACGGAGGCAGCACGAGCAACCGGTGAAGAGTGGAGCAAACCAATACACTGGCAGTCAGTGCAAACTTGGAGGCCAGAAGCCTGAAATCAGCAGTGCCACCAAAGGATGACACCGGAAGTCAGAATGTCGCCGAGGCGACCAGAGTCGAGCAGAATGCAGCCAAGTCGGGATCCAGGAACAGGAACTACAGCCAGGCCAGGTCAGGATACCGGAGCAGTAACATCAGCCAAATCGGGTCGGATACGGAAGCAGGAACGTCAGCCAGGCCAGATCGGTACACAGGAACGACTCTGGAGAGTAGACAGGCTATCCGGGTAGGTACACAGGTGCAGGAACAGGACAGAAGTCAGGCAGGCCCAAGATGACACAGGAATCCATAGGCAGGCGTACACTGGCATAGAAACACCACAAAAGGGCAGTGAAAGGGTGCAGGAACCCAGTCTATATAGGCAATACTGGGCAGACTAATCACAGGCAACCAATGGAAAGCACCCATAGCTAACTGACAAGAAAAGCCGTGATAGGGAGCAAATCTAATAGAACTCAGAAGAGAGGCTCCATAACCATTCCGGACATGGAACACCTTCTGGCATTGCCTCTGGTGCCAACAACCAGAACTGGTCAACCTGAAAGCAAATATTGAGCCGCAAGCACAAGCCGACACAACAACACCAAGACCGGGAGGGAAGAGGAAGTGGATCAGTTGATGACGTGAACAACACTCAGATTATCCGTAAAGGAAAAAAAAAAAAAAAAAGCAAACAAGCTTGCGATCCTGGAAGAGATCACCCCATACCTCGATGGCTACCACGATGGGGAAAAACTCTAAAAATAGGAGGTTCCTGACAAGGGAGGAACATGATAGGGCCACCGGCCACCAAGAAGCACAACACCAACCCCCAAAGTATGCACCAAAACAGCCAAATCAGCCCGGATCCCTGACATGACACAAATACAGTGATGGGGGGACCTCACGCCCCAAGAAGAAAGGGGCAAATGCCGGCAAAAGGCCCGACCCATCGGCAGTACTCGACAAGCGAAGACCAAGTGACCAATTCGAGACCACATCTGCTGAAGGGTAACCTTTTTTGCCAGTTTTATCCTAGACACCAAGGACACCAGAGAATCCAGCTTCCCCTGTGGATGGCGGAAAACCATGCCAACAGAGTCGATCTCTATACCCAAGATAGATTACCAACTGAGGGCCCTCAGTCTTCTCTTCCGCAATCAGAACACCAAAGAAGCAGACACCTCACGAAAACCCTACAAGAGCCGAGAACACTCATCAGAATCGTTCAGACCGACGAACAAGAAAATCGTCAAGATGGTGTAAAACACATTCTATAATCCAACATGCACAAAATTGGTCTGAATGGAATGATTTCTCTCCTATGAAGAACACGTGTTTTCTAACATTTATCAATTAATTTACAAGTACTAATGGAGGTTCACCTGTATGTTGGTTAAGAATTAGTGGGGACCCTCAGTTTATAAATCAGATATACTGGATATGTCCATTACCTGGAATACTCCCAGTCCTAGATGTTTGTCCATCCTATTTGATTTATTCTGTTTCCTCTCTTTTTCAAATATAGACTCCTCGAAGTATCTAATTTGGTTTTATTCTGTGTTGCTGTCTGTTTAAGATCTATTGTCTTTCTCTAACATGTAATACTCCTGTGTACATTTTCTTTTACTCAATAAAGATTTATTAAAATAAAAAAAAAAAAAAAACACAGAGTGAATGTCAACCACCTGACGAACAACCCAATCCAAAAACGAACTAAAGACTTCAAAACAGTAACAATAAATGGCATATCCCATAGGGAGGCACGTATCAAAGAAAAAGGAACCCTGCAGGGGAAAACATTCCGGGTGGATGGGCAAAAAGTGAAAAGTGGACTCAATATCCAACTTAGCCATCAAACAGCCCCTTCCAGATGACCTAATAAGACAAAGCCCAGTCAAAAGATGCATACTGGACCCTGGATTCCTCATCAATCCCATCTTTAACTGACCCCCCCTTTGAGGTAAGTGGAGAGTAAGGCGTAATGGTCCCGGATCCTTTTTGGGGATGAGACCTAGCGGGAAAACCCGAAAACCAAGAAAGGGAGGAGATGTAAACAGACCAGACATGCAACCCAGCTCAACTTCTCGCATCAATTTAGTAAACACCAAAACTTCGTTACCCAAAACAGATTTAAGGTAACCTGACAAACGCACAAAATACTCGTGAAAGTGGAAAATCCTTACAGCCAATTACCAAAGGTACGAGGCACCTTACGCATGACATCTGCTGCAGCCTTGGGCATGAGAGATGGGTGGTCAATAGCTGAACCAAGGACAGGACATCGACAAAATCACCACAACAAATCTTTTCTGTCAGCCACAACATGAAGCCCCAAAAGCACGGAGCTACAAATTTGACCAAACCCAGAGTTCAACACACCACCGTCAGCCAGCGCAGCATGAGGGGAATCCTTCTCCAACCTATCAAGCACAGCACACAATACCTGTACCAAATCGCCTTGTGAGTCACTAGCACACCACAAGCTACTAGCGCCATGCAAACTAGACCTAATACTCGCCCTAATGGGCTCCCATTCCACAATACCTTGAGGGTTCACCGGAACAGCAACAGAGCGAGGCATCTGGGTCCTATCCTCCTCATCACCAGAATCCTCGCTATCCGATGACAGGCCAGAATGCGATGCTGCTGGAGAAATTACCTGTACAGACTGTTCACTCCTAGGGGTGCTCCTGCAACACGATGAGCTGGCCTTTGGGGCAGTCCTAGCAGGTCACATAGCAGGAGTTGAAACAGGGCCACAACCGGACGCAGAATCACAGCTGTGGAGCCCACTCTGGTAGATAGAGTGCTCCTGGAGGACACCTCTGCATCAGCTTGACGAGCCCCGGTCACATCCTGCCCAGATCTCGTGAGACGAGATGCCCTATGGCAAGATCTCACGAGAGAGCTCCTGGACCTGCAGGCTTCATTACCGTGGCCATCTTGGGACTCCCTCTGCCTCCGAACAGACTCAGGCTTGGCCTGTCCCAAGCCAGAAGGCCCAGCCACAATGGGGGAAAACAGGTACTGAGGATCAGCAGACGCGGTAGCAGCGGCCTGATCCAAGGCACTGCTCCGCCATTCTGAGCGCCCCCATGACCTGGGGCTAACAACTGCAGTGAGGTTTTTTGCCAAGCGATGCCCTGCAGACAAGGAGACACTTCTGGACCGTGAGGAGCTGAGGCTGTATATCTCCGGCGGCCGTGACCTGCGGATCCGCCCAGAGATAGATCTCGAAGCATCAGCAGCATCCACAGTAACACCTGCTGGGTCAGGCAAGTTAACAGCTGCCGGAGGACAAGCAGCATCCAGCAGCTGCACCAGACAGGCACCACCATCCTCTTGTGCAAGACCCTGCACCCGGGACATAAGCTCATCCATGTACAAGAGGAAGCAAGGAAAGAGGTAATAAAACAACAACAAAAATTCACCTGTGCGGCTGTCTCACACAATGAACTAAAGTGCGCAGACAGCCGAACGGGCAATATTTATAAACATTCTCCCCCCAACCCGGCCCATAAGATTGTCCTTGGTGACTGGCGAGGTTAAGGCAAAATATTGCCAAAAGATGGTCATTCCCTCCCTCAGCTATACACAGAGGAAGGGCCTCTTTATATGTACAGAAATGTTTTATTGTCCCTGTGGTGCTATTGGTTTGTCCCAAAATAGTCTCACATTGCTTTAATAAATAAGGCTCACAAGGCCTTACTAAATAAAGTTAACCCTTGCATTGCAATGCATTGGTAACCGCACTGGCACTCAAAAGGTTAAAGAGGCCCATTCTGTAGCAAATAGTCTGTACCACTGTAAAATGTTCAATAATTTAAATCATGATTTTAACCCCTTGAATGCTAGAAATGTCTCAAATACATTCATGGGGTTAAATGACCAAATGCACCATAGGGGACCAATAAATACTCCACACCCCCTCCCCTCCATTTTAATGGCTTGTGGAATATAGCCCTTAGTGTTAGACAATTGGACATCTTGTATGTTAACCCTTTGGGTCTCTGCAAGGTATTGCTAATAATCCAAGGGGTAAAGGTGTCATTTGTAACTGCATTTTAATCAAAAACCAACATCTTCAACTATATAGACAGAAAATCCTAATGAACACTATGAATCAATTCTACATGAACTAGTTCTACAAAGTTATCCAGTACCAATTAAAGAATATCAGGCAATAGAGGTAGATAGGACATATAAGGGAACTCTCTGGATCAGACCTGGATATTCCAGTTTTTATATTTACAGGGATAGTAAGGTTTCAAAATAAAAGCAGCTCCAATTAATCTTCATAGTATTTGGGCCATGGAGAGTGTTATTTCAATACTGTCAGAGTTGTAGTTCAAGAGTAATTGAATGATAAAGTATCCACCTCCTGCCCCTTTCACTGATGTAACACTGCCCACCTCAGAGCAGCAAGACTGTACAGATGGATCGCAGAGAGGGACAATCTTCAGTGAGCCTAAGGAAAAACATGTCAAGGGGGGGGGGTCAGGGTTTTCCTTATGCTCACAGTAAGAAGATTGTACCTTGCTGTCAGCTGTCTCAGGAACAGATTCCACATTTGAGGGGACGCTTCTTACACTAGGTAAAAGGGGCGGGAGGGGGATAGTTTATCATTCAATCACTCTTGAACTACAACTCTGACAGTATTGAAATAACACTCCCCATGGTCCAAATACTATGAAGATTAGCTGGAGCTGCTGTTTTGTGAAACATTACTATCCCTTTAATTACCGGGAGACCAGAGACTGATGCTAATTTTTAGGGCTCTTTGTATTGCTTTTCTAATTCCTCACACTTCACATCACTCTCAATCCTGCTCTCTCCACTCTCCTCCCATTATAAGAGGAAACCCCACCTCTTCTCAATCCTACCCAGCCCAATCAAGACCCCACTCACTATGATGCAAATCATGTCATCTGGACACTCCCACCCATAGACATTAGTGGACATTAGTGGACCTCTGGAGTTTTGGAAAAAGTTTTCAGGTATTAGATTGTATACTTTGTTGCTGGATTCCAGGACCCCAAAGTACTCTCACTTAAGATGAGCAGAAGTTTGGGGTCCTGGGGGATATCTAATGAAGATTGAGAAACCCATCTACATAGAACTTATTCACTGTCACAATTATGACATTCTGCCTATATTTTATGCATGGAGGGTTTTTTGGTTTTGTCCACTAGGCTTTTTTTTATCCCAACTTAACCTTTGTTAAAATTGTATGTTTAACGCTTCCTTATGGCATATGTTTCTTAACCCCATTCAGGACCAGAAGGGTCCTCAATAAGTTAAGGTGTCTATGTGCATAAAAACCTTTTAGATTTATGGATTTCATGCTTGTAGGTTTTATGCTACAGATTATTTTATTTAAAGGGCAAGTAACACCTAATAGTCCTCTTTTTACCTTACTATAGGCAGAAAGTGATCTCAGATTTTTTTTTCCTTTGGTCCTTGATTCAGGAGATCTCAGTCTTTGATAGAATGTCTAAGACATGGACAGGACAGTTGCTTGTAGGACCAGGACGACACAAACTCTTCAGTCTGCACACAGTACATGGTAATCTCAACTCTTTAAAGGGATAGTAATACTTAGTTTTATCTTTATTTTATTTTGTAGGCATCAAAAAAACATGAACAATATAAGTCTCATCTCTCAAACCTTTATGGTTTGAGAGATATTCACAAGCAAAGTTTCCCCCTCCTGACCCTTTTACCTAGTGTAAGCCATCTCTTCTCAGATGTGGAATGCAGTCCATAGACTGGACAGATAACAGCAGGGGACAATATTCTTTCTATCAGAACAATGAAAGCCCTGCCCTCCTTAACAAGCTTTTCAGCTTTTTCCCTTATCTTAATTGAACATTGTCCCTCTGTGCAATCTACCTGGGCACCTCCCTTCTGCTCTGGCTGAGCATTGTTACATCAGTAAAAGGGGCAGGAGGGGGACACTGTCATTGAATTACTCTTGAACTACAACTCTGACAGTATTGAAATAAATCTCTCCAAAGTCCAAATACTATGATGATTAATTACAGCTGCTTTTATTATGAAACATTACTATCCCTTTAAAACTTCACAATGCATTGCACACCCTTCGACAGCCAAAGGGGTATGCAATGTGTTGCATATCCCTTGCTCGCAAAGATTTAAAGGGCTAAGTAGGCTCATGGACTCAGATTTGCTTTGAAATACCTGCCAGCAACCATCATATCTGCCTCAATGGACATGATATCCAGGATTGACTGAAGAGGTAGTCTCTTCAGCAACTGCATGTGAGCTGGATGGCCACAAGGATTTTCTGATTATAGAACAGCAAGTGGAGGGGTAATATTTGCAAGTGTTACTTTCCCTTGAAGCTCTTCTTGTGAAGCAGAAGAAATTTCACTGGAGAGGTATCTAGCACCCAAGGTTACTTATAAGCATAACTGAAAACTTGCTTATCTTGAGATGTCAATGACTAGATTTGTGGAATAAGAAGGGTGGTATATAATCAGGTTGGTGGGGCATAATTATGTCATAAAGCAGGTGGGAAGTGGGCAGGAGAAGAAACAGAAGCCTCTGTATCACTGTGCCCCATGATTACTTATAGCAGATATTGCCATTGAGCAACATTATTTGCTTCCTAGCTGTCGCTCTCGCTGAGTTGCTATTCTTATAGGGCACCATGCTGATGAGGTCATTGCTCCACCTGCCTGTCAGACTGAGGTTTAAAAACCCTGTGTCATTTCCAGTGCCCTTTCGTGGTGTACCTGAGCTTATTGCTGTGTTGGTCCATTACTGTTCCTGTGTATTACCTGGCTATGTCTGGCTACCTGTTCCGGGTTCTGACTCTTGGCTCGTCTGACTCCTGGCTCGTCTGACTACCCGTTCCTGTTCTGACCCCTGGCTCGTCTGACTACCTGTTCCGGCTATGACCACTGGGATGTCTGTCTATCCGATCCGGGTCTGACCTTTGGCTGCCTCCTGGTATACTCTGCTGTTGCGCTCCTTTACCAGTCCGTGCCTCGGTTTGGTTTCCATGCTGCCCGTGTATTCCGCTCTGCGCTCGCTTCCCTGAGCGGTGCTTGTTGGTCACTCCGTGTGTCTGACCTCCCGTGGCTGTACTGGTTTGTGCTGCCTTACCTAGCCTCCGTCTGGCTACCCGCCTAGTGTATTCCCTGTAGGGGTATTGGTCTTAATTTCCTAGTCACTCCGTGACACTCTGGGGCAGATGCAGAGAGTCTCCAGGTATGCTTATTATCTGTTTTCTATAGTCAATCACAATATACTTAAGATATTCCTAGAAATATAAACATTTATGCCTTGTATATTTAACTGCTATGTCATGGTTATTCGCTCTCAATGAAACGGACTTATTTTCTACAGCCTTACTTTCAAACTATGATATTCTGACAGTTGGAAACTATTCAACACAAACTTGTATAGAAAGTCTATTGGTCAGAGTCCGACATCTAGACTGTCGCACAGAGTGGGAACTGTAGTCAATGAAACTCAGAAATAAAGTGGTAAATAAACATGGGGGATTCAGTAGGAGTCTATACACAGCAACATAAATCTGGCCTAAAATAGAAGAAAATATACATGCTTATGTTTAGGAGAACTCTAAGATGATCAGATATGGTTCAGGGTTTTTTTGTTTTATTTTGTTTTTTTTTTTTTTTTACATTACACAACTATACATAAAATCAGTCACTATTTCCCTTAAGCAGTGTTCAGGTTTTTGAGACAACTTATTTTGTCCCACCAACCCAAAAGCAATTCACTCCATCAAACCAGACACCTCCAACACAGCCCTCACTAGTGCCACAAGATGTGGTAGGTAGTGTGGACATTACAGATGTGACACCTATACAGCTATTCCACTATTCTCCCCTGGAACAATCTTCCCAGCAATTCTCCTAGTATCTGCTGTTGATCCACAATCAACCAGAATTTCTCTGGAGAGAGTTTGTGGTCATACAGGAGGCAACTCCTGAGGGAGACAAAACCTAAGGTTTCTACACACTCACCAGGACAGTGAATCTCAACCAGGATGTTAGCTGGATGTCCATGGCACACCAAAGCCAAGGAACCCCCTTTTTTCCATTATGACTGAATGTGACTTTTCTTTAAAATGTATATTTATAGAACATGAACAGTATCTTTGTTTTTATTATTGTAGTTGTGAGAGCTTCGAATAACTATTTACTTATAAACCTTTAGTACACCCATGACAAATTACATATTTTAGGGGTGCCCTGAGAATTCCTGATTGCATGGAAGAGGTGCCTTGAGCAAAAAAAGATTGAGAACCTCTTCTCCAGGACATAAACCATGCATAGACTGTGTACCACTAGACCAGTGTAGATACCCTAATTAGCTTTGAAAGCTACAGAGCTCAGAGAGTAAATCCAAAGGCTATTTTGCAGAATAACTAAAGGCTAGAAAACCAACACCATCACACACACACACACACACACACACACACACACACACACACACACACACACACACACACACACACACACAGTATCCTGACAGACTGGGAATTCCTTCCTCTTTTTTTTTCAAGAATAATCTGCTCTTCGTTGATCTTTTGAGAGTGTTAAATACAAAATGTTTTACCCTTTACAAGCCAAAGGGGTGTCCAATGCATTGCAAAGCAATACACTAGACTGGCATTACTCTGGCACTCAGAGGATTAAGATTCATTTGTTTTAAGTGTGCATTGCCACTATGGGCACAAGCTAGCTGTTCTGCCATCTCAAAACTACAAACTCACATCAGATCAAAGGGAGTTTTGAGAATTGTATTACTCCCCTATGATGCGGTTGGTTTGCTCTAGAATTGCTCATGTTTTTGTGGATAAGGTCTACGGTATTTATGGGACATAATGGGTAAATAAGTTGCTGATATTTATAGTCATGGATTGGGAGGACAGAGGGGGGAAGGGTAGGGGGTGTGATCATCACATACAGAAGACGTATGTGTGCATCTCCACTCTACTTCTTTGCTAGATGTTGCCAAAGTAGCCTTAAAAAAAAAAATTTGCATCATTCGTGTGTGTGCAAAGTAGCATATGTATTAGTAGCAATGATATGATGGAGGTTGGTGCAGGACGTGACGTTACATTTTTTGTGTAGGTAACGATATCCTCGTGAGGGTTGAAGTGCACTTCATGGGATAAGAGTGCATGTTGGATTAACACCTGGTGGGACACAATGCATTGTACAGATCTCTTGTGCCTGTTTTCATGGTTTAAGAGGTGCTTAACTGGTATTTCCGGGGTTATATTGGACACCTCAGATCTCATTCATGCAGGAATTTTTTTGTTTCTCATGCCTGTGATGGTTAGTAACCGGTGTTGGAAATTCCAGAAGGGAGTTTTTGTGAGTGCAGAAATACAGGAAGAATATTTATTAATGTTCAAGAACACTCAGTGCATACAACAGCATACAGAATGGTTTACCCTGTTTCATTGACATTTATGGGTGGAATTCTAGTTAACAACTTATTGGTTTATCATGTGACCATGATTCAAACCACGACGGTCTCTGCCATTAACTTTTCTTCAACTACAGAGACTATAGAATATATCACAATGTTTGGTATGCACAGCATCACTCCCTTTATGCGAGAATATAATATTAATTTTCATATGTGATAGGATTGTATATACAAATTTCTATATTAGAACATTTGATAATTTCCTAGCAAATGTATGTGTATTTTTCTAATCCATACCTGTTTTACAATCATGTTGTCCAGATTATTAAAATATTTGAATAATTTTTGGATAAACCAGACTAGACCAATGTCTGAATAGCTTTGATGTGATCACTTTCAAGGTACTTCTTTATTAAGTGTGTATTTCTGCTTCATTATGGTGTGTATCTCAGTTATTCTATGCTTTTTACTGTGGTGATGGCAGGAATGTTGCTAGATTCTGGCTGACGGAGCTAAAGCCCCATGATTAAACCCTGGATCTTGTTGCTAGTTAAAGGAATGTAAAAGTGGGTAGTTTGAGAAAGTAAACGCAACTGGCTGATGGTCATTTTAAAATATTCATCACGACAAGAATGCTCATACACAGCATGACAAAATAGACACTTAAGAGTAGAATGAATGTATTTTTTGCCATTGTAATATGGGTAAAATGTGGTACAGTGTTAGCAGTAGAAAAAGCAGGAGAGTGAGCGTAAAAGTGGTACCTTTATTGACTAACTGGGTAGCTTTAGAATGCATATTTTCTAGACGACTTAGGCCTTCAAGCATATTTAGAATGTCTTATAAAAAGTACACCAGGTAACAAAAATTCTCAATGATTTAAATGGAGCTTTTAACCCTTTGAGTGACAGAAGGGTACACAATGCATTGCAAAGCAATGCTTTGTGTACCCCTCTGGCACTCAAAGGGTTATCCTTTGAGGTCTCTAATGTGAGAACTCTCCCTCATTCAAGAGGTTAAAGGGATAATAATACTTAAAACGTTTAAAAAAAAAAAAAAAAAAAAAAAAAAAAAAAATACGTTGTAGGGTTTATCCCCCTGGGTAAAACAAATAAAATTCAACTTTGAGCTGTAATTTTTATTTTTTTTTTTATTTTATTTTTAAGGTGTAATATCAGTGGCCTGAAATTGTACATTGGCGCTGTTGCTATACCATCCTATGGACAGTTCTGGTCCTGGGACCATAAATCTCCATAGGATGGTGTAGCAACAATGCCACTGTACAATTTCAGGCCACTGAGATACTGCACCTAAAAAAAAAAAAAAAAAATTCAACTATGAGCTGTAATAACTTTTGAACAAAACACCTTTCAGCAGTGGGAGTACCCTTGTTTTACTCAGGGGGATAAACTCTACAACATTTTATTATTTTTTTTTTTACATTTAAAGTATGACTATCCCTTTAAAAGTCACATTTAGCAACTGAAAATGTGAGGATTTTTTCTCACTATAGTGCAATGGTTTACCCTAGAATCGATCCAGTCACTTTACACATACAGCCCAATGTGTCAATCAATGATTAACAAATAAACGAATAGTCACGTAGATTCTCATCATCATCAGGTCTAGAACAGCCATGAGTGAATATAAAAACCCAATTTAAAAGAGCTTTCCAGTAAACATCAAATGAAGTTCAAAATAAGCTTGTAGATCACATTAGAAATAACTATGCTATGATGGTATTTATTTTTTTTTAATCTCAGAGGCTCCTCAAAGGGCAACATACAGACCAGAAAAATTGATCTCAAGTGATTTTTATTAGCTTTCATTTTTTCTCTCTCACATTTACTTGGTAGCACATATTGTTTTATTTGTCACATTAGAAATAACAGCACGGAAAACAATTCCCACTTGTGGGCCACATTCAGGACAATTAGATGCATCTCCACTTTTTAATGCTAAAATGCTTGTGAACAAATCTGAAACAGCAGACATGAGTAAAATGTGAGACTGAATCAACATTTTGCTGTTCTATTTGAGTAATTTGTACAGATTTATAAAATGTTTGCCAAATTCCCATTTTAGGGGAGCCGAGTACTGTGCTCCATGCCTTTTGTTTATGTGAAACAAAACCACAAAGACATTCCCAGCTAACCAAACATCTGACTTAATTGCAAGCCTGTCAAACATGAGTACTTCAAATATACTGCCCAACTTTCGCAAAGCTCCATTGTAGCTAGCCTGCAGTTATAATACTGTAGCTGTTTGTAAGTTTCACCACTTCATACAAGAAAACATCATACATTAAGGAAAAACACAAACAAAAAAAATGACCAATGTGTGAATTCACAGCTGTTCCGCAAGTGTTCATTGATAATGACCTCTCTGGGGTCTGCCTTGTAGATCTACTCTACTTGTTAGATTTCCCTTGAAATCATCCCTTGTGGCTCCTCCTTCTAATCAAGGAGAGCTTGGGGACAATCTCTGTGAGCATAACATGCTTACAGCAACTGCCTATCCTTGTTAGTATATGGAGCTGTCAGTTCTTTTCCTTTAGGTTACAGTGGAGTCAAAGTCAAATCACAATGCATGCAAAAGGCATTTTATGATGCTTTGGTAAGATTATTAAAAATAAAGATTGGCTCATACAAAATAGGTACATATTGTTTCAACAAGTTCGTATTTCTGACAAATGATAACATTTAGATTACAACTTGTGCAAAGGTACAGTGTGCAGCAAAAGGAATATAAAATAATGACTCATACATTTATGGTCTATTTAAATTTTGTACCGATTATATTTACAATAAAACATTTTATATTCTAATACATACACAGTGCATAAATGCAATTTGAAATTAATGTGATTTAGGTTAAGGAAGGCCAACTAATTTATAAAATACATTATGCACTTAACAGAGGAATTTTGATTTAGTTAAAAATGTATTTTCTTAGATCTAGGCCCAAGGCTAACCTTATACTATAGGTTGCATGTTTGTAAAAGTGTGTGTGCGTGTGGTGTGTGTATATCTGTGTTGGATCTATCTTAATGTGTTGAGACTCTAGTTAAGGTGGTTATGCAGATTTCCAGGTATCCCTTGGATTTCAACACAGGTTAGATAATCTTGCCTCCTGTTCTTTGTTTATCCAACTGGCAAAGTGGTTAATTGATTTCCAATGTCTTTTCAGGCATGCAAAGGTCAATACCATCAGTAAGATAAAACCATTAATGAACTAAGAGGTGGGGGAGGTATATTGCAAAGTAATGTGTTTCAAGCCACTTTGGCAGAGAATGGGGTAACAGAGGACATGTTGTCTATTCCATGCATATTTTAACACTGTATATGGTAACTATTTTCCACATAAGGTAAACCACTTCTAAAAGCAAATGCTTAGGTGCTCATGGAAAATGCACATGCAAGAATCTGGAGCAATGAAATTCAGGCATTCTCAGAGTACCAGTCATCTAACCTCTGACAGTAGTTCATGTGATCAGTGGACAGGAATATGAGATCAGTCAGAATATAGACAGTCCATTTCTCATGTGAAGATTTGGACGACACCCCATGCTGAAACTCACCAGGAACTATTACCAGTCATCAGAAATCAACAAACTGCTCTCATCCTGATAGTTGCTAGCATAAACATCCTAAGAGGTATAAACTAGTAGGCCCACTTGGCTGCCAGGCTCTGTCACAACTGCACCACCTATAGTTATATGGAAGAATTGCATTCAGACTGCTAAGTATAACATGTAAAACAAACTGAATGTTTACTAAAGTCAATTAAGCACACAACAGCACTGGGGTAAACTAAGTGCGTGTGAGATTTATATAATATTATATATATGCATACATACATACACACACACGCACACACGTAGAGAGGCACTAGCCAGCTTGCAGATGAACTTCTGTGGTCTTCTGTACAGGATTCTGTGTCACTTTAGGTTTTGGTGGTGGACCAAAACATCTTACTGGTAGTGGCAGTCACTCCTTAAGGATGCCACATGCATGACCTCAAGTGTTGTCCAACTGGACACATTTTCTGAGGTGGTGAGTTGATGGGAGCATGCATACCCAATTATGTGGAGCTACTCTAAAGTTAGTTGCCAGTAGAGGGTATGGTTGACAACAGAAGTGAAGTTGCATGTTGCTACTTACATAGGAAACAGGAAATTTAGCTTTCAGTTACTTAGAAAAGGATATTTAGTGGCTGAGGGTTTGCCAAGTAGTTAGCTAGGTTAGTTAAGAGATTTTCTTTTCTAGGTTAGAAGATCAATAGATCACTAATAGTATAAGATACTGTAGAGAAAGCTATAGGAGAGCTAGGCTACCCTGAGAGAAAGTGTTGTCGCCAGGTGAGAGCTCGATAGTGGAGTCCTAAAGTTAGAGTTAAGTTTTCTGCAAAAAGCTGGATGTAAGGTCCAATTGCAGGGAGATTCACAAGGATACGAGAAAAGTTATGTTACCCCTGAGAGGGAACTTATTACTAACATACATGTCTGCTGTGACTCTTAATTTAACATATTAGCTTAGCTTGGTAGATTTTCTTTATTCAGCAGTCAGGTATATCTATATATTTGTTTATATAATTTCTGCAGTTTTGTATATAGTGAGCTATTAAATTATGCATCTAGATCAATGGGTCCCCACCCTATCCTCTGGGATGCCTAACAGGCTATGATTTTAGGCTTTGCACAGGTGAATTAAAATGGCAGCCACTTATTAACTCACTTGTATTCAAGCAAATAAATCATGAAGAAATGGCCTGTTAGGCAAACCTGCAGAAAACATTGAGAATCAGTGCTCTAAATCAACCTAGAAAGTTTCATTAGCATAAGAAATGCGACCTTCATTGGCAAATGAAACATCACTGGTACTGCAATTGATATAAATTGGAAATGGTATGAATTTCTCCTCAACTGTACATTTGCTGGTCTTTTGGCTTATAGGTCACATATGATGCAGTGTGTAATGAAGTTTTCAAATATGCTAACTAGAATCAAAGTGAGAGATCCACTTTAATGACAGCCCGATCTGGGAGTGGGTGGCCATAGAAGACCAGTGCACTTTTTTTGTGCAATGAATTCTGGGATGGCAAAGCAGCATGCAACCGCGCTGCCATCCCAAAATTCCATGACGTGCCAGGACCGGCGTAACAATCTTGGCATGTCATGTGACGTGAAGGGGTTAAGTTCAATTATCCAATCTTCCTACATATTTTGTGAGGTCAGCTCATTCTCCTCAGTGGACTGGCTGGTTGCCAGAATGCCAGAGCAGCTGATATCATGGCACACCTACATGGTGATTTACTTATTGAGATACTTCCCTGTGTCAAAGGCTGCATTTTAGAGATTGATCAGGACTAGTTTACAACTCAGACTCAAATAATTGTCTCTCATGATCACTGGATAGTGTTGCCATGGCAACCCTAGATCCTACAGTCCGTCAACCAGTCAGTCCCTTACATGTAGAGAAAGAGGACAACAAAAAAGGGAAAACATATTGGGGGACCACAAATGTTGTATTTTCACAATACTTCTTATATCACAAAACACTAATATTGTATACACATTCATACACACACTTCTGCATTCCCTTAGGTAGCAATAAGAGCTTGTGGGGGATACTGTACTGCCCCCCCACAAAGGTACATTTTACTGCAATGCTCAATCCCTTAATTAGGTGGATCTCAACTCTCCAGGAATGTCCGATATATGTACACAATAGAATAAATAACAGGAGATTACCCTCACAGTATGGGTGCTCTCCTGTTTTTTTCTTTTATTAACAAAAAGGGAATGAGGAAAATAAAACCAATCTGTCAAAATATGTTTTTAGCGTGTGGCCAAGATAAGTCACACACTAAAATGTAAACTATTGAATGAAAAAGTTTAACATAACATTCACTCTCTCTTTTACATGGAGGGTAGAATCAAGGAAAATCAATCTTTAGGGTCCTGGTTGTCCTACCACATTATGGAGAGCTTATTTTGTTTATATGTACATAGCGATGCCGTCTGCATGTTTTATTGTTTATTATTTTCAATATTCTAGGAGACATGGCCGTGTAAGAGTGTGTAGGAGTGTTCATATATTGGTCTCAGCAGGGTAGCCAGTAAAACACTAGGAGACCGATTTAATAAAAACAGGAGTAATTCTGGAGCAAACTAACAGCACCATAGGAGACAAACAAAATAACATTGATTTACATTGAAATTTAACCCATTCAGTGCTAGGTCTCTCCAATGCACTGCTTTTGGCGCAATAGTTTTTTTTTCCGCCCACAATTGTTCCAGTTCTAAGTAACACATAGTTTCCATTTCAGGTGAAAAACATGTTATCGCTGGTTTTACATACTTGAGAGCATTTAAAAACATTTTTTCAGGGACTTTTCCCCTTGGCAGTATCACTCACCACTAGAAAACATCATTCAACAAACGTCACATTGTACTTCTAGAGCAGAATATTTATCACCTACACATGACTATGCATAACTAAGCAATGCTAACATGTGGGGAAGCTAATAACGTAATATTTCATTGACAAAGATATGAATTGGGGTTGAAATGATTTTAAAATACAAGGATAAGAACAGGCAGAACAGGATCCAGGAACATAGGCAAAACCAGGGACTGTACCTGTAAATCAGGAATGGATGGCATGGATGATTTTATATCACAGGTTCCTATTGAAGTCTGGGTAATTTGATGATAAAAACATTGACAGTTCTAAACTGCAATGGAATGAAGCCCTAAATTATTCCATCAAAAAGTATACCAGGACCAGCAGCTATGGAACTAACAAAAAAAAAAAAAAAAAAAACCTAATAGAGGCCCAAAATTGATAGGTGGAGTGAAGTTGACCACCTGATGAAGAAAGGCATTATTTTATCTTAAATATTGTCATTGCCAAGACAGGTCATCAGGTATTTTATGTGGATTTATTTGGTAAAAGGCAACACATAACAGTTAAGTATTTACATACCCCCCAAGTGTCCCTCTTTAGGAGGGACAGTCCCTCTTTTAGATCCAAATCCCACTGTCCCTCTTTCTCACCCTGATGTCCCTCTTTTTAGGGGATCAGATTGTGAGGTGTGTATATAAGTGCATCACATTGCTCTACAGCAATAAAACTCAAATTATTGTTTGTTTAAATGTCAGTATATGTGTTTATAAATTAGTCTGTGTAAATAAAATACTTTGGTGTTGTTATAAATCATTTATTAGGTTACACAAGGAGGTGTCAATAGGCCGTGAAATAGCCTAAAAATTCTTGGTAATGCCCCGCCCACCAGCCACACCCCCAGCAACACCCCCTAAAACACAAGTGTCCCTCTTTGTCACTTTGAAATGTTGGGAAGTATGTATAAAGGGACTGTCAAAGTGAGTTTCTGCAACAAATTGAACTCAAAAGACAGCATCAGGGCATATGTATAAAACAGAAGAGTGGAGCAATTATCTATCACATTGCTTAAAACTGTTTGAGACCTATTTAACATCTTATTACTTGGATAAGTGAACCAGTTCTGTACTTTTAGTATTACTATGAAACGGGCTGTTTTGCTAGACCCAAAATGTTTTGCTAAACATTTGTCATGGTTTCAGATTGCTTTTCCTTCTGACTGGTTCAGATGACCAATCACTTTATTTCTAACCGGAAGGCTTACATGCCCACGTCATTCAAAAGGTTCCTGTCTAGGCCACTATTTATCTGAAACTCAGGTAGCTACTACTCCCCTTGTGAGCAAGGCAAGACTGCTGGAGTCCATCACTTTCTTCAAGGTGTAGAAAGGGAATGTCATTCTTAGCATATAATTGGGTGTCAACCAGTTTATTGAATGAGGCACGATGAACACAGTAAGACTGATGTAGTAAGAAAAAGGCGGAGCAGGTCCACTGCAATCCTACTGCACCACAGGGAACAATTTAAAACCTACCATTGCTTTAAATGGGTCCTTTAAACCCTTGAATGCTAGAAAGGTCTCCAACTAATTGCTTTACAATGCATCCAGGATCTTTCTAGAATTCAAATGGACAAAGCCTCCATTTAAATAATGCAAATTTGGGGCATTTTTATTTCTTCCCTCGGGTGTGGCTGGTTTTCTCCATTTTGACATCATAAATCTGCTACATTATATTTTAGTGCAAAGACCCCACAATGTAATGTGTTTCAAACACCTCATTCAGCTATAAGACTGGATTGTGTTTCCCTTTCTACACAGTGGAGCAGTTATTGGGGTGTGGCCAAACACCTTCCAAAATTCAGCATCGGTTCTTGTGTTCATAGAGTCTGGATAAGTACGAGTGTCCTTCCGTTTCCCCTCTCCCCACCCTCTCCATGATTTAATTTTAAATCCATTCAGAAAGAACTTCTCCCAACAACCTATATGAAACAAGTCCTCTATAATTTCCTACTCTTTTTGTCTCAGTCTGTGACAGTTCTCTGTTTTCATTTTCCACTCTCCAAAGCTCCCATGCTCTTCTAAATTTTGTCGCTTAGTGGAATGAAAAACTAATTATATATATATATATATATATATATATATATATATATATATATATACACACACACACACACACACACACACACACATACTCTAGTGTAAAAGGCTGTGTACATGGGCCAAGGCTCGGGTGATGTTAACCCTTTGAGTGCCAGAGGGGTACACAACACATGGCACTCAAAGGGTTAAGAGGCCAGTCCTGCTATGTGTATTGTCGCCGCCTCACTGGGGGCGCACGCAATGCAGTCATGTGCTGTTGCGACTGCCCGAATGCATAGAATGTTCCCAGCATTCCTTGTGTTCGGGCAGTCTCTACTGCGCATGATGGCTTCTGACAAATATCCTAGCGAATTATTATATAGGATATTATGAAAAAGGGAACAGTGGAAGTACATGAAAATCAAAATGTAACATTTTCTGTACAGCAGCCTGGTCTCATTTGGCATTAAAACCACCTCCAACCTTCAATTAATTTTCAGAATGACTACACAGATTTCACAATGTATTATCAATTTCCCCTAACCTCAATAGGCACAAGTGTACACACAGATTCATGTGAGCTCTTGACTCAGTCATCCTCCCTGTGCAGCAGGTAATTCACAGTGGCAGGCAGCTGGTAATATTTTAAACAGAGGTTAATCCTAAGAGGACCAAAATTACAGTGGGAATTACAGGACAATCTTCCATATTCCCATTTGGTAGAAAAGATGTTATTGCCTTTTTTACTAACACACCTGTCATTTCTCCTTTGAACTGAAGGGTATATAGTTACGTTCAAAATCATAAACACCTTTAAACCCTTCAAGTGCTGAAGAGGTATCCAATGAATTGCAATGTGTTTGATACCTCTCCCGGTCTTAAAGGGCTCATGAAGACCACTAACAGCCAAGTTATTTTTAGTGTAATTTGGTCTGTATTCAGATAGCTAAAATGTGTAATTCTGGAGCAAGCCAACTGCATGATAGGAGATAAATATTCTCAAATCACTCCTTAATTTAAATTGTATTTTTAACACCTTGAATGCCAATTTGAATATTGTTACTTATCCAGTCAAAGGCAGTTTGCTCCAGAAGTGCACCTTATTGGCTTGTTGCATATGTTCCTGATGGTCTTATACAGGAAGCTAAAGAAGGGCAGATCATCTGTACCAATGGGGGGAAAGAGAAATGGAACTTTTAACCCCTTGAATGCTGAAGTAGTCTCCAATGCATTGTGAAGCAATGGGGTAGAGATCTCTTTAGCATACAAGGGATACGAGTCCCATTTAAAATCAATGGGATTTAAGGGAGAAATGAAAAAATTATCCAGTGGTGCAGTTGGTTTGTTCCACTTTCTCCATTTGCATACCTCCCAACTGTCCCTCTTTAGGAGGGACAGTCCCTCTTTGAGACCCAAATCCTTCTGTCCCTCTTTTCTACCCTTTTGTCCCTCTTTTCAGGAGATCAGAATGAGTATTGTGTTTAACATTGCTCCACAGCAATAAAACTCACATAAGTGTGTAAGTCATCTTTAATATTTGTGTTTATAAATTAATCTGTGTAAATAAAATACTTTGAACTTACTCTAAATAATTTATTCAGTTAAACAAAGAGGAGCCAATAGGTAATGAAATAACCTAAAACTTCGGTAGTTCCCCACCCACCAGCCACACCCCCATAAACACCACCTAAAACAAAAGTGCCCCTCTTTGGCCATTTGAAATGTTGGGAGGTGTGCATCTGTGCATGAGGTCTACAGGTTTGTTTGTTTTTTGCCATTTTTTTTTTTACCCAAGTGTTAGAACAATTTATTTCAGTCTAAACAAAAAGAAAATATTCTTGGCTCTTACTCAAAACATTTTTTAAAACACATTAGCGTGCCTAACAATCCACAGCTATTGAATCCATTACCAGACTTACAGACTTCATTATATTTATTTTAGGCTTTGTTTAAGTACAAAACACCAATTGCCACATTAGCCTTAGAATGGAAAGGTCTTGTAGTGGGTAAACTTGATAGTTCTCTTTAGATAAATTAGAAAGTATTCCCAACTCAATTTTTCTCTTGGGTGGTGACAGAAAACTTACAATATGGAGCTTTTTGACCCCTTAGATGCTAGAAGTGTCTCATACACATTGCACATCAATATGTTGGACATATCAAGCACCCAAGGGGTTAAACCACAAATGTAATGTTAATCTTGAAATTAACCACTGAGTTAGTCCTCTAAGATGTTAATCAACTACTAAATCCAACAGGTTTTGCTGTAGAATGAACCCAGCAGAGCTCATTTTTCCATCTGTGCTGAAGAAAAGGTACACAATAATCATGGTATTTTATTAGAGCTCAAAAAAGTTACTGTGACTGCAAGAGGTACATTTTGGTGACTATGCAATGGCAGTGTAATTGGGTTTAATTTACAAATTGTTTTATCCTATGTATAAGCTCTCAAGTTATCCTCAGATGTATTTGCTGGTAAGCATCAGCTGAGCACAGGTCAAAATAGGCAGGTTTAAAGTTTTCTCCTCACAAATCTGAAGCCCAGTCATTTGTAGATCTGTTATGAATGTGTTTTTTCTGCCTGTCTACATTTAGGACACATGTAAGATGAACCATTGTAAGTGTTAAAAGTATAGCAAATGTAATGCTAATCATAACAAATATGATTCCTATTTTGGGTACAGCATTTCTTTTTACTGACATTTTCCTGGGTACTTCATAATATGGTGATAAGGTAGATAGATCGTAAACAGATTTCAGAGTTTACATTGTCCGTTTTGGTGAAGTTTTATTTAAGTGACAGGCTGTTAAAAGGTCTAAAATAGGCAGTCTTCAGGCTTGTGAAATATAAACTGAAATACAGAGGCATTTTAAGTACATTTGAGGACCCTGGTATACTTGTGAGTTTAGGTTTCCAAATAGCGGTAAACACTTTTGTATGTATTGTAGTCAACTTTCTTAGGCCTATTCACATTTGTTGGAAAAGTAGCCACACATTTATTTTTCTGCAGGACAACCTTTCTCCTTTCCGATTAGATTTAACCCCTTATGGAACCATGAAATGGAAGGACCATCATGGCAGCTCTGCACTTAAGGATCAGTGATGGTCCTGGAATTCAGGTGTCCCTGTTTGGCTGCACATTACTTGGAGACCCCTCAATCCAAATAGCTAAAAAAAAAAAAAAAATGTGGACTTATTTGCCAATGTAGGTGACCTGCAAACACCAATCAAGTATATCTATTAGGGTTACCCTACATACAGATACATTGCACGCCCTTCTGGCCCTTAAAGGCCAAGTGTCTGTCCTCCTGAAATATCAAATTATGCAATAGACCTTCCTTTACGCATCTTTACTGTGTTCTGTGAGAACAGTAAAGGTGTGGTAGGCAGGTCTTTGGTGTGTGACGTTAATTGCCAGTGGGAAAGGTACCATAGTCTAGCATTTTAGTTTTCACAATAAGCCAAGTACTCATGTCATTCATGTGAAAGATCTACAACTAGTTCTTGGCCACACCTGCTTCCAACAAACAATAGACTTTAACAGACCCAAATGGACTAAGATGCATTCTTTATCAGGCTGTAAACTAACAGTGGACCTTAAGAAAGGTAAAATACATATATCACTATAACCATCTGATTCGTAAGGACATCTGCCTAGGCATGCCTTTATGTTAAATGAAGTACCACTTAATCCTAGAATAGGTGCTATTTGGTGGTAGAGGAGATACAGATAAACTAGATTTATTAAGGGATTTGACACTTCTCCACTCACTCTAATTCACAAACTGCCTCTGCTTGGGACTGGGCAAAGTTTGATTTTTTAGAGAAGGCATTGACTGATGGAGAGGAGTTCCTCAGGGACGTGTTCTGTAAGCTAGTCCTATTCAAACCTCTAAATGCTAGAGATGTCGCCAATATATTGCTTTGCAAAGTTATTAATCCATTGAGCACCAGAGGGGTAGGCCTTGCATACCCCTCTGACACTCAAAGGTTTAATGCTTATCTGGCATACAAGGGGTTAATGATTCTTAGGATATCATGTGTGGTCTAGAAGTTCACAGACAAATCTACAACATGGTTGTTGTGCCAGACAAGAGAGATACTGGCCATTACAACTCAAGCAGGCCTGAGACAGACCAGACTCTCCTCTGCAAGAAAATAAAGGTACAGACCTTTGAGTGAATACATCTCTGAAGGGTTAAAATAAATAGAAGTTAAGTACAAGAAAACGGGCAAACTAGATTAGCATCTCATCAAATTTAGGTACCTATATTTATCTCTTGAATGTAATTATCCATTCAATGCAAATGCAATCCTTTAAAGGTTAAAATAGGTATTGCTGTAAGGCCTACAATTCATATAAGTAATGGTGTTAAACGGTGTTAAAGTAGAACTTTCACCACCAAGAAACTTTACCTAATTGGATGCATCTTTTAAACTAGCTATAGGTTGCTAAATTTTATTTTAAATTCTCAATATTAAAGAAATAGCATTTAAAAATACTTTGTGACATTCTCTACAGTACAAGCTGCACTGCACTCTGCAGACTGTTCACTGTCCTGAAATACCTCACCCACCACCCTTCCCAGCTCTCCTTAGGGCCGCCCACATTTTTTTTTTTTTTTTTTTTTTACAATTTCCAAGACAAGCACCAAGTGTCTAATCCGTTCTGCACTACCATTTGTTACATAACTTCCTTATAGTGAATACATCTAGTGTAGCTGAAAACAGAGGGCATTGTTTATATATTTATATGTTGCCCATAGAACTGCATCAGTTTGATCAGTATGCTAGCAAACTAGAACATGGCATTGCCAGTGTATGGTTGATTGTGCGTAGGTGCATGCCAGTGATTTTCGTGTTATTGGGTGTTTATTTGCAGCTCAAGTTGTAGGTGCAGACTAACTTGGGCATTAGCGTAACCCAATTCCATAGTGTGTGCAGCTCTACCAGTGTGCCACAAGCAGTGCACTGTAAATGAGTGCAAGTGGAAGCTCAGAGGTATGGAACGGGCAATCAGCCATGTGAAAGTGTACCTTACTGAGAGGGAAACAGGATCGGACAGGCTGCCAACAGGATGGAGGCGATTTGCAGCTATGTGCAGTAAGGTTCTTGAGTGTCGGGGGGAGGCAAGTAGAGACATTCATATGGCAGCTGGAACTGCTCCTGTCTTGTGGCCTTCCCACCTGGGTGAATGTCTACTGTGTGTTTCATGAAGCTGTACTGTACATAAATCTCCTGACAGTGCTATTGGCAGCAGTAGTGTCCTGTGGGCAGGATGTCTGACATGGTGAAGAACATAAGAGGTGTATGTAATTAGGCATTTTTTTCCTGTAGGAAGCCTGAAAGAGGTAATGGAATGTAGGTAAACTGTGTAGGTGTTTTTTATTAGTATATGAGACCCACTGTATTCTTCTGTGCAACATCTCCAGGGAGGTTTTCTTCCTTTAACCCTTTGAGTGCCAGAAATGCATTGGGTACCTCTCTGGCATTAGGAGCAACTAGCGCAAGCAGGAAAGGAGAGATTTAGCAAAGCAGGAGTAAAGCCCACCACTAGGCCAAGCTTCGAGTAGAAAGTGGAGGGAGGGAGAGCACTGCCAATCATTCTGGATGTAATCAGGAGGGCAATGCTCTTCTTGCTACCGAAGAGGTTGATATTTCTTCATGGGGAAAATTATATAGCTGGGGGGGGGCTCAGACTTGACAGTTAAACTTTAACAAGTGGAAGGCTAGGTAGTTTGACAGAAAATAAGCAATTCTTGGGCAAACCAAATATAATTTAAGTATCAAATAAAGATTCCCCAAAATTCCATTTATTTAAATTGGCTTTTAAGCACTTCATTGCTAGATCACAGAGGTTCACTGCAATTAGATCTTAGTGAAAGTTCAGTATTAATGCCATTGTATGAGCATAATGAAAAGCACACACTTTGTATAGTGTTTCATTTGCTGTATTAAACAATTAGATTGCAATAACAGGTGGTTTGTACATACTATGCCATTTAAAATAGTGTGTGTGCATACATACAGTATGTTCATGTGTTATGCTCTCAATATTATATATAATACCTATATAAATATCCTCATCCTCTTCAACAGTCGTTGATCCACTGAAGAATGAAGGCCTCCAAGACTCCAACAACTTCAGTCCTGTGCCATTTGTTGCTACTGTGTACCAACAAATTTGGTAATTTCATCTACCCATCTTGTCGTTGGTCTTCTGGGGCATTCAGTATCTAGTGGAATCTATTCCAAATTAGTTTGGCCCATCCACCATCAGATCTTGTTCAGGTGCTTTACTCTGTCAGACTTCTTTGCTGACAAATCCATGGACACGCTTTTCAGTCTCTTATGTTTAGAATTTGCCACTCCGTACTTCTCTGAATAACCTTAATTTTGTATGGTTTTTGCATTCAGTGTCCATGTTTCACAGCCATACTTAAGGACTGGAAGGACACATTGGTCAAAAAACTCACTTGAGGCAGAGTGGTAAAATGGTCTTAAAGACGGTTCTACTAAGTTTTCCAAATGTTCGTTATCTCAATTTTATTAGTCACTCAATTTCCATCATGGGGTTTCCATCTGTTGACATTTCCTGTTCAAGGTAAACACACTTGTCAATTTCTAGGTCTTGTCCATTTACTGTGATTTTTCTTGGTATGGTACATTTTAAAGGGATAGTAATGTTTCATAATAATAGCAGCTCTAATTAATCATCATAGCATTTGGACTTTGGAGAGTGTTATTTCAATTCTGTCAGAGTTGTAGTTCCAGAGTAATTCAATGACAGTGTCCCCTCCCGCCCCTTTTACTGATGTCACACTGTTCAGCCAGAGCAGAAGGGAGGTGCCCAGGTGGACTGCAGAGAGTGACAATCTTCAATTAAGATAAGGGAAAAACCTGAAAAACTTGTCAAGGGGGGCAGGGATTTCATTGTTTTCATAGGAATAAGAGTGACCCCTTCTGTTATCTGACTGGTCTATGGACTGCATTCCACATCTGAGAAGAGATGGCTTACACTAGGTAAAAGGGGCGGGAGAGGGAAACTTTGCTTGTGAATATCTCATAAACCATAAAGGTTTGAGAGATAAGACTTATATCATTCTTCATGTTTTTTTTATGCCTACATAAAACGAAGTATTACGATCCCTTTAAACGTGTCTTGTGTTTTGTTGACATTCATCTTCAGCCCAAAATTTTTGCTTTCCTGTTGTAGCTCTTCAAAGTGTTCTTGTAGTTCTTCAGGATTATTGGCAAAGATTAGAATATCTTCTACATTTATCTTTTGTCCTTTTTGTCCCAATTTAGTTTAGGAAAATCTCTTCAATACAAGTAGAAAATAGAAAAAGGAGACAATCTCCCCAACACCATGTTGTTCTGAACTTTATCATTGTTAACCTGCATTAATGCAATTGAATTTTCATATATCAATTGGAGACTATTGATGTAAGCTCTGTGTATTCCGTGGTTGATCAGGGCATTGATTATTGCTTGATTTTCACTGAGTCAAAGGCCTTTATGGCTATGCATAATGGAAGGTTGTATTCTTTATGCCGCCCTATAGCTTGTAGTACTGTCTGAATATAGTAGATAGTACTGAAACCACTCCTGAAGCCTGCTTTACTGTTTATGTTGTGCTGTGTTAAGTGTTGTATCCATTCTTCTTGAATACCATTGTGAAAACTTTGCAGGCCTGTGGAAATAGGCTTATTGGTTGTTCTTTTGCTTTTTTAAATCCGCCGTATCACTTTTTTTATGCAGTAGGACTTCTCCATTTTTCTGTGTTTCAGACACTTTGCCAAGTAGAAGGCATTTTGAATATAGTTTAGCTAGGGTTTTGAATAAGAAATGACCTCTGGTCATCAACATTCATTTTATTCAAATCTTTACTATTGACATGAGAGTTCTTAATCAGTTCCAGTAAAAAGAACAAGCTAAAAGCCAGAATTGTTGATGGATTAACCTCAGTGCCTGAGGGTGTGTGCAAATCATTGCACATCCCTCTGGCACCCAAAGAGATGAAGGAAGGGGTGTTGCTAGGTACTAGCTGAGGGAAATAAAGCCCCAGATCCCATGTTGAAAGCTCCATATTTTCTTGGCAGCTAGGGGTACGTACATGCTATCCTCCCTACTATTAATGGTGCAATTGGCCAAAGCCCCAGGCCTTTTGGTATAAACCCCATGACTTTTGGGAACTTGGCATTTCCCCTGATTAAAAGGAATTTTGTACAAGGCATTTGCATTTAAAGTGTATTGAATTCTACATGCTTTCTGAAAATAAATAGTGTATGTCTTTGCATAGGAAAGCTGTTCCAAAGTGCCAGGTCATATATTGCAATGGCAATAGCTTCCTTTTTTCCACTTCTCCAGATCTGGCTTGAAAGCAATAAAGTAGGTAGGTATAGGGGTGGGCAAAAATAGCGCACAGGCCAAATCAAAGCCATTGAACCATTTCATCTGGCCTGCAGAGTAGTGTTTACCATCAGTTTCAATTCAATGGTTGCATTATATAGTTTTGTTTCCTTAAACTTACTGTGGGTTGTGTCTATCACACTCCTCATGACAATTACTCTCCATGGTTACCAATATTTACTACAGAGTCTGCTTCCTAATACAGACTATTAATGGGACACCAACACCTCCTAATTAAATGTTAAATTATAATGCATTTGGCTGGAGTAGCACAGCATCACAACAAATCTGTAGCTCATGTTATGGGTTTCTGGACAGGTACCAAGTGAAGAGGGCTATACAAGATGTACATGCATTCCTTGGAACTTGAACAGCCGGACTTAAATGTCTCAGAGAAAAGTTGGGTACACTTGGGAGATGTAAAGGCACTGCGTGCAAATTAACTCTGGGCAACTTCATCCAATTAATGGGGGGGGGGGCACAGCAGAGGTGGCGGGAAGGTGGGCCAAGTCGACATTAGCAAAACTGGACTGGGTGATGCCCATATGGGTTGTCACTGACAAGACTTAAGTGAGCACTGTAGCAATAGAATCACCCATGTGAATGAGCTGCCCAAAGCCCCATAGATCACCATGCATATCAGCAATGCTGCAACTTCATTTCCTTCTGCATGGAGTGAAGTAAAGTTGAAGCATATCACACTGGAGCTCCAACATTTAAGGGCACTTATTGCAGTTCTAGTAATGCTGCACTAATGCAGACCATAGGTCTTTGAATTCATCATGAGATTAGCCATCGCTGGAGGAAAGGTTTCTGATCCAAACACTTCAATCAAGCTGTTCAGCTGGGTTACAAAATGCAGCTCTGGTTAGCTTGACAGGCAGTAGATGTGGTCCCAAAGCAGCAGACCACTCAAGGGGGAACAAGCATTAGTTCTCCTTTAAAGGCAATTTTTAGATTTTACCATGTTTGCTCCAGTGGGAGCAGAATTGGTAAAAATCCTGAGGCTGAACTGTGCAGCCCCACAATAGCTCCTATTTTTTTTATTTGGGGAGGACAGAAATTAGACTCCATTGGTTGGAATACAACCAGGAAGCCCATGTCTCTCACACCCATATGCCATGCTTGATCAGCATGTCTGATACCAGAGCTGTGTAGTTGAGAGCTGCGGTGTAAATATGGAGTGTTTTAAAAAGAGGTTACAAACATGAAGACAAAAAATAAAGTAGACTTGGCCAGTACAACATATAAACAAATTGTAAAACAACTTGTGTAATGGGAATATTCTGTAAAATAATGAAAAAAACTTTATATTTTGGTTTCCCTTTGTGGAATGTTATGCCAATTCCCTGCACTGTATGCTAATAAGTTCTTTTTGAGGCCAAACTATCATTGATGCCATTATACAGGGTCCCATGTGTGGGCCCTGTCTAGATTCATTCATAGAAATATTGCCCTAGCACAGAAACTAATTGATGTAAAGTGCCACAGTGTGCCAGCCCTCTGGTCCTTAAAGCATTCAAATTAAAACTTTGTATGGGGACAGGTCCACTTAATGTTGATGATGCTCCTGATAGAAAATGATAAAAAGCCCATCTGTATTTCAAAGGAATTACAATTAAATATATTTTCCTTTAGATTCTAGACAAAATGCAAATATTGCTTAAAAATTGTTATATATTGTTGATCACAAGTTAACCCTCTGCAATGCATTATCCAGTGCTCTGTTATATAAGCATGTATTAATTATGAATGTGACAATCCTGAAGCGCTACAGGCAGAGGTTTGTCAGCCTTATTTAATTTTGTTGTACTTTTAATACATGTCTCCAGTCTGATTTGGTTGTGTGAGAATGTCTCACTAACATTGCCTATAAGCTACAGCATTCCTCTAAGATGTGTGTTATGAGTAACAGAATTATAGAACAGTTTCTAACATCTCAAGACCAGCTCTATGTTTATTTAACTGCCCTTCCCTTCTTTCTCCAGGCACTTCCTAACGAGATAAGAACTCCTCGTCATCACCACCTTATGGGCCAACAAATTATTTTTAATTGAGGAATTCTCATCATTATTGTGCTCCTTGGCTGCATTTTTTTGCAACCACATCTGGAAAAAGTATTAAGTCGCTCGGAATTAATAGGATCTGTTTCCCATGTCAGGTAAGTTTAACATGCAGGGCAACAATTAATGAAATGCAGAGCAGAGAAGAAACACTCAGGACTGCAGTTTAAAGGAGTGAATTGAATTTTATTAAAAAGAAACACTCATACTCTAGTACCAAAGTACTATAGTAACAGACAAAGTTGGAGCAAATTTGGAGGTATACCATCTACAGTGAACTGATACAAATTACACAATTTCTTCTCACCAAACAAGAAAAATGGTCAAGAACCAAGCCAGTTGAAGGCATCCTACTATAGAGTAAAGTATATTATATACTACTAGTTGAACAGACCGTGTACACAGGCCACAGTGCCAGGCAGAAAGGGCCGCGGTGCAGTCATGCACATTAGAGACTGCCCATGCCGCGGCTGATAATGGAGCGGGGCACTCCGAATTCAGACCGTAGTCCTCTGTGCTCAGTTAGCCGCGGCGCGGGCAGTCTGTACCGCGCATGACAGCTTCTGACAAACATACATTAGCAAATTATTATATAGGATTGCAATACTGCTTCAGAACTGCTACGTTTTTTGCTTTTTGTGTGATAGAAGACTATTTTAAATCACTGAGAATTTAGAGATTTATCTTCTTTTGGCCTCCTACAGTGCAGTTTTCCTCTAAAATTACTTGTTTTGCTTTCTGTACAAATCTTCATGTGTTCTGTTGTATTATGGTTTGCTCATCTCAATATACAGTCCTAGTAGATTCACACAACTGCAGAAGAGACTTACTTCAGAGAAGTGTGTTCTGTTCATTTTTTGGCATTTTGCTACAATGAGGCAGATACACTAAGAGGGTTTTGGAGCAATTCTGCAGCTGCATCCACTGCACAAAAAAAATTCTGCAAAACCCATTGAATGAGAGATTGGGATAAAGTTATCCCCCCCCCATCCACCCCCCAAAAATATATAAATATTCATAAGGCCATTTTGGGTCTCAAATCTATTTTCCCCTCATTTTTAAAGGGGAACTTTCACCTCCGCATTATCATTGTTGTATCGCTTCCTTTGTGTCCCCTCTGTACATTGCGGTGTTTCTTTTTGCCTAAAAATATGTTTAAATGAAGCAAAAAGGTACTTGAATTTTGTACCCGATGACGTTCGCAGCCGCACACCGTATGGTGCAGAAGACACTCCCACAGCCTCAGCTCCTTTCACTTGCCCCAGCATCCTCCGATGACGGAGGTGTTCTGTTAGTAAGCTGGAGAGAGATCTCATTGGCTAGATATCGATCTCTGCCAATGAGATCTCTCTCCAGCTTACTAACAGAACGCCTCCGTCATCGGAGGATGCTGGGGCAAGTGAAAGGAGCTGAGGCTGTGGGAGTGTCTTCTGCACCATACGGTGCGCGGCTGTGCGGCTGCCAACGTCATCGGGTACAAAATTCAAGTACCTTTTTGCTTCATTTAAACATATTTTTAGGCAAAAAGAAACACCGCAATGTACAGAGGGAACACAAAGGAAGCGATACAACAATGATAATGCGGAGGTGAAAGTTCCCCTTTAACACAGGTTTTATCCCTTCATTGCCATTCAGTGTCCTGTAGAACCTCACTTCCCAGCCACTGGCAGTATGGCAAGAAATGTAAACAGGGATTGGCTAGTCAAAGGTCTAGCAAGGAATAAGGCAAGTTTTTCTCCTTTATTTAAATTACAGTGACAGTGGAAGGGGCATTTCAAAGTTCTCCTGTCTTTTTAAATAGATATTGGAGCTCTGGACCCCAAAACAATTGACTTTCTCCTCCCCAAAAACGCAAAACGTTTTTTGATTAATACATTGAGGGAGGGAATAAAAGCAACCTCCTCCCCTAGAGGACTGAGCAAAACAATGCATTGCACACACATCTGGTCCTTAAAGGGTTTATAAGAAAAAAAAAAAAATATATATAATATATATATATTATATATATATATATATATATATATATATATATATATATATATATATATATATATATATTTATCCCCCTCACACAAATGAAGTGTACTTTAAGTCATTTTTAATAGACTTGTGCACAACAAAAATTTTTGTTAAAATTCAGTGTCTGACAAATTCCCCCCCCCCCATTCGTTGACTCCGCAATTTAGATCTGACCTGTTCAACTCGAACGAAAGTCGGAGGCAGTCCGAATTATCTTGCGACTTTAAAATACCTTTAAAAATGCAATAAAAAATGAAAATTAAATGAATGAACGTAACCATTTCCAAGGTCTAAATGAAGGTGATGGAACAGGGTAAAGTGGGCATTTAGCCTTACGGTACTATGGATGAAGTAGTTAAAGTATGGATGTAGCAATAAAGCACCCTGCCTGCCTACACAATACACATACACAACTGTGAGACTGGCTGATGTGCCAATCTGAAAATTACTCAAATTCCTCATATTAATTTTAACGTTTAACACAGAAACAAAGGCGACTTTCCCTTGCGGACGCAATAAGGTACTAGGCCTACCTACAGAACTGAGACTGGCTGATGTGTCACAATGAAAATTCTTCAAATTCCTACTATTGCTTTTAATGTTTAACACAAACATAGGTGGACTCTCCCTTGCAGTTGTAATAAGGTACTTGGCCTGTCTGCAGAACTGTGAGACTGGCTGATGTCCAACACTGAAAATTATTCAAACAAATCCCTAATATTCATTTTAATATTTAACACAGAAACAAAGGTGACTTTCCCTTGCGGTGGTAATAAGGTATTAGGCCTGCCTGCAGAACTGAGACTGACTGATGTGTCTCACTGATGACTCTCCCTTGCAGTGGCAATAAGGCACTAATGCTAGCTGTCTGCTTAATGCTACCTGCCTGCCTACATAACAACTGGACACTATCTCCTTCTCTCTCTGAGCTCCAACACCACAATGAGGAAATGCAGGCGGTCTGTCTGGGTGTCTGTCATTAGTCCAACCCTCATGAAACGAAGAAGCCAATTGGAATATAAAACAAAGCAGGAAAGTAGTGCATGAAATGGAGAAGTTAATTGGACTAGGGACATGGAGGGAAAGTAATAGAGCGCGGGTAGTAGTTGCCGAATTTCCAAAAGTTTCAATGACATTCAGAGATTCGTATTTTTTTTTTGGCGAACAACGCTTCCCTGTCAGAAGGTAAGAATGTCATCGAATTACGCCTTTTTCATCGAATTCCGAATGTCACCGAACCGAATTGCACAAGTCTAATTTTTAAACAGGTTTAACCGTACCATTGCTGGGCAGGCTGGAAGACATTGAATGTAATGCATTTTCAGGTAGTCTGGCAATGGAGAGGTTAAAGGTGGAACTGGATAGGCTAGTGAGCATGGCACTGTAGCTGAAGCTTGTTTTTATTTTTACAGTTAGCTTTGCTTTTGCTGGCGAGTTTGCACAGCATGCATTGCAAACTGTACTGCACTGGAGGGATTATTGGGGACGGTGACTGAGGGACCTTAAGGGCCGGGGAGAGGGGGATATTGGAGGTGCCTTTTTCAGCTTAGTAGGCCTTTTCCCAGACAGGGAAGGCCTCTATGACCACAAAAAGCAGCAATGAAAAGGAGATTCTGCCATAATATAATGTCAGTAGTTTTCAATGCTCTTTTAATATGTTTTTGTCAAGTTTAAATATGTATACATAATTATCCAGTTCAGGATACATAGTGGGTTGAATGTGATGGATCAAGGCACAAACCCCCCCCCCCAAAAAAAAACCCAGATATTCTACCGGTTTAGATCACCACACAGTGGGTTTAAAGGGATAGTAATACTTTGTTTTATCTTTATTTTATTTTGTAGGCATTAAAAAAAACATGAAGAACGATATAAGTCTTATCTTATGGTTTGAGAGATATTTATAAGTGAAGTTTCCCCTTCCACCCCTTTTAACTAGTGTAAACCATCTCTTCTCAGATGTGGTATGCAGTCCATAGACCAGACAGATAACAGACGGGGACAATCTTCTTCCAAAGAGAACAATGAAAGCCCTGCCCCCCTTGACAAGTTTTTCAGGTTTTTCCCTTATCTTAATTGAAGATTGTCCCTCTCTGCAATCTACTCTTGAACTGCAACTCTGACAGAATTGAAATCACACTCTCCAAAGTACAAATACTATGATGATTCATTAGAGCTGCTTTTATTATGAAACATTACTACCCCTTTAAAGGGATAGTAATGTTTCATAATAAAAGCAGCTCTAATGAATCCTCATAGTATTTGGACTTTGGAGCATTTATTTCAATTCTGTAAGAGTTGTAGTTCACAAGTAATTCAATGACAAAGTATCCCCTCCAGCCCCTTTTACTGATGTCACACTGTTCAGCCAGAGCAGAAGGGAGGTGCCCAGGTAGACTGCAGAGAGGGACAATCTTTAATTAAGATAAGGGAAAAACCTGAAAAGCTTGTCAAGGGGGGCAGGGCTTTCATTGTTTTGATAGGAAGAAGAGTGTCCCCTTCTGTTATCTGTCTGGTCTATGGACTGCATTCCACATCTGAGAAGAGATAGCTTACACTAGGTAAAAGGGGCAGGAGAGGAAACTTTGCTTGTGAATATCTCTTAAACCATAAAAGTTTGAGAGATAAGATTTGTATCATTCTTCATGTTTTTTTTAATGCCTACAAAATAAAATAACGTTAAAACTAAGTATTAATATCCCTTTACTGCACAAAATAAAAAAAGAGCGGCAATTGTGGCACACACCACTCAAATCATACAGAACAAATAAAAATGCCCTCATATTTGAATTGGACTTTTAAGTTCTTGAATGCTAGAGGTGTCTCCAAAGCGTTGCAAAGCAGAGAGACCTCTAACATTCAAGGGGTTAAAAGTTACATTTTTATTTCTCTACATTGATGCTGATTATTCCCAGAGTTACTTCTCTTTTGTGCATAAGGCCCAGAGGGAGGTTTTTTTTTTATTGCCGTGAATATTCATATCTGGCAACCTTCTCCCCAGAGCAGTAAAAAGGTAAAGGACTGGAAAATTCAAATTAGGTCATTTTCATTATGTGGTGGGGCTTAAGTGGGTGGGGTTAATAATTAAAAGAGGAAGGGTTTACTCATAAAATGAGCAGGCACTGGGCATAATGGAGTGGGGGAGTAGGCAAAAAAAAAATCCTGGGGAAGATCCAGATAATTCACATGTATGAGAATATTAACCCCTTTGATGTAATAAGGCATTTTTTTTAAGCTATCTAGCATTAAATGTGTTAAAAAGAGTTAAGATTTTCTTAGTCCAAATTAGGGATCTTTTATACAAATCCAAAAAAGATCCAATTATCAATTCATTTTTTTTTTTTTTTTTTTTTTTTTTTCTCCACAAAGGTGACCAGGCCCCACTCTATAATGAAACAATCCCTTGTATGTGGAATGCAGTTCAGATTCTGCTCCAATCTAAAAACACTGAACTTGTTTTTTGTGGTTTATTAACATTTAACAGTTATATTTTTGAATACAGTAACAAGGTCAGTTTTGCATCTGGTTTTAAAAATTCTTCTTGGCAGATTCAGGAGTTCACGCCTTAAAGCCTTTTCATAACACTCAAGGGAGAAGTGGTTCGAACAAACTACCTTTTGTATTCTGAAAGTTAACATTTTAAATTAATGCCTCTTCTCAAATTATAGAGTCAGCAAGCTGCCCTTTTCTAGTCCATTATATTTTTTACTAGGATTTGGAATTAATTAACATTGCACTTTACAGCAAAGCTTTTGTTTGAAATTCATACATTGATATCTCATTGTATCTATGTTTCATATAACAGCTATTTATTGAATGATATCATGAAGAATCATTCGTATATTGTTTGTAAACTAAGCATTATACAAGTTTTCTATTTTAAAGCCTTTGTGTGTGCACATTTATATAATATAAAGATATAGTGATATTATATAGGGAATTAATGCACACACACAGATGCAAGACAAACACACACAGACACACACGCAAATGTACACGCATGCACTGAGATGCATAAAGAGGGACTCAGTCATACACACATACAAGCAATGCACAATATGCAGGCACAGAGTGTGATACAGACATGCAAAACACAGTGAGGAACACACAGACATACACAGAAGTAAGTCATAAGGGGTGACTTATGTGTCATTGTAATGAGTTTGTGTTTGTACTCATGCCTCCGCTGTGGCAGTCATTCATTCATGTAGCTGAAATGCATGTAGTAATTGCACATACTATGGTGGATCGTGCTGGCTTCCGGGTTGTGAGTGAGTGTGAGTGAGTGGCATTCATTCATGTAGTTGAAATGCATGTGGTAATTGCACATACTATGGTAGAAGGTGGATCGTGCTGGCTCCCGGGGTGTGAGTGAGTGTGAGACTATGGTGGAAGGTGGATCGTGCTGGCTCCTGGGGTGTGCGTGTGTGATTGAGTGTTAGTGAGTGTGTATGATTGAGTGAGTGTGAGAATTATTGTGAGTGTGTATGATTGAGTGTGTGTGAGTGTGTTTTTTGTCTGATGTGTTTGTGTCTGTGGTGTAGGAGTGGCAGCCATTTTGTTTTTTCAGTCACTTGGATAGTGGTGGGCGGGCTGGATAGTGGGGGCAGGCCAACTCCCTGCATGATTTAAATCACTCCCCCATTGAATCACTCAATGGGAGCAGTAACTCCTCCTTACTTAACCCTTTGAGTGCCAGAGGGGTACACAACGCATTGCTTTGCAATGCGTTTAGTACCCCTCTGGCAAAGGGTTAAGTTGAGGTAACATAGCAATATAACACATGGTGGCTCTTCAGTTGAGGCAACTTAGCAAGATGCCAAGGGAACAAATAGAAAATGGTGTTTGAGGCTTGCCCTCTGTAACATACAGCAAAGCATCTCTCTCCCTTTAAGGAGAAAGGGGAGGTAATCAGGAAGCAGGAAGTGGAGGAGTGACAGTTGAAAACAGACAGTTAGTGAGGTGACTGAAGAGATGAAAAGAGTTAAAGAAAAGAGTTGCTATTAAGTGTATCCCTGAGCTTGTATTTTATGGAAACATTACACCCTCGTACTGAAACAGTGTGTATGGAGGTTTACAGTTATCTGTGGGAGGTGAAACAGTGTGTTTGTGGGGTCATGATCCTGAGTGAGAATATGTGTGGACCAGGAGAAGTTACTGATATCCCCTACTTCAGGAGCCAGTGGCAGCCATATTTTTTTTTTTGTCAGTTGGAGAGTGGTGGGCGGGCTGGAGGGGGCGGGCCAATCACTGTATGATAAACATGCCCCCATTGAATCACCCAAAGGGAGCAGTAATGTCCCCATTGAATCACCCAATAGGAGTTGTGTCTCCTAATGAGAAATTATGTAATGAGGGATTGTGTTCAATGTGTGTGTGTTTTCCGAGGCATTCTGTTCAATGTGTGTGTGTTTTCTGAGGAAACAAATTATGTTCTGTGCTTATTCTTTATATATATATATATATATATATATATATATATATATATATATATATATATATATATATATATATATATATATATAAATATATATATATTATAATGAAACTGCTGCCATTGTCAATCCACTGCAGGATGAAGGCCTCCACAGCCACACTGGTGGTATGGACTATAATTTGGCACACAGGTCCAATGTGTGGGTTGGCAGGCAGTTGAACCTGTGACCATGAAATCTGAACTGATTCCACTATATTATATACACACACACAGTCACTCCCAATGCAGAGATATTTCTTATTCAAATAGCCAAGGCTAGTTTTTTGTTACATAAAGCCAAAATGTTCTATTGTGGCCACCCGGTGGTGGTGTTCTCATCACTTACATTGGAGATCTGTTGTCAGTGACTCACGGTCTCCCATAGAGTAAATTATAAAAACAAAATCCCTTTTGGACACTAGCTGGCATTGTTGCTTATAACATGGTAAAACATTTTAAGTCAAAACCTCTATATCAGTGCTTATATTCATATAAAAACAATCAACTCCCTGGTCCAAACTGTTTTGCTTGAATATTTGCTTCTGGGGTTGGGTCCCAAAAGCTGAGCTACATTGGACCAATCTCAGTCTTATTGTGCCACTAAGTATGAGGCAGTACTGGAAGTGCATATCTGTGGGTAGCTTGGAATTCATCCAGTAAAAGCCTCTAATCAGGACTATACTGAAACTTTAGTCGATGTATAATAGAGCTCAGGTCACTGCAGTTATTATAGTCCAGGCACACGTTTTAGACCATTCCAATGAAGGGATTCCTTGTAAGTAACGAGATCTCGGCACTTCTCAAGCGCCTCTGTGTCAACTGACACAAATCTCCTGCTGCCAGCTTTACAGCTGTCAGTAGGAAACAGCGAACTTTAAACACCTGTATCTCAAACCATAGCGGTTTGAGAGATACCATTTTTTGCATTTAGCTCAGCTTTTTAAGCTATTCTAGATGCAAAAAACTTTTTTTGGACATTACTAACACTTTGGAACCTGCAAGTCTAGCTTTAAAGTATAACTAACTATAGCAAAGAAAAATGTAGGGTCCAGAGAAGAGTTAAATTGAAACTCATTAACTCTGTTCGTACTGGAGAGAGGAAACCTGTTCAAAAAGTCCTGAATCAAATATAGCCCACAAAGATGGCATCAATACTTCACTTTTATTAGTTTTCTTTAAAAATAAACTTTTAGATTCGTTATAAATTGAATACTTAATAAAACTACTTTGTATAGTCACTGACTAACAAAGTGTTAAAAACAACACACACCCTCAATTGGAAACTGCTACTGTGTTTCCAGTCATATCAAAAGACTCCGTAGACCTCCTTAATTGGGAACTGTTACCGTGTTTCCAATCGTGTCCAAAGACTTTTTACTGAATCCTGCTTACCCTTCAAACTGTTGATTATTTGAACAGTTGAGAGATTTTAATAGTAACCAATGTAGAATGTTAATTACGGTCGTGTACACAATGAAGACAATATATTAGATCTCGAGGGACTTAATAACTTACTAATATTTTAAATCATTATTATTGTTTCTAGGGACATTCATGCTTTCTCTATGGCACCTGTTATTAACACACTGCATATACCTATCAAGAGTTGTTAACATATCACAAACACCAATTCCTCATTGTGGTTTGCGGCTATTATAATAAATGTAGCCTTTAACCCCTTAATGTGCGCTTCTTTAATCACCTTAAGAATCGGGTCTTTACATTGCCGTTGGAATGTGAGTCTGAGATTTCAATGATCCCTTTAACCGCTAGCAATTCTAACAGTCTCATGCAGTTAGCCCGTTCAATGTAACATTGCTAAGTTCATAGCAAAGCACACCCGTATTAGTTTGCCACTTTTTTTATATCAACTTGGCGAGTGTAAGTGTTACTACTCTCTGATAGCTTCGTACTTTCAGTTGGTCCCAATAATCAAGAACAGCACCGTAGTACAACCCTATTCTATCCCTCTCCGGTAGCTATAGATAGCATCCCACATTGTTACTAGGGTATTCCTATATCCTTTTTATCAGATTCAGTTTAGAGTCTATTCAAGTATATCGTCTACTATTTATTGATACATCAGGGGCAGTTGGCACAGGTCCAACACATTTCGCCGCTGGCAGCGGCTTCATCAGGGACTTATAGTGATGGCAGTCACCATGTGGGCTGTTTAAATTACTGTAAAATGGAAGAGGGTATATAATGTGTGTGTGTGTTCAATGATGTCAGTTTTCTCCGTCACAATGACTCTGTTGATTGACAGGAACAAAGACTTTCAGTTTTATTTCTTAAGGGGCCAGGTGTTTATTCCTATAAGTCATATCATTTCATGGCTATTATATTATATTATCTTGTAGATGCCATACCAATAATGTTAACACTTTCTTATATTTCAAAAAAGAGATTCTTTGGCGCAATATACTTTTTCATAATTAGTATGCATAATACAAATAATACTACAGTGATACTCATCTCATTTTTAACATGGCCAATGTTGAAAATGTATTATTTGATATTCCTTGTTCTCCAAATACATATCACATAGGACTTGATCCACAGTAATCTATTTTAATACAGAACAAATAAGATTAATCCTTTATAAAGGGGTTGAAATTGAAACTTTCATTTAACCCCATTGGATTTTTGGTACCTAAACGGTAGATCCATTTAGATTCTGATCTCAATTTTAGATCTAAATCTCCTCTTCTTATGGTTGCATCTATTTGTTCAATAGCTTTGAATTTAACTACAGTAGGATCTCCTCCATGTTTATCAACTACATGTCTTGCAGTTGGTTTCTCTCTTTTATTCTAAATATCTCCTAAATGTTCTAGAATCCTCATCTTCAACTTTCGCTTGGTCTTACCTACATACTTAAGGCCACATTGGCATTCTAATAAATATATAACACCGATGGAATTACAGTTACTAAATTGTCTGATTTCAAAATTTCTAATGTCTTGTTGGTCACTGAAATTCTTTTTTGTCAATTTACAAGCCTGGCACTGACCACATGGATACGTGCCCTTAATAACACTAGTCAACCAAGTTGTTTTTTCTTTTTTTGATAATAACTATGAACTAGCATGTCATTTAAATTAGTGGTCCTTCTATATGTAACTGTTGGTTTTGGTGTAATTAAATCTGCTAAATCCACATCATTAAGTAAAATTGGCCAATGTTTCTGCAAAATCTGATAGAGGTTATTATATTGATTATCATAGTTAGCAATTAACCTGATTTCTTTATGTTGTTTAACTTTATAGAAAGAATATTTTTATATTATTGTTATCGAATATAATTTTAATAAATAATTTTTGATATAAGGTTATTGTATTATTGGTGTCATTTTCAATCACTGGAGGCGCCGTAAAATTATTGTGATAAGTTGTATATGTTTTTAAGTTCCAGGAGCAGGGAACTTTTTCCTGGCTGCAATAACTAAGTGATATATAATTTCTTCTCTATAGCGTCGCCTTTGGAAAGTTTTTTTATATGGCTCAATTGGCTTGCTCCTGAATTTTGCCTTGTTAGATAGCTGAATAAGGTTCAAAGTCTTCAATCTATATGCACAAAACTAACTTTAAAGCCAATATCCCTGGAATTGTTAAATTATACCTATTGCTCCTGTACTGTTACCACAGGAGGATGCTTCACAGCTTATTCGCTGCTCCTCACAATTCAGCCCCATAGAGTGTTTGTTTTGGATGGCCTATGAAAGCTACTCAACCACCCTGCAATGTTTGTTCTTGAATTAAATGGTCCTGGGTTGTGTTCCAACCCAGGGGGAAGGGCATCTTTCTGGCCACTCCCCCACCTTGAAAGGCTGATGGGAAACATCTTAGTACTGCACAATTTAACCTCAGGATGTGTAAAATGTTGTCCTTTAAGCAGTAAGTGCAAATGAAAGGTACCTCATAAGATTCATCGCTGTTTAAAATTTGGTATATAACCATTCAATAGATGTAGCTGTAGCCATGAAGAACCATAAGGTGGCTTGAAAAGTTATAATGAGAAAAGGTTTTAAAGGGATAGTAATGTTTCATAATAAAAGCAGCTGTAATTAATCATCATAGTATTTGGACTTTGGAGAGTGTTATTTCAATTCTGTCAGAGTTGTAGTTCAGGAGTAATTCAATGACAAAGTATCCCCCTCCAGCCCCTATTACAGATGTAACACTGCTCAGCCAGAGCAGAAGTGAGGTGCCCAGGTAGACTGCAGAGTGGGACAATCTTCAATGAAGTTAAGGGAAAAGGCTGAAAAGCTTTTCAAGGGGGGCAGGGCTTTCATTGTTCTGATAGGAAGAATATTGTCCCTTGCTGTTATCTGTCTGGTCTGTGGACTGCATTCCACATCTGAGAAGAGATTGTTTACACCAGGTAAAAGGGGCGGGAGGGGAAAACTTTGCTTGTGAATATTTCTCAAACCATAAAGGTTTGAGATATAAGACATATTGTTTTTCATGTTTTTTAATGCCTACAAAATAAAATAAAGTTAAAATGAAGTATTACTATCCCTTTCATTAACTTAGAAACTCTGCAATAATTGTAGAACTTGTCTGAACTTTAACTATAACAGCATGAGTTGAGATCTATAGCATTCAGAGGGTTAAAAGCCCATTTAAGTAATGTTTATTTCTTCCCTATGGTGTCATTGGTTTGGCACAGAATTACTGCACAGGGCCCTTTTAAGACTCTCTGAACTAAATCTAAAGTCAGGCAATGTAAGACTCTGAGCTTGACTGCCAATCTTGCTGTATGGGGAAAACCTCACCTCTCTCACTATTTGCATGACAATGTAGTAAAATAAGTTTAGAAAGGACAGCTAATTAACCCTTTAAGCTCAGTGTACCCCCCCCCCCCCATTTATTGGATATTTGCTGTGCACCCCTCTGGTATGCAAAGGGTTAATTATTAAAGTAGCCCTGAGCCAAAAGATGCAGATACAAAAAGAAAGAGTGCAGAAAGAGAAGGCATTACAGGATTTTGATGGAATATCCATGGGCTTGTCCTTGATACAGCAGATAAATCAGGGGGTCAAGTGGTGCTTTGGTGCACTGCAAGATTAGGAAAAGTATGTCACTGCAAGCAGACAGCTGGGTGCCTGTCTCTGGTGTATACTGCAGGTTTGTGCTTGCTTTTGATTATACACACTGACCTTGGCTTTTTGCAGATAATAGTTTCCAATTCGGAACAGAAGTGGACAAGCTTCAAACAGATCAGTCTAGTCTCCTGTTTTCATTCAGATGTGTACAAATTACCCCAACATGCCCTTTTTTCTGGATACAGTAATGTCTGAAAGAAACTCTTGTTATATTGTTGCCACTTAGGTTTCACTGAGCCTGCATTATCTACTCACAGCTTTAATGACTTCCTGCTGAGAGAGGCTCTGTAGAAGTCTTGGCAGCAGGGCTAAGAATAGCATTAAATGCAAGGTTATCTAGGCATTACACTCACTGTAACATGCAATTAACTCTCCTCTTCCATTTTCATTACACAATTATTCATTAATGTCAATTTAATTTTATGCATTGTTCTACATGACCGAAGGCTGATTACGGGCCTTTTCATTCCAATATCCCAAGTTAACTGGTGCCAGCCTCACTCAGGGCTGCCTAATTGCAATTTAGCCCAGACAATTCCTCCCATTTGTGCCCTCCAGTAATGGAACAACAGATCATGGCCAGGTAAAAAATTAGGGTGGAAATAAAAGTCAAAGTCAGAAAACCTCTGCGTTAGTTTTTTTTTTTTTTTCCCTTTTAAAATCAGAAAAAAAAATATGAAAATGCACCCAGAGCCCTAACTGCTGGTTTTGTAAATTGCACTCTTTATCCCACAGGGATGAAATTAATTATGTAATAACATTACTGCATATCCTAAATATCCTACACAGTATAGTCTTTGTTCATTTATATTAATATTCTGTACAGTTTTGACATGGGCTGCAAGTCTGATATATTTCCCACACATGAATTTATATATATATACACACACACACACACACACTGTAAATATATATATATTTATTGATATTGCACATAGGCCTGAACTAGTTCCATTGTTATCACACAAAAAGAGCATTCTGCATTAAAGGGGAAGTATATTCACTAACTGTCCTGTAGAGACCCATCAGACAGAAAAGGTGACTTTATGAAATATGAAGCAAGTTTATCGCTTTGGTTATACAGCAGGAGTTTACTGCAATATAAGGAATTTATATAGCGAAATGCAGGAGCAACTTGGGGGGGCGGTTCAACTAATTACAGTAAACATGATTGCCAAATATTAACCCAATATTCAATATATTACCCACAATTTTACAAGCAGGGTCTTCTCTACCATATGCTGGTGCTCTATAAATATACATTAAAAAAATGCTGAAAACAGTGCCAGATCTTCAGGGACATCCCCAGCTTTTTTCTGGGGTTTTAAAATGATGGTGCTACAGAAGCCTCCAATATATCCCCTATACTAGACAATTCTCAGACCTCCAGTAGTTGGAGGCTACAACTACCACCTTCCCCAAATAGCCAATGTGGAAAATAAAGCCATAGATTAAAAATCCTCGAGCAGCACATTATAGGGTTCATGGATAAAAGAGCAATTGGGGAACAAATCAGCTACACTGCAATTTTAAAATCAACTCCTTGGATGCTGGAGTAGTTTCAAATACATTGAATGAATGAAAATATGAATTAATTATTTTCCCCAGAATTTCTTCACTTCTGTCTTTATTAACCACAGTTTAATGGAAAGCACATAGTGAGCTACATACTGTGCTATCCATATTTTGCCAGTGACACAAGATTTGTTGTTTTGTCTCTGTACTCCAGCTCACTGGATTTTAAATGAAAAAAGAAAAAAAAACTCCTGAAAAGAAAGTGCTGATTGTCAGGTTTAATTTGAGGGTAGTTATATACACAAAGCAATGCACAAGGTAGAATTAAAGGGATAGTAATACTTCATTTTATCTTTATTCTATTTTGTAGGCATTAAAAAAACATGAAGAACGATATAAGTCTTATCTCTCAAACCTTTATGGTTTAAGAGATATTCACAAGCAAAGTTTCCCCTCCCGCCCCTTTTACCTAGTGTAAGCCATCTCTTCTCAGATGTGGAATCTGGTTGTAAGACCAGACAGCTAGATGGCAGACGGCCGTTTTGGTTAGTGAGGGGAAACTGCTTGTGAATATCTCTCAAACCATAAAGGTTTGAGAGATAAGACTTCTATTGTTCATGTTTTTTAATGCCTACAAAATAAAAAAAAAAAGATGAAATGAAGTATTACTATCCCTTTAAGACTATTAGTCAGCACTTGATAGTTTTAGTCATTGTTTCATTTCAAATTCGAAATGGAGTACAGAGAAAAGAACCAAACTCATGTCACTGTCCAAATGCTTATGGACTGCACTGTATACTCCTGTATCATGACTGATTTCATGTAGAGTTTTGGAGAGGGTTAGGTCTATGTGGCTTTATAACTTGGCCTTTTAACCTGTAGTATGAAGTTTCCTATAGGAGCTAGCTATACAGTATAATGAACTACTAATTACCAGAGGTCATTTGACTATCCAGCAGAAAAGTGTTCTGAAAATTCTGGGAAAAGATCTACAAGAATGATATCATAACCGTATATAATTAAGTGTTTGTGCAGGACTTGGTAATTTGTATTCTGTCATTTCATCATACTTAACCCTCTTAGATATTTCTCCAATGAATTGCAGAGAAAAAGCAATGGAGATATGTAGCATTGAAGGGGTTACTTTAAAAGCTAGGTAATTCTTCTACTTTAAGTGCTGGCAGCACACTACTTTAAAATGACCATTTTAGAATCCATTAGAGCTTGGCCGTGATTATTTTTCTCCTTTTTAATGGAATCCCACCCCAAGCTTAAACAATTTAGGAAATAACTGTGTGTATTGCTATAATGAGTTGCCATTTCCATTGCAAAAGTGGGTCCTTAAGTGGAAAGAAGATTAACAATCCTGGAACATACCAACTGTACCATAGGGCACAAATAAAAATTCCCAAAATGCCTATTGTTTTTTTTTTGTTTTATATAGGACTTAACTTCTTGAATTCTAGAGAGATCTCAAACACATTGCAATGCACTGTATTGCAATTTATGCAAGGAGTTAAAAGCCCCATATAACCAGATACATGCTTTTTATATGCTGTTCAATGCCCCAGGGTGGGAAGGACTCTTATTTTTAAGTACAGATCTACAAACTAATAGCCATGTTTTCAAACAAACTAGCTCTGCAAATATTTTCAGGTCTGTTACATTGTGCACACATCGCATGAGCCAAACAAACTACATTTAGGTTTTAGTCTTTAATTTATATGTTTCTAATAGTTTACTGCTTTCTAAAGTCTTCCTGATTCATGCTCTATTTGCTTTCCCTCTCTGAGGTTTATGGCCATGGGACCTAATTTGCTGGTTTCATTATGTATGTTAGACAAAATCTGTATTGCTAACAGGGCTCATTTTGAGTCTGAAAACTTTATTCATCAAATTAGGTCATTACTGTAAAACAAATGGTCACTCACTCAGAAGATAACTGAAGAAGTCAAATTAAGATGCTACACATTTTATTTAAATGCTATTAAAATAAAAAATTATTAACTCTTGGAAGATTGCCTATCAAAATTAGTCTTATGCGAAGTGCTAATTGTAACTTAATTTGTGGTTGCACTTTTTCATGTTTATCACCTTGATCAGTTTACTTTCTATGGACATTTCTCTTGGCAGTCACGTGGCAGTTCCATAGTAACATGCAACTCAATGTCATTTAAAATCCTTCTACAGTAGGCATAGGGCCGTATTAAAGAAGGTAAAGAAATAGTGAAGCAAGCCAACTGCAACATAGGATAAATAAAGTTTCCCCAAATGCCCTTTTAGTTAAAAATGGAAGCTTAACCCTATGAATACTATGCAATGCGTTTAAGACCTAACATTCATGGGGTGTAAAGTCCCATTTAAAATTAAGAATAGTTGCATTTCTCCCATGTGCTGCAATTGATTTGCCTCAGAAATTACGCCACTTTTGAACATAAGGTGTTAGGTGGTCTACTTAATAGATTTATGCTATCGCAGCAAAGCAAAACTTTTGCTTCCTTCAATAAAAATTAGCACCACAGCTTATTGCATCACCATACTTTTTTGAAGAAAATGTATTTGAAGATGCAGTGAGACTCTTTGTGCATTTTTTTTTGTCATTAGACCTCCGTAGTTGCAACTGCCAGATCCTGCAACCAAACCTTGCATGGTTTCATGCAGTCTTGAGTAAAACAATGTTATATTTGGCAGAAACTGGCTGGAGCCACTATGGAGGTCTGATGATGAATATTCTTCAAATACATTTTCCACAAAGTATGTGGAAGCAAAAAGCACTGGTTCCAATTATTTTAATTAAATGAAGACCAACAAACCTTGGCGCTGTGCTGTGATAATAAAAATCTATTTCATAGAACCCTTAGAGTATAAACTGGACAGATTAATATTACACACCTCAAAATACCAAATGAAATCATGTAAATAAGGAATATTAAGTCAAGATGAGAAGCTTGTTAACCACTTATATCAAGTGTATAATGTGCATAGAATATAGGGTCAAAATAGTAACAAAATCAGGAACAAAAGCATGGAAAGCAGAGTCCAGGAACAGGGAAACCGGACCTGGAATTGGCCCTGAAAATTGCTGACTGTTGACAAGTATTGCTAAAGGTGTCCGGTGGATTAATGATCCATAGGGAGCTAGGCAAGGTACCAGTTTGGGGTCCCACATCTCTTGCTTCTGACAGAGTGCAGTTAGCAGATACTGGCATTGTGGCTCCAATTACCTTGGGGTAATTAAGCTTCCTTATAATTTAGATAGGCTCTTAACCCTTTGTGCACCAGAGGGGTAGCCAATGCTTTGCCTACCCCTCTGACCCTCAAAGGGTTAAATACTAGAGAGGCCTCCAAAACATTGAGACTATGGGGGAGACTCACTAAGTGATGATAAAGTGGAGATGACTTCTCCAGTGATATCACTTCTCCAGTTCCTATGTTATTCTATAGAGCCTATGCACTAAGATTTATTCAACTTTGGAGATCTTTGTGAATAGACTCCATAGAATAACATAAGAAATGGAGAAGTGATAAACTGGAAAAGTCATCTCTGCTTTATCACAGGTTACTGAATCTCCCCCTATGTGTTGGAGACCCCTCTAGCATTCAAAGCGTTTTGATCCCTCTACATGAATGGGAAGCATTATTCTCCCCACCCACCCCCGTGATGTAAAGTTGATTCACTTCAATTTGCTTTTATACATAAGGCTGTTTGTCCTTTCTTCATACATTTAGTGCAACAGGAAGCAAAACAAATTAAAATCATGTTTCAGCGTTATAGCTTCCTCTAAAAGAAGATCTAGCAGGACTACTGCAATTTCCTCAGAAGTCATTATCAATATCTGGCGCTAGTTTTAAAGAATTAGACTAAAATAGCGAGAACGCCACCCTACCATGAATATTTTGTAATATAATTTTTCTTGTCCAAAAAGGTTGTTGCTCATACTAGAAGAGAGTATCAAGTTCTATTAATATATAAAGTGTGCACATATAACCAAGACTGTGATAGGCAATTATTTTGATGTGAGGGTCATATCCCAGTTCAAAAATTCTTCAAGAACCATAGAAGCATGGCATCATCTAACAAGATCACAGTACATATCATATGCAAGCATTAAAATACTATTATATATATATACACACACATATACATATATATTTATTACACACAAAAATATACAATATATATATATATATATATATATATATATATATATATATATATATATATATATATATATACATATATACATACACACACACACACACACACACACACACCCCTTTAAGTAAAGTGTAGACTTTTTTTCTGTTTTTGTTGACTGCATCTAAAAAACGTTCAGCTTTCTAACCAAGCCAGGTATAAACTTTACAAAAATAAAGTAACCCAAACTACTACTTGTAGTCAGGCAGTGTACCATTACAGCATGGGCACTTAAGCCAATTATTTGTGTATGGTTATGTGCGTTAAGAATAGGAAATCATCCTTTTAAAGCAGCACTACAGGCAGATTAGATAAATTTGTAAGCAAGGAGTACTTTTGTTGTCCATTAGTTAAATGACATTCTGAACCTTGCTGAAAACAGGAGGGCGACACGCTGATGGATGAAACATGTAAGGATCAGGAAAAAGCTTCCCCTTCTCTCATCTTTCCTTACAAGGTGCTACAGAAAGCCCCCAAACTTTGCAGACATATGAACTGACTGGATGTCCCATCACTCTTAGGATTTAAAGGGGATATTACTATGAGGAAATGGTCATTTTTGAGATAAACTGCAGAGCTACCTTTTTAAGACTCCTTTAACCCCCTTGGGGACCTGGAGAGCTCAAACACACAAATTGCAAACATCTGTGACAGCAAAATGATCAATCCTACCTTTGAATTATTAAAAAATAGTACTTTACATTCCAACTATGATAATTAATAACCCCCACAGCTGTTCAATCTTCAATGCATTGAATACATATTTAGGAACTAAGGTGTTAAAGGGCAAACATTACTAGACTACACCCCAATGGAAAAAGCCTCTGTTCTGGAAGAGGGCCTCCACCATTGGTTCTTAGATATCCTGTAAAAATAACTCACAATCAGACTGGATGCACTTAAGCAACTTAACAGCAAGACAGAAGAACTGAATGTGGTCAAAGGAAAGGGCAGTGATAGATAGCCACAACACATCAAGTTCTGAAGTTGTTAACTAAAGGAGAGCAAGGGACTGGGGAATATGCAAAAGAGGGGAACGACCAATCATATTTTGGCTAAATTGCAGTTTGAGGTAGTTAAGGGAAATCTAAGAAGAAAGAAATAATTTAGAGACTTGAGCCATGACTGACTGATCAAGAGATCTAGGGAGGAGATGGTATACTTGGGTGTCAGATTATCGCAGAAGCCATAAGTTTATGACTTTTCCAGGTGATGAGATGTATAAAAGGAAGAGAAGAGAACCAAGGACAGAGCTTTTTGGGATTCTGATTAAAAAAGAAATCTAAGAAGAGACAATGGTTAGAGAAGTTCTGGTTCTGAACAAGAGAGCCACATCACATATCAATGGAGTGTTGCAGGGAGTTGGTGAGTAACACTGCCCTTTAGATTTGACTAACAGACATGTTTGCCAGTTTTGTCATTATATAATCTAGAGGGTGGGAACCAGACTATAGGGGGTTAGGTAGTTGGACAATGAAAGTGGATTTAGAAGCTGTACACAATTCATTCAAAAACTTGAAACAAAATTGAGGAGACTGTTGGAGCAGTACATTTTTATAAATGCTAGTGTCAACGAATATCCAAAAAATGTAAGTGTCTAGATATATAAAAATGCTAGCGTCAAAGTTTTTATTCCAGTTGTGTAGAGCCCATCCCTGGTTATAGTTTTCCCTTCACTGATGCTCCAGAGGTCAATCAATCTAGAGCTAGGATACTGCACAAGTCTCTATGAGCCATCATATAGGTCATGAAACATCAGTTCAAGAAACCAATAGGTGTACTTATGATCCCCTAATTGTAGGCTGGACCACATACTTCAGTCCTTCACCATCCCAAGGAATGCCATAGCATTATTCCCCCTACACACTGGGATTTTGTTCCTTTGAGGTTATTACACATCTCTATAGTCAGTGTTACCTCTTAGTACATGTAGATTACATGACCCCTTTTGAACTGGTCTAGTCTCCTGACCTATGATGGCACGCTTTAGCTTAAAGTTAGTCTTTTATCATAGTTCATAGTGCCAAGGTGGAGAGATTCTTAGCCTAGTTCAGTAGAGACCCTCCTGATGGTGCTTGGGAAGTATGGAACATGATGGGTATACATATTAGCCAAGCAGCTAGCAGGAACTTGATTGCTAGGTTGAACCTTCATTAACTGGCACCCTACTTTCCTGTCATAACCAGTGAGAAACCTGCAATGGGACAGGGGATGGAGGGTACAGTGCTGGGCTTTACCACTGTTAGACTGATACCATGTTCCTCCATTGGGCCATCTACATAGATGGTACAATATTGCCAGATCTCAAAAAGGTGAGACAGCTGAAAGACTGAGGCATGTGTAACCAAACGGTCTCTGCCACCACTTGTTTATCTCTAAATGTAAACTAGCCAGATACATCTACTGCAATTTGCATCTCTTACCATAGAAAATCCATAAAATGTACAACTTTTCAGTAACCCCAATACATTTCTAGCCAGAATGTCATTATTTTCAGCATATGCTTTCTATGGAATGAGAATTCCATCCTTAGCATTTGTGAGTTCATATTCTGTCAGTGTGGTTTTGCAGCAATGGGACAAAACTGAGGACAGTATGTGTGATTCGATGGCTACTAATGCAGTGGAACAAGTCTTGGGTTGTTTATACAGGCGTTCTACCATTGCAATGGGACATGGTTGATGGGGTCAGTATACATGTTTCACTGTGAAACAGTGTGTGTGTTTCTATGACTACCAGTGGGACAAGGTTAGTATGGGACAAGGTTTGTGGGGGGGGGGGGGGGGGGAAGGGGAGTCAGTATGTGTGGTTCTATGGCTACCAGTGCAGTGGGACAAGGCTTAGCTGTCAGATGTGTGGACCAACACCATGACACTCTTTTACATAGATGGAATACATGGCGGAAACTTTACATTTGGGAGGGAATTGCATTATTATTACTTATTTCAATTAATAGAATAAAGCATAACAAATTTACTTTTCTCTGGAATTCTCTCAAAGTGAAAAATGCCATTTTTCACTTCTTTTGAGGTAAAAATGCTTGCCCATCCCTACCTTTCAGTATTAGGACAGAAAGTGGATATGATCACCTCCAAGGTTTCCATGAGCTGACTTAGGACCTTTGGCAGTAACTGTTCAGGAGACAAGTATCTGCAAAAACTTAACAGAGCTAACAGTTCTGCAAGGAGTAAAGAGAACAAGAAGGTTCAACAAACAAGCTTCTATTAGGCCAGGGCTAAATGCACATCCATGCTTCGTCCATGCAGGCAGTGGCATTGTATACAGTAGGCTGGATCCCAATAGTGGGACAAAGAGCTGATACTGAAGCCTAAAGGCTCACACTCACTGAAGAAGCAGTGAAACTTGAGTGTGAGGAATGGGAGGAAAGCTGGAATCCAGTGTACCCTTGCTGCAGCTGAAACCGTATTAAAATGTGCTGGTTGCAAAGCCAGACATCCAATCCCAGCTGAGCCAGAAGACAAATCTAAATGATTACACAGGTTAACCGGGGAAGGCAGAGCTACCAGAGCAAAAGACTGAGGGTGGTCAAGGCAAGCCTATAGTCAGGGAAGGCAGTGTGCAGGCAAAGTTAATGTACAAGCCAAGGCTAGGACAGTCAGAGTTCATATGAAGTCCAGGTACAAGCCAAGATGAACAGGATTATCAAATACAGCAAACTGGGAACTGTATCTTCACAACTGATCAATGGGAGCTCGGGCAGGCTGGTTTAAATAGTCTCCCAAGCTAGGTAAAACTGGATGCAGAGTAAAATTTTGCTACAGAAGAGCCTACAGTTGAACCTTCCTCTGGTGGCAGCATGTGGAAGTTTCAGGACCCATAAACTGGAGGTCACTGGTTGAAGCCAGAGAGAGGCAAGCCCAGAGGACCACCCTTGACAGACATTGTTTTTACCATCTTTGGACTCGACTATCCAGTGTAACCAAGGAAATAATACTACAGTAATAGATGTGTCAGTAGTTAACTATAATTTCAGATACCATAAACTTACAAGACAGGTGCATTCTACTTAAAGCTTATTTATTACATGGTTTATCAAACCATGGGGTTACATGTTGGCCCCACAAGTAGACTAGAACATGCAAATAAGATTAGATTTTTTTCACTCCAGTGAAGTTGACCAGAGATGCTAGGTTGCAATGCATTGGATACCTCTCTGGCACTCAATGGGTTAAACAAGTTCCAACTCAATAAGCACTCTATAGCAATAACCCATAAAGGAGTACTTCTTCCACAGCTACAACTGTTTATAATACAACAGTTTATTAATTTATCAAAGCCTTAAGCTTAATTTCAGTCATTTTAACTAAAAAAAACAGCAATCAACTGCACCTGTTGCCAATTAAAGAATTAATAGCACATCAATCAAACAAAATGTGCCATATAAAGAGTACACATGATCTGCAGTGAGTACATTTCTACAGAGGTTGAAAGTACAAATTAAAAGAATACACTTAGTGCTTAGTAGCGCTAGTCGCCAGAAATATTATCTGGTTTCAAAGATTTTCTACTTATTTGGAGGCTGACAGAAGCAGGAAGCATGGACATCTTGCCATAGTGATGTCCGGCCGGCTCCAAAAGGGACTGACAGCGCAGGCGCACGGAAGTCACTATGGCAAGATGTCCGTGCTTCCTGCTACTGTCAGCCTCCGAATAAGTAGAAAATCTTTGAAACCAAGTAATATTTCTGGCGACTTGCACTACTAAGCGGCTAGTCACCAGATGAAGACTAAATATACAGTTTTTGCCGGGTGGTAGTTCCCCTTTAATAAAATACATACTTAAAAAAGTAAATAAAATACAAAAGGAAAAATGTATGCCAGGTACCACTAAACATGATGCAGGCTATTCCATCCATCTGTTCTTTACTGCATTTTATAGAATGCTCACTTTAAAAATATCTGGGCATGCCTCACAACCACCCAAAAGCACCAGGCCCTATTAATGAATAATAATTTAAATTGAAACTCAAAAATGTACTTTGAGGTCTATGCAGTGTTTTGGGATACAAACTAATTTCAAACACTGTAGTTCCTAGAAAATACATTTTTACTCAGAGTAAAGGAAGGACCATTTTTTAAAATACTTAAATATTCTAACCCTTTGAATGCTAGAGGTGGCTTCACATGCTTTGGCATGCAAAGGGTTTAAAGTACATGATCTACAAAGCACAAAACAGATTATACACTAAGCAACTACAAATTTTCTGCCTTTCCATTCAATTACAATGTAAAATTGTCACAAAAATCAAATTAGGCAAAGATATTACCTACTCTATTAGATGCAGGCATTCATCACATATAATTAGCCATCAGCAATACAATAAAATGTACCTACAATCCAGCTTCCAAATTATTAGCCAAGAAAGTGTTTCAGACAGTGATCCTATACCAGTAGTTCAATGTAAAAATGAGTATTTTTTTAAAAAATATAACCATTTTTCTGCCTCTTAAATTTATTTTTTTTAAGAATATTTTTTTTTAAATTAACAACAATTCCATGTAGCAAGTTACATACAAAGGATAGGCAAATATGTACTTCGCTGTATTATCATGCTGCTCAGCATACAATACAATGTATAACCAAGGTGTTTTTTTGTTTGTTTTTTTTTACCCTTTGAGCGCCAGAGGGGTATGCGATGCACTGCAAAGCAAAGCGTTTTGTACCCTTCTGGCACTCAAAGGGTTAATAACTATGTAAATGGGAGAAGATTTCACTTTTACATGTGCATATTTACACATTTCATGTAGCTCAAGTCACTTAGTGGGAAGACTATAAAACAGAGTAAAGTAAAAGGTGTAGTGATATGCTGGCCCCTTAAAGGGATAGTTTCAAAATAATATTTGGGCCATGGAGAGTGTTATTTTAAATAACACTCTCCATAGCCCAACTACTGAGTTGTAGTTCAAGAGTAATTGAATGATAAAGTATCCCCCTCCCACCCCTTTTACCTAGTGTAAGCCGCCTCCCCTCAGATGTGGAATCTGGTGTTGAGACCAGACAACTCACAGCAATGGACAATGTTCTTACTGCGAGAACTATGAAAACCCTGCCCCCCTTGACCGGTTTTTCAGATTTTTCCCTTATGCTAATTTTAAGATTGTCCCTCTCTACAGGCCACCACCTTTCAGTTCTGAGGTGAGCATTATTCCATCAGTAAAAGGGGCAGGAGGGGGATATTTTATCATTCAATTACCCTTGAATTATAACTCTGACAGTACTGAAATAACACTCTCCATGGCCCAAATACTATGAAGATTAATTGGAGCGTCTTTTATTTTGAAACATTACTATCCCTTTAAGTATAAAGATGCGAAAAGGAAGCCACTGTCCTCAAAGGATGGATGAAACAAAACAAAAAGGTGCACCCAATGGTATAGTACTATATATTTCAAACATATGAGAAAGCAAGAAGGGTACTCACAAAAGAGATGGTCATGTACTAATATGCCTGACAAGCAGCGCAGTCAGAGTGAAATAAGTCTCAGCTCGGTTCACGTAGGATGGTAAAATAGAAGATGCTAATCCAATATCAATTTCAGAGGATGGAAGAAAGTAATTTGTAGTAATACATACCAAGTAAAACTGACTCTTGCTGAAAACACAATTTGATATTTATTCCAGTACAAAAAATCTACCATACAAATATATCTGATGATGGCTATAAATTACAGCAATATGTATTAAAAAAATCCAAAAAGTCTAATACAATTCACAGTGTTAAATCTAAAAATCTAGATTTTTGTATTGGAAAAAATATTGAGAGTATTATTCTTGCTTTCAAATACATTTGAATATACAGTACTATATTATTGGGAGCCCTTTTGTGTTTCATGTTTTTGGACCATTTGGAGAGACAGTGTTTTCTTAACCCCTTAAGGACTGGCCATGCATACACGTGACGGTCACTTAAGGACCATGGAGTATTTATTTTTTTCCGTTATCTGATTCCAGACTCTGCAAACGGAGTGCAGCCTCATGGGGAGCCCGGAATTCCATGACGGTCCAGGACCATCATGGGTCCTTAAGGGGTTAAGGAGCACCCCATTTCAGCCATCTACTCTACAGATTTACTGCAGCTCTGGTAGTCAGATTTCCCAGAAAGTGTTTTTAGCTGTGACCTACATAATTAGGATTTCAGCCATTACTTTTGTGAGTATTCACTAAAAGGGTGTTTTTGTGGAGGCCTATCATTACATCTGATCTGCACAAGGGGCACCTCTTCTAGTTTTGTTTATTTTTATTTCAAAGCAAAGGAGAATTAGGAGGATTCCTGTGTGAGACAATAGTAGCTAGGAACTTGGGTAAACCAACAGGAGAGTTCCACTACTCCAGAACTCCTTGTGGTCTTTTGTAGGGATGGGCCAAAATTTTCACCACAAACCAAGATCTGTGAATAATGGCACTTCCCATCTGGCTAAGAAATTCCTGCACAAAGTACAGTTTTTCTGCTTTTTTCCTCCTAAATCACTGCATTGGGAACATTGAATTTACAAACACATAGCAAATGTTATTTTATATAAAAGGGGTATGAGGGTACCTGTGTTGGTGTAGTGTGGGGAACAAATCAGTTGGAACTTTTTTTTTTTTGGGGGGGGAGGGTATTCACTGGGATTGGGGGAACAGTTTAAAAAATAAATAAACAAAAACAAAGAAATTGGTACGTACCATGAAAGACAGTGACCCCTTGACGTGAGCTTTAACTGGGCAAACCATTACTTGACAGGATAGAGTATTTTGTAGAAGAGGATTTGTAGGATTTGCACTTGTTAGAAGCACAAGCCTTGAGGAAACTGATCTGTAGGACTAAGGCTTGTTAGAAACTCCTTCCTCACCCTAATTTTTTTGTAGGCCTCTGGTTAATGTTGAAAGAACAAGCCCTCGGGGGGGGGGGGGGGGGGAGCGCCCGACTGGCTTAGTGCCAGCAGGTCATTTTATGGTGGCCACTGGCCATTGACCCGGTGACATTGCGGCATTTTCAACTGCTGTTCTTGATGATGCTGAAGAGTTGTTTAAGCAGCAGGATAATTAGGCATCTCTAAGGCAATGGGGACAACAGTAAAATGGGTAATGGATGGTCATTGTTCTGCTTGCTCCAGTGATGCACCTAAGACAGTAGCAGCACCACAAATATAACCTCTGTTCCACTGCATATACCACAAAACAAGAAAGAAGCAGGACGACCTGCCTTCTCCTTCAGAGCTTTGAGAACCTGGAATAATCTGCCTGAAATAAATCACATCTTCTCCCAGTCTAAAATTCTTAAAGGTAAATACTTCTTTATATCTAAAAACAGTATTTAAATGTATATAATTTTTTGTAATATGTATGTATATTTATGTGTGTATGTATATATAATGTTTTCTCAATTTGTGTAAATATGTAACCCTTTACTGAAAACTATCTTGGACATACTTGAAAAACAAGAAAAATCTCAATGTATTCTTCCTGTTGAAACATTTTCTAAATAAACAAACTAGCCCCCACCACTTTAGGTATATGCTGAGAAAAGAAGTTTGCCAGCAATACTTCCCTGCCTGCCCCAACTCCAAAGTCATGGGTGTGTTGTTGGAATATACATTTTTCTCTTGAGAGCAGGAAGGAACTGTGCCTCCCACCAGCACCTGCAATGTGCCAGTATGTGTAGTAAATAAGGGAAAGACTGGGAACAATGATCACATCTGCAGTCACATGAAACACCTGGCATAGCTCAAACCAAACACCATGAGGTTTGGGTCCCCAGTGTGAAATCATCCCACCAGAAACAAAGTACTGCTGCTGCCACTATGGTCCCTTTCCACTCCCCACTAAGGACATGTAACAACTTGCATTTTTAATAGTAATGACGAACCCTCCCTGCCACCAGCTTAGTATATGTTCTGTGGGATGGAATCTTCTCAGATGCAGCTTGATGCCCTGGTTATGATTATCTTCCACATTGCCATGTGTGGTCAGTGCACCACACAATGTGCAATGGGTTGATACGAATTGCCATATCCTGAAATCTACACAATGGCTATCAGTGGGTGGGGAAGATGTAACTACACTAGAGCAAGAAGGTAATGGTGAGCCAGGTGTTTCGCTCACCATCAATCTTTCAGGCTCTGGCTGGGTTTCTCTATTCTTCCTCCTCTGATTTGTGCATTGCCTCATGTTGCCTTTTGGAGAGTGTCAAGGGATACAGCAACAGTGGTGCCCAATTTCTTTGAGGATTTGGGTTTAACAGGCTTCACAGGCTTCACAAGATGAGGACGGTTGTGCCAAGGTACATTCCCTTCTTTCCCCTTTTCTCTGATTTATTGTAAATTGTTCACAGAGAAGTCACCGATGATTGCACTGTGCCGGCCCCAAGAGAAAAATAATCTCACACTCAGGACCTCAGAAAAGGGTTGGGGGGTGGGGGAAGGTGGAGAAGAATGGTATTCTCCTCCACATTCCCCTTCACTGTTGGGAGCAGAGATTATGTTGCTGCTGTTGATGCTACTGCCTCAGAACCAGCACTAAACCAGGACCAGGAATATTGGTGTGGAAAATGGAACCTGTCTCAATCCCACATTACTACTGCTGGACCCCATTCCCACTGTGTCCATGGTGGTCTGTGGCACACTAACATGATCATTCTGTTGCACTTGCAACTCAACAGTAGCAGGAATTACAGCAGCAGTTATCAACGCTGCTGGTAATGCCCATCCCCATTGTCTCCTATTCCTTCTCATTTGGGGCTAAAAAGGCCATTAATGTCTCTTCCACCCCAGCGGCTCAACCATCACCCTCATTACCAACACCAGACCCTCCTTGCTGCTGCACTATTAGAGTCTCACTGGTTGCATGTGATGACAACATATGTGACCACACTTTACATCTCTTGAGCTGAAGAAGGCAGACTTGCAGCACTAGCAGTAGGCACAGTCAGTTTTGCCTTCCTCAGTATCACGCTCCATAGGGACAATTCAGTGGGGGGAATGGGGCTCATAGGGTCAGGGGAATGTTGTGGGCTCCCTTGACCCCTAGTCTGGCCACTCTACATCACTTCCCCTACCACCTCAGCATCAGGAGGATCTACTGCTGTCACAATAGTGAAACAGCTGGTGGTACTAACAGAAACCACATTTTCAGTCTAAGTCTCTCTCAATACTAGAATCTCCCCCTCATTCCTAATGCAGAGTCTGTAGCTGCTATATTTTATTAGTAGTAGCGGCGGACTGCTTGGGGATAGCAAGTGTGACTTTGGGTTCCCTGCTGTCACACTTGGCATCTCCTCCTCCCGTTTCTCCTGAGAATCACAAGACACCCTGGCGGTACAGCACTAGCAGAAGGCACAGGTAGCTGACCTGTCCTGCTCACACTACCACCCTCTTCAACTTCTGACCATGGCACAAATTTACCCAAGATCCCTAGGGGTGATGTAGGGGGACTGGCCATCACTGGGTCTGTGGAATCAAGGCATCAGACCCTTCAATGTTGGTAGAGGTCACTTCCTCCTCCTCCTCAGACTCACTGGATGTATATTCCAGCTCTTCCTTTTACTTGCATTCCAGGTGCTCATAGTACTAGCACACACTACAACCCTCTGCTGCCACCATTTTTCTATATAAATCAGAGTACAGCAGCATAACACCCCATCTCTCTCTCTCTAGCTGCTTGTATTGTGTTTCACTTCCTGGAAATACCTTTTTAATAGTGAAAACTTGAAGAACATAAATAAAGGCAAAAAGTTTGTAGCCATTGAGAAAATGAATTATCAAAGCCTTTTTGGCAATGGATGAAAATGGCAACTTTTCGCCCACCCCTGCACAGGAGTTTTACTGGTTATTCAAGATGAATAAATGGATACTGTAGTATTAAATGAAGAATTAGATGTTTGGTATCTATTAAGTATTTCCTTGGTCATCAATGAAGATCTAGCTTTGATCTCGAGCTACGTGGGATTTTAATTTACTACTAATTTATGGGTCTAAGATCCAGCCTCCTCTATATTCTCCTTTCTTAGAACAGATTGCAACCACAACAGGATGGCATTTATTGAACCACCCATATGCATTCTTCATAATCCACATAAGGATGAACAAACTCAAGCAACAAAATTGTTAATCTTTGGCATACACAATTATTTCTATTAATTCCAGATCGGTGAAAGGATTGTTACAGGGGTATTCCCATATTACGGATTCTAGAGATATGTGTATGTATTTGGACATTTGTCTCCTAATAATGGAAGGGTAAACAAGCAGGACATGAGGGGGCACATGATATGGGTGGATGTATAATTATAGTTGTCTGGACCTAGTGAAATCTTTTCTCCTCTACTTTTTTATGTAAGTACTAGCATGTTTTTAATTCCATGTGTGTCCATACAGCCATTTATGGATCCTGATTTTTATATCCAGCACTGACATTAAGGATGACCCACAGTTTTTTTTGTTTGTTTTTTTTTAAATAAACACAAAACAAATGTCTTATAGGATTATTTGATTAGAACATTCATTTCAAATCTAACCATCATTCACCATGTACAATACACTAAGCACAATAATTATTCTAGACCTGGTTATAATGAAAAATCCCATTTTCCTGTGGGTAATTTCACCAAAAAAAAAACAAAAAACAAAACAAAACATGATTTATTACTTTTACCCACAGGAACTTTCCACACAACTTTTGCTAGAAAATGTTTCTGCCTTATCTTGTTTCAGAAGGGGATGTCCCTCAATTTAGGATTATCCAACACCCTATACTATTGATTTTTAGGAGGCATGCAGCCTGCTTAAGTTTGGAGTTTCTTGCTATGATAGATGAATGAGCATCGGTACTCCAAACAGTGATCTAAAGGGCCTACCATTACCCCATCAGCTCAAATTCTGAGGACTGATCAAAAATAGATGGCAGCAGGTGTGGGTAAAGAGACATGAATACTGAATTTCCAGCACTACAATATCTGGGCATCTATTCAGTGTTCAGGAGATAAATATATATCAGAAATCGGTGGCACATTTTTGCAAGTTATCACCTTGTAAGCATTTAAAGACTTGGGGGGGGGGGGGGGACGACATGCCACACACAACCAAGCTCAACATGAATAATCATCCATTACATCCTTGAACAGAGCTCCCTAATGCCCTCTTGATGAAGATCAAATCCCACTTCACTTTTGCATAGTAGGGCTTAACACCAGCTTTACTCTGGTGCACCCTGCTTGTTAGCACCTGTTTATTGCATCTAGTTGCCACCACATACTAGTAGCCTATGGCTATATGTGCCATTTTATCAATTAATTCAGTTAAAACTATTTAGCTTTGTGGTGTGGGTGGGGTTGGCAAGAGAGAAAGAGGGAGAGCATGAGAAAGCAAGTGCAAGAGAGAAAGCAAGCGATATAAAAAGTGAAAGAAAGAAAGAAAGAAAGAAGAGCGAAAGAGAATAAAAACGTAAAATAAATGTTAACCCTTTGAGTGCCAGTGGGGTATGGAATGCATTGCAAAGCAATGCATTCCGTATCCCTCTAGCAATCAAAGGGTTAAATAAAAATAAAAGTTGTTTGAAATGCTGGCTAGCACTATCACCACTGCCAGCAACAAGAGAAGGTTGATAGACCCCGATACTAGAGGAGGAAGTCAGCAGCACCAGTGGAAAAAGGAGCCCACATACCTCTGACACAAAGATGCCCAGTCCCCCAAAATAATCATTTGGAATGTGGGAAATTACACTGAAGGAGACAGAACTGGCCTACAGTATGCAGCCCATATGAGTGGCCTGAGCCTGCTGATAGTGCTTCCAGTGTGCCTCCTTCTCAGGTAAAGAGAAGTGTGACAGCAGGGGACTGTCATATTGTCTTACCCATCCAGTACCATAAAGCAGCAAGTGTGGTGGTGGTGATAAGCGTGATCATGGTGGTGGAGCATCTGGTATGGAGGACAGTATGAGATTTTTGGAGGAGAAGGATAGGGAATGAGAGCAAGATGCAAATGGAGAGGATCCCCACCATCACCAGCAGGGATAGTCTGTAGTCTGCTGCTGTGGAGTCAGAGGCAGATATTCTGTCACAGTAGCAAGGTGATTATGAATAAGCAATTGTGCCACAGACCACTGTGGCCACCATAGGACTGGGTTCTTCAAGTAGTAATATGGTACTAGGACAGGTTCTACTTGCCACCAATACTCTTGGTCCTAGCTCTAGGGCTGATGTTGAGGTAGCAGCAGCAGCATCCCCTGCCTAGCCAATTAAGTTAATTTTGCAGAAGGCGGACATTCTTCTCCATCTTTCTCCCTCACTGAAATCATTGGTATGGGGAGTATTTTTCCCTTGGGGCAAGCAAAGTGCAGTCATCAGAAACTGCATTCTGCAGTGAGTGTGTGTGAAAAGGTAGTGGAAAGGATAGAACATACCTTGGCATATCTGTTCTTAAGCACATGCAACAAAGCATGTGAAAGCCAAACCTCGCAAAAAGAAGTGGAGAGCCACTATCACTGTGTACATTGTCCCTCCCAAAAGGCACAAAGAACTGGGGAGAAAATCCACAAGGAAGATAAGAGAAACACAGCCTTGAAGTCTGAGGATTAGCATAACACCTGCATTATCAGTCTTCTTGTGTTTTGTATCTAGGTACTGGAAAATGTGCCCATGTTCCCACTCTGGCACCCACAGGATTTTCTTTATCCTCTGCTATACCATATTTGAGCTTTTGTCTTCTCCTACACCAGCTGTTACAGATTATGTAGACATGAGGACCTAGCAGTTTTGTGTTAACCCACTGCACACTGTGGTGCACTGCCCGCATACGGCATTGTGGTTGACAGCTATCAAACGCAGGTCATCAGAAAGCATCTGTGGACACTCAATCCTGCTGAATACGCCAAACTGGAGTATTCATTTTAGGGGATGTATTACAATGCCAAGCTAAGCATCAAGTTGTTTGCTTCCAGTTGCATCCATTTCTTCATACGGGAGATGTGTCAAATGTTGAGATACTTCCCAGTCGCCTATTTAACAATGATTCCTTGAACACTGTGCAGTCACTGACATGGCAAAGTTTCTTCCTGCTTTTAAATGGAAAAAAAAATCCAAAAGAGACTCACTATTTTAAAGAGGTGTAGGAGCAGCATATTTCACCAGCTTTTCTCTAAATGCACCTGAAGTGGTGTGGGGGCTTGTTGTGGTGTTGCTCCTGTCTCACCAGGAGTACTAGAGCTATTGTCAAGTGGAAGTATCATACTATTACCAGTCTCATATCAGTGTTCCTAATCCCAGTCCCATGAAACCGCTTAATCCTCCTGCTTGGATGACTCAGCAATAGGAATTACAGCATTAGTAAATGCCAGAATGCCAGTAATGGTGGGTGCCACCATTAATTTTTTAAGAGAGATAAATATAGAAATAAAAGTACACAAACTCAGCAACTACCTTGGGAAGAAATTCCTGAGAAGTTCAAAGAAATGCCTTGTCCTTGTGAAAAAAAAACAAAACAGGAAAGGCAGTTTGCAAAATAAGGCCTGCACCTCAGCAACCGACTTTCTGGTAGTACTCAATTCTTGGGAAGACAGGAATGAAAAAAATAGACCAAATCCTTTAGAGGAGACAGGCTTCTGAGCCTGAATCATAGTAGAAATGACCACAGTGGAGAATCCCTTCTTTCTCAGGATGCTGGCTTTAGCCATGTCTTCAAAGCCAGCTTTTCCACTTCCTCCTCCCAAAGATATCCCTGGAGAAGGAGGTATGGCCTGGGAGGAAGTGGGAGAGGATCCTGAATGGAAAGGCTCTCCTGGTCTGCAAACTACACCCTTCTGGTTCAATAAGAAGCACAAGAATCACAGTTGCGGTGTCCATCCTGATCTTTGAGCACCCTGGGAATAAGAGGAATATGAGGAAAGATAAGAGGCAAAAGTTCTATGGAATGGACATTGCATCAGTGTTGAAGGCCAGAGGATCACCCTCCAAGAGCAGAAGGCTGGAAACTTTCCTGTTGACCCTTGTGGCCATCCAGTCTATCGTTGGCAGTCTCTGCTGTAGCACAATCAGGTAAAACAATTCCGGATTGAGTTCCCACTCTTCTGGATCCACATCTTGGTGACTTAGGAAGTCTGCCAGCATGTTTTCTACCCCTGGAATGTAGACAGAATGTGGTCTTCTGCTAGACATAGAATGTACCTCACATCTAATAAGCTAATGGCACTTCAAGTGCCCACCTGACTATAGATGTAAGCCACAGCCATAGCGTTGTCTGAGTGGACTGATAGGTCCAGTACACAAAAGCAAGATGGATCACCCCGAGCTCCAGGACAATGATGGACTGAAGAGACTCTGGAGGGCCTCTCCTGGGCATGAGACACTTCCTGCAAAACCTGCAGGATCTTGTCCTGCAGTAAAAAGACCTTCCCTAGGCGGGTGTCAAACATCATGCCTAGGAACACCAGCTCCTGGGACGGTACTGGAGATGATGTTCAGGATACACTCATGGTGGACCAGGAGTCTTAGATGTGCTGGGCCAAGAGATCCTCTGAAGGAGCCATGATCAAAAAGGTCATCTAGCTAAGAAGTCATGGAAATGCCCCAAGTTTAAATGAAGGCTGCTAAGGCCCACATGATTCTAATAAACACATGAGGAGCTGAGGCCAGACCAAATGGCAGAGATGGTAGTGCTCCGAGCAGATAACATTGGCAAGCCAGATGAATTGTAATGTGCAGGTACAGTATGCATACTGAAGGTCCAGAGATGCCAGATACTCCCCCGGAAACATCGCTCTGATGACAGAACGGAAGGATTCCATCTTGAAGCATGCAGTCTCCACATGCCTGTTGAGACACTTTGGGTCCAAAATGGGATGCCAGCCTCCATCCTTCTTTGAAACCACAAACAAGCTGGAATAAAACACTGAACCTTGCTCCAGAGGAGGTACTAAAACCAGAACCCCCTTTACTAGCAGTGAATTCACTACCTCCTGGAACCACCTTAATTTGGTCAGCACTGTTGGAACTCTGGGTAAGCAGATACAAAAAAAGAGGAAGTGATCTGAAATCTATTCTGTAGCTTCTGAAATAACCCACAAAACCCGATGGTCCAAGACTGAGATTTCCCAGGTGGCCCGAAACAGGCGGGAGCTGGATTCACAGACTTAGCCTTTGAAGCTATTCGTATGGGCAGCCACTGCTGTCTGGGCTTGGAGGAGAGGAAGTCTGAGGCCTGCAAAGTTTGGAGTCTTTGTGCTTCCTTTTGGCATGAAAAAAATATGTTTCTGCACCATAGTTGGATGTTTGATGGGCATTTGAGGCAATAAAAGTGATCTTGTCCCCAGTAGCATCGCTGATGATCTGCTCTACTCAGATTCAAACAGGGACTTGCCCTGAAAGGTCTGCAGACCAAAGTATATCGCACAGTAACTGAGAAGGCCGAGGCCTTAGCGGACAATCTGACCACCTCAGAAATACTCAAACCTTAGTATTGGCCTCCTTCATGTTTGTTAAAAAGACTAACAGATCCTCCTTAGAAACATCTGCTTCCACCATCTGTTCACACCACATGGCAACAGCCTTCTTAATCCAGCTGGAGCCAGAAATAGACCTCAATGCAGCCCCAGGGGTCATGAAATTAGCACTGAGGATAGAATAAATTTTATCCACCACATCATTCAGTCCCTCTGCATCTGCCAAATCCACAGTAGGAGTAGAAGCCTACTGCACCAAAGCTGCCTCTGAACATGGGTACGGTCTAGAAAACCTATTGGTAATAGACAACCTCTTATCAGGGGTCTTACAATCATCCAGATGTATCGGATACAGAGTAGCATTAGGGAAAAATACAGTAAAAGAGTTCCTATGCCTCTGGAAGACATCCACAGAGGAAGACCCCTCAGCAGGGGTGTCAGGAACCTGAAGGATCTCTAAAACAGCCCTAATAAGTCTCTCAGCTGAGGGGGGGGGGGGTCTGTCTCATAAGAATCTCCATAGCAGTAGGAAGGATCCATAGCTTCATAGTCACCTTCATCCTCCACTCCTAAAATGTCTTCCTCAGAGGAGGACAGTATGAGCACAGGCATATTCTGATATAAGGGACACATACTTGAAGGTAGTGGGGGAACTTCTAGGACTGAAGAACCCCTTGGAGAGAGAGAAAGTTGGGCTACTGTGGACAACAGTGATTTCATTCAAGCTGGCTCTTGTTCAGTGCTGAGGAGCCAGGCGCAGTAGTGGGGGCCACTACACAGGAGGGCCAGAGAGATCCAAAATACTCTCTAGAGAGCCCTGTTTGACATTAGGAACAGTAAGGGTCAGTGATGCCATTGAGTACTTAGTCTGAGGTCCATCCCCATGTCCTTTAAAATCCGACATCCTGACAGGAGTAGTGTTGAAAACTAGTATAAACACCAGTAATAGTTCCTCAGACTAACTCCCCCATGAAAAACGCAGAAAGTACTTAACTGGCAGACGAAGCGTTAATCTGGAGAAGGAGAACAAGGAGAGTCTGCGTCTGCATAGGATAAGCAAGAGAAGTAAAATGCTGACTGCAAAACTGGCAGCCAAGGACACAGTCCCAGTGAGCTCTGTGTATGTATTTGCTAGCTCATGAGCCTAGTTGAGCATCTCTCACCTTTCGTTCTACATATGCAAATTGCTCTTGGGGTTGGTCACCCTAAGAGTAATGAGGGTAATCCAGACGTGGACCCCTTGCTCACAGTGCCTAGAGGGATCAGCTGCACCTCACAGACGAGGCCCAACAAGGCCGAAACGTACGTCTGGGGTTAGCTGTTTCCCTTGTTCAGAGAGGAATTGTCTGGCATTTCATGGCTGGACTGTCGTTTGGCAGGACCAGTATGATATGCTTCAGAAGATTTCCTCTCTGTGTATGGCACTGATGAGCTAAAAGACTGCACCCTGGGCGCGAGGACACAGTCCCAGTGAGCTCTTTGTATGTATTTGCTAGCTCATGAGCCTAATTGAGCATCTCTCACCTTTCGTTCTACTCTGCCTAATAATCCCCAGTGCTGCTGTTAATAGTGCATGGGGGTTATGCACTAAAGATTGATGAAAAGGTGGTAAAGTGGAGAGGACTTCTCCACAGGAACTGAAGATGTGATGTCACTGGAGAAGTAAGCATTACTTTATCATGCATTAGGGCATTTCCCCCTCTTGTCCACATCTGCTACTCCGATAATATTTTATTAGATGCTGCTGCTGCCTGAAAGACCTGTCTTACTGTCATTATCTATATAACCAGCATCACTGAAAACATGCCCAGACTTCAAACTTGCAGGTGGGCAACTAAGGGTTTCCACTGCAGGAAAAGTCATGCTGGCCACATACACCATTTTGTTTGCCAGTAGACAATGGGGTCATTGTTTTGGCCTAAAACAGCTATTTTGCAAGTATCCTTTTACCATCTCACTGCAGCCAGACCACTCCTAGGAGCTACACTGTGTTCATGTTTATTAATCACCAACCCATACTCTGGGAGCAAGTCCCATAAAGATGTGCCCCCACCACCATTGCTAGCTTGATGCCACCACAAGTCACTTAACTTCCTTTCTGTTGATGTTTCTGATGTTCCTGTTTGTAAAAACCCATTGATGACCTATTCTTCATTATGCAGGTTGCTGAATTTTTTTGGTTCTCCCTCATTCTCCACTCCATTTATAAAGTATATATTTATATTCTTTAACTGAATCAGATTTCCTAGAGAAATGTTGCCAATCTTAAAATAGGGGTGGGCGAAAGGTCCAGTCTTGCTTTTTTTTTTTTTTTTCCACTTTTTGGCAGGAAAACCTGCGCTAAATAAAATAAAACTATGAAAGTCTACATTATTTTCACCCATTGTCATGTGCAGAGGAAGAAGATGGTAGTGGTGTAAGCAAGACAGGTAAGCTTCCAGTGTCTGCTGCCAGTGTGTCTTGAGATTCTCAGGAGGGAGTGAGAGATGATGGCAAGCATGACAGCAGGGGACCCCAAGTCACACTTGCAAACCCCAAGCAGTCTCACCACTACTACTAAGATCCAGCAGTTCCAGACTCCGTGTTAGGAGTGAGGGAGGGGGTGATACTAGTTGCGAGGAATAAGAACAAAAAACTAGCATTTATATAGAGCCTCTCCCCCAGTGGGACTCAAAGGTTTCAGTGCACGCTCTCAGAATTAACCAAAAATCGGCAGCTGAAAAATAGATATTACCCAATCAATGGTACTCCTTTATTGACCTTGGAAGGATGGAGGTCTGAGTTGGCCCTGCCGGGATTCTAACATGGAGGTTTTAAACAGGCTCCATAGCCAGGGAATTTACCACTGAGCTATCTCACCAGCTTAGAGACTGAAAATGTATGTGGTTGCTGTTCGTACCACCAGCTTTTTCACTATCACTATTATGACCGCAGTAGATCCTACTGCTAATGCAGAGGTGGTAGGGGAAGTGATGCATAGTGGCCAGACCCTGTGATTCCCCTTCCCCCATGGCATTGTCCCTATGGAACACAATAATGAGGAAGGCAGAACTGGTGGCTAGCAGCAGTAATACAACCACCATGAGAACAGATCAATTGCTTGTGCCTGCTGCTAGTAACGCTAGTCTGCCTTCTTCAGCTCAAGAGATGTCAGGTGCAACAGTAGGGCACCCTAGGTCACATTTGTCATCACCACCTCCAAATGGTGAGACTGCAAGAGAAGCAGCAGCAGCAAGGAGGGACTGGTGTTGTGATGAGTGTGAGGGTGGAGCGGCTGGGGTGGGAGAGACATTAATGCCCTTTTTAGCCCAAACGGAGAAGGAATGGGAGACAGATATGGGGATGGGCATCACTACCACCACCAGGGAGATTGGCGAATTTGCAGAGTTTGCTACTGCTGTAATTCCTGCTGCTGCAGAGCTGGAAGAGCAGCTGGATGATGAGGATCAGGCTAATGTGCCACAGACTAACGAGGACACAGTGGGAATGGGGTCCAGCAGTAGTTCTATGGGACTAGGACATGTTCTACTTGCCAGCAGCAATATTCCTTGTCCTAGTTGTAATGCTGATTCTGAGGCAGTAAAAGCAACATCATCCTCTGCCCCAGCCAGTGAAGTTGTATGTGGAGGGGGAGAAGAGAGGCACCATTTTTCTCCACCTTTCCCCATCCCCCTGAGGTCCTGGGTGTGGGACTATTTTTCTTGGGGCAGGCACAGTGCAGTCATCAACAGCACTGTGCACAATTTGTGAAAAAGGGAAAGGAGGGAAACGCACCTTGGCACAACCACCCTCATCATACATTTGAAACAAACACCATGACACTTATGTAAAGCATGTTAAAGCCAAACCCCAGACAGATATTGGGCACCACTGTTGCCATACCCCCTGACTCTCCCTAAACGCAATGCAGAAATCAAAGAGGAGGAAGAATAGAGAAACCCAGCCAGAGGGCATTAAGCTGCATCTGGGGAGAGCCCATAGGATTCCCTCAGCTTGCCCTCCTCCAGGGGCCACTTCGAGGCCCATGATTGCCAAATTACTCAGCTACATAGATAGGGATGTGATTTTACGACTAGCTCACCTTAACACCCCTATTATGCACTGTAATGTCCGTATTTCCATCTATCTGGATTTCTCGATGGAGGTGCAGCAACAAAGAATAAAGTTCTAGACTTTCAAGCACAAGTTGCGTGAAAAAGACTTCCAATATGCCATGCTGTATCCAGCTAAATGTTGCGTAGTTCACAATGGAAATACATCCTTTAGATCAGAGGTTGAGGCTATGAGATGGGTTGAGGCTCTGTAGACAGGAGAAGTTTCTATATATGGTGACTCAAACTTCTTGTTTTGCGGATACGACACAGCATACTTATGAATAACTCTACAGCAACTATGCACGACGTCTTTGTTGTGTAGAGGGGGTGACCCCTGAGAGGGAGCATTACCGTGTCTTTGTTCGTATGGAACGGATGAACACTATGATTTGTCATTATCACTATTGATATGAACACTTACACTATGTATCTTTTTGGAGGTGCCTGCCCCAGGGTTGCCTCCTCTGCCCCATTGCCATCTAGGATCCTGGTGGCTATGGTTTATCTGCAGATTAATTTTCTGCGGGGGACTCTGGGGCTGGAGGGGAATGGCTTGGGGGGTGCAAAATTCTGAGGTCATCAGATTTTCGTTGTTGGGATATTATATAACAAGTTGTGGACTTTGGATAGGTTTCTATTAATGTATACGGGGTTATGTTTCTTGTTTATTCTGCTTATAATTGTGCTCCCTAGCTGCGGGGGGGGGGGGGGATAAGACTGTCTGTGGTAGCTACACTTGGGATTCCATTTGTAGGGCAGGCGTGACCTCACTGGTGGTGAGATATTGTGCCTGTAATTGGATTGGGCTGTTGATATGGATATATTATATATAAAATTTTATTATAGATGCTTGTGGGATCTACCTGATCTACCTCCTCTGCCTCAATGCTTTCTAGGGGCCCTGTTGGCTAGCTCTTTTTTGCAGCGTGGTAGCTGTGAGGGGCTCTGGGGAGTGGCATGGGGGGGTACTATATATTGCAGCCCCTGGCTTCTTCCTCTAGAAGAGATATGTTAAAACAGTTGGTCATTGACTACTACATTGCTGTGTCACTTGCTGTGTCACTTTACGTCTTCATGATGAAACAAGGACCCCCCCATTTTTTTGTAGGCCTCTGGTTGAAAGAACCAGCCCTGAGAAAAAAAAAAAAAATAAATAAAAGCCTGTCCTACAAATCCCTGATTCCCTGGGCTTGTGATGCTAGCAAGCCGGAGTGAAAATAAATTATCCGATGGGATGCATCAGGGCTTATAACAAGCCAAAGTTCTACAAATCAATGTTTCCTCAGAATCTGGGCCTAACAACAAATCAATGTTTCCTTAGAGCTTGTCGTTCTAATAAGTCTAATCCTATAAATCAATGTTTTCTCAGGGATTGGGCATCTGACAATAGGTCCTACAAATTATCCTCTATAAAATCCTCTGTCCTGTCAAGTATCAGTCTGCCCCAGGTACAGCTTACATCAGGGGGTCTCTGTCTCTGGCACTTTACTTACCAATTTATTTTAATTTTGATTTGTAAATTTAACTTATTCTTAATAACTGTGCCCCCAATACCAGTCAACAAACCCCCCCAAAAAAATTCTCTGTTCAACTGATTCTTTCCCCACACTCCACCAACACAGAGCCCTTTTATACTATACCCTTGGAAAATAAAATACATTTGTTATGTGTTGTGTGTAAATTCAGTCTTCCCATTGATTTCAATGCAATGAGCTAGACGAGAAAAATAGAAAAACAGCACTTTTTGCATAAAAAAAGGGAAGTGCCTTTATTCACAGATTTTGCTTTGAGGCAAAAATGTTCGCCAATGCCTAATCATAAAC
>CM074722.1:167617535-167717535 GCA_037306005.1 Rhinophrynus dorsalis
ATGGCTGTGGAGCAATGTGATACACACAGTCTGACCTCCTAAAAAAATGGGACACTAGGGTGGGAAAGAGGGACAGATGATTTGGGTCTCAAACAGATTGTCCCTCCTAAAGAGGGACACTTGGGAGGTATGTGGTAGCTCATAAAAATACTGTATTACAAAATAAAAAAATACATTAAATACAGACTTATAACTGCTATTGGAGAAACATCTCCCAGCAATGGGAGTACCCTTGCTCTACTTTCTGCAATATATCCATTTTCCATATTCCAGAATACTTTTAAGTAGCCAAAGGAAAAAGTTTAAAGAAAAACATTTTTTATATGCATTGATTTCATATCAAGAGATAGAGGGAAGACAGTATTGCAATGGCAGTGGTCCGATTAGCATCATTATGGACCATTGTGTCCTTTCATAAATTAAAACAGTCATAGCCAGGATTGATTTTTTTTGTCAAGACCCAATATTCACTTGAGCAGATACAAGGCATAGTCAGGTTTTACATTTTTTAATATGCATATTCAATAAAAAAAGTCAACAGCTGGCTAGCCTGTATCAAAACTGGCTGGGCCATAGTACACCACCAGCTGTTACTTCCCTAACCCCTAAAGACAACCTTGAAAGTAATTTCATATGCAGCACACAGCTCTATGTTCAAAAGTAAAGTGGGGTAATTCTGGGCCATTCAAACTGCACCACAGGGGAAAAAATACAAATTCCCCAACTCCACATTGATTTATATCAGCCTCTTGAATGGCAAAAGGTTTGCAATGCAATGCTCTTGAAACAGCAAGAATGAGGCATTCAATGGGCTAAAAATTAAAAAATGTAATTCCATAGAGAATGTCTTCCCTGAGGTGAAATACATTTGCTCCATAATTACTCTTTTCTTTCTAACTTAAAGCGGAACTTTCATCTGCTATAAAGTCACCCTGCTATAATTAAGCAGGTAGCGAGCGACTAGCTTTATAATATATATTTTACCTTTGAAAAGTAGTCAGTTCTAAAGAAAATCATTGTAGGAGACTGGAGCCCGGGCTACAGCGCAGACATCTTGTCTGCACGCCTGCGCTGTCAGTCCCAGTCTCCTGCAAGAAGCATTGCAGAGTACCAAACTCATATTTTTTAGCAGTTCTTAGAGAGCCTAGGCAAACGACATGAATCTGGATTCACTAAGCCAACAGTGCCGTATACATGGGAGTATCTGCAAAGGGTGCATGTCTATTTTTGAAAGCACTCTTAATATACAGCATTTTTTCACACCTGCCTAAGACTTTCGCAGTACTGTATTTACTATATATATGCTTTTTGTAAATTAACCCCTTATATGCTAAATATGCCTCCAATGTATTGTTTAACCTCAAAGGGGTTAAAAATATTTATAAACCATTACCCTACATCCAAAACATGTCAAAATCTTTTACATTAATTATTTTATTAGGGAAGGGGGAAGAGAGATTTAATAGTCTGCTCGTTTCCCTTAACACCAGTGGTGCAACTGAACTATAATACATTAAATGGCCCACAAGCTGCAGAATTTTAGAAATCTTCAACTTTGTTTTTCAGTGTGTCAACCTATTGGTGACCCCATAGCATCCAAGGAGAAAGATACCAATGTTACAGTACAATATTATTTATGTGCACTAAACAGTTAGAGTCATATATAAAAGTTTCCATATGTCAGACCTTTGTAAGGTCATACATTTGTAGTTTGTCAGCCTTTTTTTCCTCCACACATCACTTAAAGGGTATCTTAAAGGGATAGTAATACTTCGTTTTAACTTTATTTTGTAGGCATTAAAAAAACACGAAGAATGATATAAGTCTTATCTCTCAAACCTTTATGGTTTATGAGATATTCACAAGCAAAGTTTCCCCCTCCCGCCCCTTTTACCTACTGTAAACAATCTCTTCTCAGATGTGGAATGCAGTCCATAGACTGGACAGATAACAGAAGGGGACACTCTTATTCCTTTGAAAACAATGAAATCCCTGCCCCCCTTGACAAGCTTTTCAGGTTTTTCCCTTGTCTTAATTGAAGATTGTCCCTCTCTGCAGTCTACCTGGGCAGCTCCCTTCTGCCCTGGCTGAAAAATGTTACATCAGTAAAAGGGGCGGGAGGGGGACACTTTTCTTGTGAATATCTCTTAAACCATAAAGAGAGATAAGACTTATATCATTCTTCATGTTTTTTTAATGCCTACAAAATAAAATAAAGTTAAAACGAAGTATTACTATCCCTTTAAACAGTAAGATAGAGATCGGACTATAGCCCAAAAAAACGCTTCCCCAGGCCTGCTTGGAAAAGAGTTCCATGCAAAGGTAACAAGTGCTTCCACTGAATGGAATCTTTATAAATTGGTCATGCAACAACATGCTCTGGCTTTTAATTAGCACTTTGTATTTTATATTTGACATTGTTTTAAGCATCATCAATTCCAGTTGCACACAAAATGTGCAAATTAGGTCTTAATCCCTTAATTACTTATACAGTCTATAAACTACACATTTGCTGGCCTATTTTAAACATCATGGCCCTTTAAACAGACATGGAGTAATGCTCCTCATCCTTGAGAAGGAAATCAGAGTCTACAATTTCTGACACCGAGTCTCCAGTAGGAGGCAATCAGTAGGATCTCAATGATTTAAGGCACAAAAAGCATGGCATGCCTACCAAGTGTCCCTCTTTAGGAGGGACAGCCCTCTTTTAGACCCAAATCCCTCTGTCCCTCTTTCCCATCCTGATGTCCCTCTTTTTAGGAGATCAGACTGTGTAGTATGTATATAAGTGTATCACATTGCTTCACAGCAATAAAACTCACATTATTGTTTGTCTAAAGGTTGGTATGTGTGTTTATAAATTAGTCTGTGTAAATAAAATACATTGGTCTTGTTATAAGTAATTTATTAGGTTACACAAGGAGGTGTCAGTAGGTCAAGAAATAGCCTAAAAATTCTGGGTAATGCCCCACCCACCAGCCACTCCCCCAGAAACACCCCCTAAAACACAAGTGTCCCTCTTTGGCAATTTGAAATGTTGGGAGGTATGGCATGGTAATCAGTTACAGCAGGGCCGGTGCAAGGATTTTTGTATACACAGGCGAAGGTGCATTTTGATGCCCCCCCCGACCTTGCCACAATCCCCTGCCCCCGCCCACATATTTACCTCCACACTCTCCCCACCTCCACAATGCCCCCTCAACTCCACATTGCCCCCTCAACTCCATAATTCCCCTTCCACAATGCCCCCTCATCTCCATAATTCCCCTTCCACAATGCCCCCTCAACTCCATAATTCCCCTTCCACAATGCCCCTTCATCTCCATAATTCCCCTTCCACAATGCCCCCTCATCTCCATAATTCCCCTTCCACAATGCCCCTTCATCTCCATAATTCCCCTTCCACAATGCCCCTTCATCTCCATAATTCCCCTTCCACAATTCCCCTTCATCTCCCCACCTTGAGTCCCTGGTGGTCTAGCGGCGTGCCACAACTTAGAGCTCTGTGCCTCCTTCGGCACAGAGCTGAGGCTCCCGCGCGCTGCTCTCAGAAATGCAGAGCGCTGGGAGATGATGTCATCTCTCAGCGCTCTCTATTACTACAGAGCCTGGGTCTCTCTGCGGTGTGTAACATAGATGCTACGAGGGAGCGCTGATTTACACTACCAAGCGCTCCCTCGCGGCGTCTATGTGACACACTGCAGGAAAAAAAAAAAAAAAAAAAAAAAAAAAAAAGAAGCCACAACTTCCCTCTTTTCGGCGCCCCTCCATTGCGGCGCCCTAAGGCAGCTGCCTGTTCTGCCTTAATGGCAGCGCCGGCCCTGAGTTACAGTGCACTCTTTATTGCTCTTAGAAAGTTGGTGCTTTCACGGATTTATACATTTTAAGAATCCATCATTTAATTTTTATCTGCTCCTTGGATTGGAGGCAAGTGATTCTTAGTGACCCAAATACCAGCAATTCGTAGTCCTTAAAAGGTAGGGATGGGTGAAAATTTTCACCTCAAACTGAAATCAGTGAAAATGGTACTTTCCACATGGAGAAAAATTTCCAGCGAAAAGTGTCTTTCCTGCTTTTTTTGCCTAGCTCATTGCATTGAAGTCAATGGGCAGAAAAAAACAACAACTTTGTTTTAGGGAGTCATTTAGGTAGGACATTTTTCCTTTGTAGTAGGGGAGTCTGGGAACACAATGGGGAGAAGGGAGGACCCAAAATTTGGTGTGATTGACTGGCAAGACACAGGCTGCTGGGGTCTAAATTGCTTGCTGATTTTACTTTTATTGGCTGTGTGCTGGGGAAATCTGGTGAAATAAGCGGTTGATTTTGTTTTTTAGTGTGTACCTCTCTCTGATATATTTTTATATATATATATATATATATATATATATATATATATATATATATATATGTAAAATAACAAACAAAATAAGTATCTTGTAATACCTTTTTTATTGGACTAACAGAATTTTGGATTGACAAGCTTTCGGGAGAACCTCCCTTTCTCAAGTCTAAAGCATTTCTGACTAAAAGGACACAGAATTCACAGTGATACATAAAATTCAAGTTTGGCTGTGTGTAGGTTTAAGAAAACATAGCAGCAGATAAGGTCAGAGCATCTACACTCTACTTGTAGAAGGTCGTAAATACCTTTTGTAAGGATTGGAGTGGGGGGAGAGGGAAAAAAATGCAGGAGATGATAATGGAGTGGTGAGAATTAAAAAAAGTTTGCACATGTTAGGAGTGCTAGAATTGCCATCCAACAATCCAGCATGTGCATGCAGGCCTATATACAATATGCGCCCATATGTGCACATACATACACACACACACATACAAACATACACCCATATACATACATATATACACATATACATACATATATACATATATCCACACACACACATACATATACACACACATATACAAACACATACACATGCATACACATACACACAAATATATATACACACATACATATACACACACATACAAATATATATACATATACACACACATACAAATATACATACATATACACACACATGTACACACATACACATATAAATACACACATACATATATACATATATATATATATATATATACATACATATATATACACACACATATATATATATATATATATATATATATATATATATATATATATATACACACATATATATATATATACACACATACATAAACACATACACATACATATATACACATACACATATACACACACACACATACATAAACATGCATACACATACACACACACATACATACATACATACATACATACACACACACACACACATCAACATGCATACACATACACACATATACACATACATACATACACATACATATGCATATATACATACATACATACACATACATATATACACACACATATACATATATACATACATACCCATATACACATGATACACACACATATATACACACACACACATATATACATACATACCCATATACACATGATACACACACACGCACACATATATACATACATATATATATATATACATATATATATATATATATATACATATATATATATATACATATATATATATATATATATATATATATATATATATATATATATATATACATATACACATACACATACATACATGCACACATACACATGCACACACATGCATACATACACACAAACATGCATACATATACACACACATACACACATATGCACATACATATATACATACATACACACATATACATTCACATATACATACATACATACACACATATACATTCACATATACATACATATACACACACACACATATACATAAACATAAATATATACATACATATACACACACACATGTACACACACATATACATACATACATACATACATACACATACACCTACAAACATATACTACACATACATACATATACACACATATACACACACATACATACATACATCTATACATACACATACAATGTGTCTATATACCCACCCACAAATATATATGCATAAAGTACATATACATATGTACATAAACACATACACATGAGCACACACATATACACAAATGCATACACCCAAATATGAAGGAATACATACTAAAACGTACGTCCAAACACAAGAGCCTATATATACTAGTACATATACACATACACAAACACATACATACATGCATACCTACATGTACATATATGCACATAAACCCATATACACATATAGAATAGCACACCCACATATATACCTACATGTATTGGAGTATGGGGAAGCATCTGTCTGAACGCCATGCTGATATACTAGTAATAATACAGAACAATTATCAATTATCAATTGTCAGATGGCAAATACTACAGAAAACTAAATGAAGATCCCACCAAGGAATATACATTGCAACTTAGGGAGCTCATCAAATCCTTCCCTAAGAAGCTACAACCAGAATTGGAATCACTCATACCCACCAGTGCGGACATGGGCACCTTCTATATGCTTCCCAAAATCCACAAGAAGGATAATCCTGGCAGACCCATAATTACAGGAATGGGAACACTTACAGAACAAATCTCAGGACTCATAGAAAATATCCTAAAACCTCTTGTCACCAATACCAACAGTTTCATAAAAGACACCACTGACTTCCTCAACAAACTCAGCCCAATCACGAACCTCCCTGCCAACATCATCCTAGTAACTATGGACGTGGAATCTCTGTACAGCAATATTCCACATAAAGATGGCATCAACGCTTGCCTCAATTTTCTCTCCCACACTGACAACCAAAAATACAGCCCCCAAATTATCGCAGAACTGACACTATTCATCCTCACACATAATTATTTCTGTTTTAACAATGAGGTCTACCTACAAACCATGGGCACTGCCATGGGCACTAAGATGGCACCCCAATATGCTAACCTGTTTATGGCAGACCTAGAACAGAAATTCCTAGACACACAACATACGAAACCATACAAGTATTACAGATACATCGATGATATTTTCATCATTTGGACCGAAAGCGAGGAAAAACTCATACAATTCCATGATTCTTTTAATTCATACCACCCCTCAATCAAACTAAAAATGGAATACTCTACAATATCTGTAAACTTTCTGGACACAACGGTGGCATGTACCAATGGCACAATCCACACCTCGCTCTACAAAAAGCCCACAGACAGATGCAGTTACCTCCACAGCACCAGCTTCCACCCCTCCCATACTAAACAGGGCATCATCTACAGCCAAGCCACTAGGTACCATCGAATTTGTTCTGACCCTAATGACCGTAATGCACATCTAAATGTACTCTCCCAGTCTATGAGACAGAATGGTGATAATCCTTGATTTGTAGCCTAACAAATCCACTCTGCTTTAAGAACACCACGCACACACCTGCTACAGTACAGGGAGAAAAAAATCTCTACACGGGTACCACTCGTTGTCACCTACAACCCAACTCTGGAACAAATACGGAAAATTATTAAAGACCTACAACCAATTCTGACAGAAGATGAGACTCTGAAAAATATCTTCTCTGAAACCCCTATTTTGGCCTTTAGGCAACCACCAAACCTTCAGCAAAAATTAATCAACAGGAAACTACACACTGATGAGAAGAATACAGAAAAAGGTACCAGACAATGCAAGAAACCTCGCTGCAAACTGTGCCAGCACATATGTCCAGACAACAAAGCCACCCACAACAACAAAACCTACAGCATTAAAGGATCATACTCCTGCACATCTAGCAATGTGGTATATATGATACACTGCACCAAATGCTACCTAGGGTGCTACATTGGGGAAACCACACAGCAATTAAATGGTAGAATGAACATGCACAGACACTCCATCAAACATCACAAAGAAGGATCCTACTGCACCCCTGTGGGACACCATTTTACCCAGCCTGACCACTCAGTTAAGGACCTAAAAATCAAAGTACTCAAAGGAAACTTTAGAAACACCCAAGAAAGAAAAACTTTTGAAGCCAGAATGATCATATTTTTTAACAGCAAGAACAGAGGACTAAATGTTGATTTGGGTTTCCTGTCCCACTATCAAAGTTTCACATGACCCCTCTATCAGTATCTTACTCCTCATATATATATCCACATGTCATAATGAATTCTAATATTGGTTCTGTATTATTACTAGTATATCAGCATGGCGTTCAGACAGATGCTTCCCCATACTCCAATACATGTAGGTATATATGTGGGTGTGCTATTCTATATGTGTATATGGGTTTATGTGCATATATGTACATGTAGGTATGCATGTATGTATGTGTTTGTGTATGTGTATATGTACTAGTATATATAGGCTCTTGTGTTTGGACGTACGTTTTAGTATGTATTCCTTCATATTTGGGTGTATGCATTTGTGTATATGTGTGTGCTCATGTGTATGTGTTTATGTACATATGTATATGTACTTTATGCATATATATTTGTGGGTGGGTATATAGACACATTGTATGTGTATGTATAGATGTATGTATGTATGTATGTGTGTGTATATGTGTGTATATGTATGTATGTGTAGTATATGTTTGTAGGTGTATGTGTATGTATGTATGTATGTATGTATATGTGTGTGTACATGTATGTATATATTTATGTTTATGTATATGTGTGTGTGTGTGTGTATGTATGTATATGTGAATGTATATGTGTGTATGTATGTATATATGTATGTGCATATGTGTGTATGTGTGTATATGTATGCATGTTTGTGTGTATGTATGCATGTGTGTGCATGTGTATGTGTGCATGTATATATGTGTGTATATGTGTGTGTGTATGTATGTATGTATATATATATATATATATGTATATATATATATGTATGTATATATATGTATGTATATATGTGTGTGTGTGTGTGTGTATATACGTGTGTGTGTATCATGTGTATATGGGTATGTATGTATATATGTGTGTGTGTGTATATATGTGTGTGTATCATGTGTATATGGGTATGTATGTATATATGTATATGTGTGTGTATATATGTATGTGTGTATGTATGTATGTATGTATATATGCATATGTATGTGTATGTATGTATGTGTATATGTGTGTATGTGTATGTGTGTGTGTGTATGTATGTATGTATGTATGTATGTATGTGTGTGTGTGTGTGTATGTGTATGCATGTTTATGTATGTGTATGTGTGTATATGTGTGTGTATATGTGTATGTGTATATATGTATGTGTATGTGTTTATGTATGTGTGTATATATATATGTGTGTATATATGTATGTATGTGTGTATGTGTGTATATATATGTATGTATATATATATATATATATATATATGTATATATGTATGTGTGTATTTATATGTGTATGTGTGTACATGTGTGTGTATATGTATGTATATTTGTATGTGTGTGTATATATATATATTTGTATGTGTGTGTATATGTATGTGTGTATATATATTTGTGTGTATGTGTATGCATGTGTATGTGTTTGTATATGTGTGTGTATAGATATATGTATGTATATGTGTATATATGTATATATGTATGTATATGGGTGTATGTTTGTATGTGTGTGTGTGTATGTATGTGCACATATGGGCGCATATTGTATATAGGCCTGCATGCACATGCTGGATTGTTGGATGGCAATTCTAGCACTCCTAACATGTGCAAACTTTTTTTAATTCTCACCACTCCATTATCATCTCCTGCATTTTTTTCCCTCTCCCCCCACTCCAATCCTTACAAAAGGTATTTACGACCTTCTACAAGTAGAGTGTAGATGCTCTGACCTTATCTGCTGCTATGTTTTCTTAAACCTACACACAGCCAAACTTGAATTTTATGTATCACTGTGAATTCTGTGTCCTTTTAGTCAGAAATGCTTTAGACTTGAGAAAGGGAGGTTCTCCCGAAAGCTTGTCAATCCAAAATTCTGTTAGTCCAATAAAAAAGGTATTACAAGATACTTATTTTGTTTGTTATTTTACATCTGCATCACTGGACTAATACGGCTACAATCTCCACTCTATATATATATATATATATATATATATATATATATATATATATATATATATATATATATATATATATATTACTTTTTTTTGGGGGGGAGACTGTAATAAGATATGGTGGACAACTTAAAAAGACAAATATATTAGAAAGCAAATGCACATTCAAGAAGGGGAAAGATGGAGGAAGTACAGGAGTACATCGTTGCTGCAGCAACTGCAATAAATGATGAGGATACCTCTCCTCCCGGGTTGGATGCAGTTTCTCAAGGTCCCACCAATCACACCACACCAGTCCCCCACTACCCACTACCATATACATCTGCCACATTGTAAGTTGTACTTTATTATTTATTTTTTTTTTTTTTATCATCACTTGACATCATGATGTGTCACTTAAACAGGAAGTGTTGTGGACAAAGGACAAAACTTCCAGCTACTTATTTCTCCACTACAGCCCTCAAAAGGAGCAATATTGTGCTTTGAAATGTTGCACCATATATAAATTAGGAAAAAAATGTGTTAGAATAGGATAAAAATTTGCTGGATTAGGCAAAAATTAGAAAAATGTTGCATTGGAGAAAGAAAAAGTTTGCGAAAAATTGGCTTTTTTCATGAAAAGTCAAGCGGGAAATTCTCACTTTCACCCTCACCTACTTAAAGGTTCACCATTATAATACTTTTCAGAAGGTGTTCTGGCATGGCTCACATCTGCATATGCGTGTCAGGTACAGCCTGATCCTTGATGTTCCATCAAATCCTTAAGAGCAAGGATGGCAAATAACTTCAGTCTAAGTAAAACCGTGAAAAATGGCACATAATCTTTCGCAGGAATTGTACAATTTGCAGTATATCCTGCAAGCCTTGTCACATTTTAAGCACACACACTGTTCCAACAGCCATGTTCTATAGTAACCATAGAACCCATACACCGTCCCCACCAATATATTATAGTAAACATAGAACAGTGCCCCAAACCTTGTTATATATAGTAACCACAGAACCATATAGTGCCCCCCCAGCCTTGCCTCACAGTAACCACAGAAGTACATAGTCTCTCCCCAGCCTTTTCCTACAGCAAACCCAAACCAACACAATGTGCCCCCCAGCCTTGTCCCATGGTAACTATAGAAGCACACAATGTCACCCCAAACTTGTCCCTCAGTAATTATAAAAAAAACATACTACCCCCCCCCCCAGCATGATGTCTCAGTAGCCATGCAATAACACTTGCCTCTGACTCCCAGCCCTGTCCTACTGAACTGGTAGCCATAGAAAAGTACTTCTGAGCCTAACCCCTCAGAAGACATTCTCAGCATTATCAAGATGTGGGAAATTTTGTGGTAAAAGTTGCAAATTGCTGGTATTCTGTGAAAATTCCCTTTGGAAAAAAATAATGACTTTTTACTGAAGAGGGACTATGAAACAAGATTACAATATAAATTAATAGTTCTGCTTTCAAAGAGGTTCTAGATTAAGTTAACTCTTTACTGTACTGGCTTTTGTGATAGACAAATATTAATGGAAACATCGATGAGGGTGGTTGTGGGTGGGAGTTGTAAAGGGAACAGAATTGTTCTCCTAACAGCCAACTATTGGGTATAAAAATTGCACCTTATAAAGCCTGGGGGTTCCACAGGGGACCTTTCCTTGTATCAAATTGGGATGAAGCAAGGTAGAAGTGCCCATTAACATGAATAAGCAGATCATGCATTGTGCCAAGCAAGTTAAAACAAGAGCTTGCAATGAGAAGATCTAGGATAACTCTGGGCATACTATATTTTCTCAGTTATGCAATATTTAGGGATGGCCACAACAAACTAAACTAAGGAACATAGAAGAGAAATTAAGTAAACGTATGTTTATGTATATGTGTATATGTATGTATGTATGTATGTATGTATGTATGTATGAATTTATGAATGTATGAATGAATGAATGTATGTATGTATGTATGTTTGTATGTGTGCGTGTATGTAACAGTTAATGATACTGAAAAGAGACATGTAGCCATCAAGTTCAGCCCATGCCCTGTGTTAACCCTACTGACCCAAAAGAATGAAACAAAAAAAAAAAAAACCAAACACTACACTGAATCCAAATTAAGCCAAGTGGGTAAGAAAAACAAAATCCTTCCCGACTCCAAATGGCAGTAGGATATTTTCTTGGATCAACATTCTGCTTTTAAGCCAATAATCATAATTCAAAATATTGTTATGAGCTAGAAAGGTATCAAATACTTTTTTGAAAGCAACAACCATATCTGCAAGTACAGCATCCTGAGGCAAAGAATTCCATAGCCTTATTACCCTTACTGTACAAAAATCTGTGCCGTTTTGGTCAAAAGCACCTTAGTCTTACAGGGTCTTGTTTTTTGCTCAGCTCTTATCAATTTTTTCTTATATTTGGAAAAGGTAATCACCACTGAGACATCTCTTCTCTAATGTGAGACTAACCAAAATGAGATTGTTTACTTAATAACTCAGATCCTCCAGTCTTTATCAGTTTTCTTTCAAGTCTCTGCTCTTTTTCCAGTTCAAAAAGGTCTTTCAAAACTGGTGCCCAAAACTGTACTGCATATTTAAGATGAGACCTTTAACAATGATTTATATGGAGGTAGAATTATATTCCTATACCATACATCCATACACCTTTTTGTACAGGTTAGTACCCTATTTTCTCTTGCAGCTAATAAGTGACACTGCTGGGAAGTCTATCAGTACTCAAATATTTCTTAGACAAGGTTCCCCAAGTAGCTTCCCATTTAGTGTATATGCTAAATGTTAGGTTACACATTTGGGCTGCAGAAACAAACATTTATCAAACACTTTGCTGCCAATTCACCAACTTTATCCAATTCATTCGGTAGACAAACATCCTGTATATGTGTGTATATGAGGATGTCTCTGCAGGTGGGTTGAGAGATTGATTTTGCATCAGGTTAAAACCTTATCCTCCCACTGCTACAGGAGCCTGTTTATCTCCTGCATCACCATTATTGATCTCTCAACACGATTGGCTGGGAGATCAATAACTGGGGTGGGAGGGGCATCAGGAGGGACCCCCCACTGGCCTGATAAAAAAAAAATAAATAACCATGTGCACCACCGGTGTGTGTCTTGTTCCACAGCCCAGTGGCAGTCTCATTCTCCCAGCCTGACCCCTTCACAGCCCACTGGTAGACAGACACCAGTGTCCAGTGTAATCAGGTTAGGAATCAAAGTTTATGCGAGTCCTATGGTATTGAGCCATTTTAGTATATCTGAAAAAATTGATGTATAAAATAGTATGTGTTTTTCCTATAACTCCACATTCTAAATAGCTGTGCACATTAACTTAGGGGTAGACAGACACGTGACCCCTCATTTGATGTAGCTAGTTGTCTAAACGTTATGCTTTACCTACCTTATATTTCTCTTGTTGTGATGACCATTTAAGTACAAGCAAGTCATAATTGAAAAAATGATAGATTGTAGTTGGTGTAGTTTTGTGCATCTGGTACCCCCTACCGTATACCAGCTCATACTAAGTGGGGAGTAGTAGCTAAAGATTAGTCATACATTCCATGTTTTTCAAAACTATCTGTAGGTTTGAAGAGGTAGAAATATGAAATAGCTTTTCCCTCTCGCTCTAGCTTCTGGAAACAGTCTAAGGGTAAAAAGGCAAGTGGCACCACATTTGATGCCAGTGAATGTCTACTTTCCAAAATGGTATACGCCAGTTACCTTTCCTGCATATCTGTAATAGTTATTGTCATATTAATGCAGGCGGGTCATTTCTAAAATGAAAGTGGCAGTTGCAGGTTCGTGTTCCTATGGAAACTCCATAGTGTATGTTAACCCACACAAATTGGGTACCAGTTTTCTCAGGCTGGTAGCAGGTACTTAATACAGTAGGAAATTCTATGGGTTTCAAAGATTTTAGTATCGTTGCAGTGGTAGAAATGTAGTATTTTTTCCTATGGTGCCAGTTATGGAAATATTTGTGCACTCCAGCTTAGGCTTAGAAAGGTAAGTGATCCCTCATTTGGTGTGGGTGAATTTCTTCTTTCCAAAATGTTATAAAGTGCATACCTTTCATTTCTATCTCTAATGGTTACCATCATTTTGGTGCAGGAAGCAATTAAAAAAAAAAAAAAAAAGGTGTAGTTTTATACTTTGTGAACATCAACAGTATGTGAACTCATACCAAATGGGGTGCCATTTTTCTCATAAGAGCAGTAGCTAAAATGGATACGGAACAATATATTTAAAAAAAAAAAAGAAAAAATTCTACTGAATAATCCATCTTTACTTCATATGCAGATATTACTTTAAGAAAACCTGACCACCCTCTTCCCCAACTGGTACAGGCTTCTTTGTTACCAAAAGAGTGGGACCCTGCAGCCTTGCATTGATTAATATGGCCTTAATAAGGATGCTATTAATAACTGGCACCCTTTACGATTAATCACTGAACTCCTGTCACTCTCTGGCCTCAACACCTCAACACTAAAGCTAATCATACTTCTCTGTTGTTTCCATTACAGCCTTGAAGAAAAAAAAAAAATAAAGTAAATAAAGGCAGTTCCATGCAATTAACGACCCAAGGCACTGGAGTTCTTTGACAGACTCAGACCTCATGACTGACTCCATGCTATGTTTTTCTGACTCCTCTGATTATTGAATATCTTTAAATTAGTGGCCTTTACTCTAATAGAGTCCATCCATGTGCATATTTCCCTAGACCAGTGGTTCTCAACTCATGCCCTCAGTGGCTACTAACAGGCCAGGATTTGAGAATTTCCTTTTAAGAGCACAGGTGAGTTAATCAATGTGAATGAGCCTCTGATCAACACACTTGTGTTCTAGCAGGGAAATTCTAAGTCCTGGCCTGTTAGTGGCCACGTGTTGAGAACCTCTGCCCTAGTCCATTTTCTAGTGCAGAAAGTAACGGATGTTGGGATTGGAACTGGCCCTAGAGAAGTGGTGCCACCTTCTGGAGGGATCTCCCACCCCCACATTATTAACAAATCACAATTTTCAGTTCCTCGAATCCACTAAGAAAATAAAGTAAATTAAAGAAAAGAAAAATTTAAGTAAAAAAAGAGCAATTGTATCAATGTATTTAAAACAAGATATTTAACACCTTGAATGCAAGCAATGATTTGGAGATGTCGCTAACATTCAAGGAGTTAACATGTCCATGTAAATCAATGGGAATTTGAAGAATATTAATCTTCCAGCTATGGTGCAGTTTGTTTGCTCCAGAATAGCACCCTTTGGCAATATGTCAAAAGAAATTAGGAGGAATTCTGGGGCAAACCAACTGTAGTACAGGGGGAGAACTAGAGATTCCAAAATTCTCCATTGATTGAAATGGGGATTGTTTTGCAAAATGTTGGAGACCTCTCTAGCATCCATGGTGTTAAAAGCCCAACATAAATAAATTGAACATTTTACTTGTCACCTATGGTGCAGTTGGTTTGTCCCATAATTGCTCCACTTTGTTTTATACATATGGGCATGGACGTCCATGTGCACCCCCCTTCCCATACACACGCACACGCCTCCTCCATATAGACATAGGGGCTGGCTTGATAGTTACGTTATGACTTTGTGCCCCCCCCCCCCCCGATAACTTTCTGTGGAAGCCCCTGCATATGGGTCATTAGTTGAGCAAATAACTGCATTATAGTGGAAAAAGTTCCCAAGTGTCCCATTGATTTAAATGGGGCTTTTAACCCTTTGAATGCTAGGGAGCATTGTATTGAAGATTTCTCTGCTGCTTAAATACCCCATTTAAATAAATAAATAAAAAAATTTGCATGTGGTTTCCCCCAAGAATGGCTTCACTTTCTCTTTATACATAAAGCCTAATGGTATCAATTTTGTCCTAGGGATTTGCGATATAGACTTGTGCCAGCATAGATTCCAAGTAACAAAATGTTCCATTTGTAAAGCGACAACAAAACAATATTTTTGACAAGCACACAATAAGAAGGAATAAATCTTTCTTCGAGATAGTGCCCCCTTGGTGCTGCTCAGTCACATTTTTCACTCCCAATCACCACAGTAGAGAACATATTTCCATATTTTTATCAGTCCGATCCCATGCTACACGGTCAGGCAAATGTTCTGTGTTAAAATAAAAAAATTGTAAAACCCCCAAAGTAACATTTCAGCCTCTTGTGGACCTAGTCAGTGAGGTGCAGCTGATTCCCTGTAGGCATATGGAGATCAAGGACCCATGTCTAGGATACCATTCAACAAAACAAACTGTAGTGGCAAGTGTAGTCAGAGAACACAACACTTTGTTCATTATTGGAGATGGAACTCCCCTCAAATGCTGCTCAGCCGGGGAGGACTGGCAGCTTCTGGTTAAATGGCAAGTACAATCAAGTAGCCCATTTTTACCATCACTCCAGCCCATTGTACCAGCCAACCTGCTTTGGTTGTGAAGTAATGCAAAGGATACCCATAGAGGGTGCAACTGAAATAGTGCTACTCTCTTCATATCCCAGAGCTTAAAAATATAATTTGACTAGTGATACCACAAAGCTTACAGTTAAAACTGATCCACACTAGTGATACCAGAGAGCTTTAAATGGGAAGTGGAGCTACAGTAATAGTATAACCACGGGAAGGCCAGTTACAGTTTTAAGCTCTATGGTGTCACCTACTTCCCAGGAATGCTCCTTCTCCTCCCCCTCTCTCTCTCTCCTCCCCTTTATACCTGTGTCCACAGTGGGCTGCAGGTTTCAACTTGCAACTGGCTTCATTGATCAACTCTCTGGACCTGCCAGGGTAAGGTCTTCTAGACTCTTATTGTGCAGCTGAGCACTCAGTTGTACCAATGTAAGGCAAGACCTTGAGGAAGGTCCTGAAAGAATACAGAAACAAGAAATGAAGATGGTGGCCAATTTAAACATGTAGCCCTCAGATGGATATTCTATTGGGCTGCCAGCCAGATGGGCAGCCCAGTAAAATGCTGGGAAATGGACAGCAGTTTCAGACTACTGACCAGGTTGGTGATTCCTCCCTCAACTCCCTGGGCCAGCTCTTCCCTGTTGCTCAGTCACGTTTTTCACTCCCATGTTCCATTGCAAATTAAAAAAAAAAAAAAAAAAAGTACAGTAGGCAGGACCAAACGGATATGAACATTTGCCCCATTTTGACAATGGAGAAGGTATGACCATCATATTAATACATCTTCTCCCAGGTGTCAACAGTAAATGATAGGAAATATACACCTGGAGACCACAATGGAAAATTGTACTTTAAAGAGATATATTATATATTTGTTTTTGTAGTTCAAAAACCGCACTCACAGGACTTCCAAATGATGAAGACGGGTGCGAAATTTATCAACATTTCGGCCCCACATTGTGTCTTTGTCAAGACAAAGGCACAAAGTGATGCGGAAACGTGATAATACATTTTGCACCTGTCTTCATCATTTGGAAGTCTTGTGAGTGAGGTTCTTGGACTACAAAAACTGTTTGTATTCCTTTTGGGACCTGGCACCCACGTCATTGCTTTATTGGCCTCAGGAGTGTGCTCGGATTTTCTATGATGTGAATATATTATAATATATATATATATATTATATACACGCACACGCATATACACACATCCTATAATATAATTTGCTAGGGTGCATCGCTCCCTGTGTGCGTAACATGCACGTGCACAGTAGAGACTGCCGGAAGGATGCAGTCATGAGCAGTAGAGACTGGCTGAACGCGCCAGCCTCCAGTCTGAGTGGTGGCATGGCTGATCCGGAGCGGGCAGCAGCAGAGGCCGCTGGGTGACACTTTGGCCTGTGCACACACACATATATTAAATTATATATATATATATATATATATATATATATATATATATATATATATATATATATATATATATATATAATTTATCAGCAGTGAGATTTTATTCAGCAAGAAAAGCACTAACATTTTGTATAAAAAGATGCAATCTCCTTTAAGATGACAAGCAGTACAACCATTCAATTGTGTATCTGTAGTGAGAATGTAAGAATTATGTCCACATACAGTACAATAGTGAGTACAAACGTTTGAGAGGTAAATGCAGATAGTTACAGTAAGTAAACAGAGCTTGTTCTACAAATGGAAAAGGGCTTTCTGGACTACAGTATACACTCCTCCTGGCCCTCAGCTGATCCCATGCTGAACTTTTGCCCTACAGAAAACAGATATGCTTATTGGGCACTCACAAACCGTTAACAGCCGATCCAGGTATTTTTTCTTTTGTCCTGTTTCTTGACCCTGTACATAGTCAAAAACAAATGCTTGTCAAAATGTGAACCATTTAGCACAGCTGACCTACCCAAGATCCACAACTCTGAACATTTCCTCAATCAATTTCAGATACACTACAACAGAACAGGAAAACAAGAGGTGAAAATCTGTACACACTCCCATAACCCAGTTAATGTAATAACTCCCAATACTTCAAATGGTGAAAGAGTGACATTTTTGTTTAGGCAGTGTTGGTGGGGGAGTGCTGATGGGCAGGGCATTACCAATAATTAGGTTATTTCAAGACCTATAGAAACTTATGTGTAACAATGGTTTACAGCAAGACCAAAGTATTTTATTTATGCAGTCTAAAACATACTGAAGTTTAACCCCTTAATGAGGGGCCACCAAGCTTTTTTTTTTGCACATTCTGGGATGGCAGAGCAGCATGCAGCCGAACTACCATCCCAGAATTCCACGATTTGCCAGGACCATCACTGGTCCTTAAGCACCGGGACAGTCATGATGGCCCTGGCACGTCATGGGTCGTGAAGGGGTTAAACACTGAGTTTTGCTGCCATAAAGCAAAGTAATACACCTCAATACACACAGACAGGCCAATGTCCTATATAAGGGACACCAGGGGGATTTGGGTTTCAAATCCGGACTGTCCCTAGTGAAGTGGGACACTTGGAGGTATGTAACCTTTCCATGGAGTACAAAAATGTGGAGCAATTCTTACCAAACCAACCAGTGGTCACACAGTGGTATCAAAAAAAATTTCTCATTTTCCCATCCAGTTTTACAAATGAATGAAACACTCGCTGAAAAATTCAGATACCTAGATTTTTTGTGTGATTACACTGACTGAAACAAAAAAAAAATGGCAGAGCTCAAACAAGCATACTGTTGGACTAAAGTTTCAGCAAGTTTCATTGATATGTGACAAGCTTTGAGGAAAGGTCCCATGTGACAATCCTTATAAGATTAAATGTTACTAAAGCCTTTTTTCCTTGAGATAAAATTACTTGTGCGGATTACCCTTAATTCAGTGGGTTGGATCACTCTTTCATTGTTGATATGGCCCATTGTTTGCCTATATAAATCTGTAGCAATAATCAAGCAATTAGCTGCTACCATATACTAGTTCTCCATGAGCAGCAAATAATTGGTTACAATGCCATGACTTTCAAAGGCAGTGAATGGGTTAGGCAAATGTTATCCTATAATATAAAAGGCCAGATGTATGTTTGTCCGATACAGTCATGCGCAGTAGAGACTGGCCAAACGCAGGTGCTGGGAGGCCCGTGTACATGGGCTTTTACACTAGTATAGAATATTTTCCATAGATTTTAAGCAATATTGAATCTCCTGCATTTTAAAATGTCAGTTTTGTCTAGCAACAAAATTCAGCTATGCTACATAAAAGGATATTATTGACTTTGTACAATTCCAAGTCATTATATTTTAATTAAGAGCCATTTACAGAATCTAGAGTTTCCAATGTATTGTTGCAGCAATACAGAGCCTGATCCCTTTTTGTGCTTGCTATATATCTTACACAACTTCACTAGTGGTATTAATATTTCATATCGGTTTAAAAAATGCTGCCAATTTACACAGCAGCACACAGTGGAAAGGTAGGCCAGCCCTGAACTTTTGTTTGTTTGGTTGGTCTCATTCCCCACTATACTAAAAGTGATAGAGGAATGCAAGAATAATGGAACTTGCTCAAGGTTACTTGTTTGAAAAGATGGATTATAGTTTGAGGTTTATGAGTACACCTGTGAAACTGCATATATCTGCTAGGTGTTTTAACCCTTTGAGTGCCAGTTGGTATGAAATGCATTGCATAACCCTCTAGCACTCAAAGGGTAAGAATAATTAAAAAAAGATTAAACTGGTCCATATCCCTTAATACTTAATGGCATAGGGGTGTGCACTGCATTGAAAAACAATTGCATACCCTTCTGGCATTCAAAAGGTTAAAGTGGGGTAGACAACCTTTCGACAATCCAGATATAGACTATGCTCACCTTATAGTTACAGAACTAAAAATGGAAACTATCCACATCTTTAGCTATAATTTACATACACATCTAATACCATTTTTTAACCCCTTGAGTGTTAAAAGCTTGTGCGAGGTCTTTATTTTCAAACACTTAAACCCTTTATTGGTCAGTTTACATCAGCTAGACTAGTAACTTATTAAGAATTTACATAAATATGCACCACAGAGTTTGTGCCTCATCGCAATATATTTTTCAGATTTTGTACAAGAGTGCTTTTAGCAAAAAACAAAATGAAAGGATCACGCTGGACGTGAAATATACATAAGTAAAATCAGCTTCATTTCACAAGAACACACTGGGATGCCACACCACAAAAATAGTCTCTTGCGTTTTGCACGGCTAGTGCTGACTCAGATTGCATTGGTTTATTATCCACATTATCTATTGTTGGACTGTCACAATACAGCAGTGCTGTTGCCTCTTTGTTGTTGTTTCCGCAATAAATTATTTTGCAATTTATACAACTAGACCAGTTTCTTATTTGCCTTATTATATAAATCTGAAAAGTCAGACATTTTCTTTTGAACAAGTGAATTGATGTCCCATTGTTTTGGCCCTTCCATCATACCTCAAATAGATATCAATATGCCCTACCAAAAATAGTGGCCTTATTTAAACAGGCTTCCGAAGATCTACTGCATTCTTAATTGGTTCATAGACATTGCGTATGCAGGACAGGATGACATTGGAGCCCATCACAATACAAAATTACTGTATATAAATTATAGCCAAAGTAATTTTGTTTATAAAAAAGTTAATATGTTCGTACAAGTGATTTTTATTCACTGCAATACTGTGTTGATACACAAGTTATGCCACATACATTAGCTGGTACCTTTAGTCAATAATTTTGATGTATCTAGGTGGAATTAACATCGAATAAATCTTAATCTGCCCAGGAAGGAAGGGTTAGAGTGAATTAACCCCCACCAATATAAGCCTCCCAGAAGGGTTAGTCAACTGCTTATGTATCTTAAGCACAATATTTAGGACCCGTGTAATCTGATTTTTTTTGTTTGCAGGTATAAATATTAATCAGGTTATAATATTTCTCTGCAATGTAGAATCAAGAAAGTTCAAACTTTTTTGCATGTTTTGGCATCATTAAGTGGTCATTATTAAGGGATGTCACTTTCAGAGGTTTTGTTTATCATTACGAATTGACACCTCTGTAGCAGATAAATAAATAGAATATCTTTGACAGATCATACTAGATCAATATTGTAATGGAAGCCAGGTGCCAGGCTTCTCTCTGTGCTGCAGCTACAGAGGGGTAGCAGTGCCGGTCCAAAATAGAAGACCCAGAAAAGGAGAGTCAAAGGGACTCTCTAGACCATTCCTGGAATAAACCACACCAAGCAAGTCACTGCAGTCCAATAATACTATTTGGGACACAAGGGGACATACAGGAGAAGAAAGTAACAAAGAAAACAATTCAGTCTTGTCTCTCCAATATTCAGCCAATGGACAAATGTGTAGCAACCAATCCGGTGGTCACTGGCATTGCATCACCTAGTTTGACCCAGTTACCCTGGACCTGAAACATAATTCAATATTGTCATGCCGATCCCCAGCCAATCGGAAATGGAGCTACAAGAAGTGACACCCAATCAGCAGGCTGCCTACCGGTGAACAAAGTCAGAACCTACATAACAATGTTGACAAGCAGCAACCATTCAGCAGGCCACCTACCTGTTGAACAAAGCCAGACCTTACATAAAATAAATAAAGAGAAGACACAGAGGGGAGAGGTTCATGGTATAGTATGCCAAAAACAATCAAAAGTGGGTAATTAAAGAAAAAAGGTAATCACATTGTACATTAGCCACTTAAAATATCAGTAGTGGTTAGTACTTGTGGAGGACATTATAGTGGTCCCAACACATATGGCTGCCAGCCAGCTGCTCAATCATTCATGTACTGTTATCCACAGGGACAGCTTAAAGACATAAAACACAAAACAAACATGAGGAGAGTGGTCCAGTCTCAATATTTGTGTGTACTAAAGTACCATTATATAACCAGTCATCTATTTGTTTAGGGTCTCTCACCTTTTTTCCTTTCAGCTCTTATAGGGTGGCCATAGTCTATATATCAGTATTCTACTAAAATAGGGTTTCTGACTACCATGCAGTGCATCCATTAAAGGAGCGCCGTCCGGTATTCAGCACTTGAGTGGTTAACACACACTGAATGTCAGCATTTATATGTACACCTTTTTAGTTTTAGGGGTCATATAAATCTTTTAATTTTGTTTTTTTATTTCAATTATTCCATCATTCTATTACATGCAATAGAATGTTTTTTTTTTTTCATTTTAAAATATATACTTCTATCTTTTGTGTGTTTAATTTTTTCTTTTTTTTTGTTAAATATATGTTTATTGATGACAGAGACCAGCAGTATTGGCATGTACATTCAAAGAAGTAGTCATACACAAAATCGTAATAAACATCTCATAGAGCAGTTGCAGATCATAAGATATTGACACTGTCCCCATTAAAACACCCCATAACTCGCACCAAGAAGCCTAAAACAAAAAACTCTTGTAACCTTCTAAACCCTAACCCTGTACCCTTGTGGACAAGCAGACCCCACCCCCGACCAGGGACCAAACCCACACGTTGAAGGCTGTGGATGTACATCCAATTGAGATTGGCAGCACAAGAGGGCCATCCACTACGGTCAATGCACTCTGTACTGTACATCTCACTAGGTAATTATGCCTGAAGCAGAGTAATGGTTTCATGTACATAGTGAAGTACTGCATTAATATAATAATGCCAAGTAAGGGCATGAGCAGCAAGAAGGGCCCAACACTCTTTCCCTCAATCTAGTGTGTTCATGTTATGAGAGAAAACAGGAGACCCAACATCCCCAGATCTCTCTAAATCTACCTGGTTTGCCTCTGTGTAAGTATATACTCTGATAATGTTGAAGATTGGAATTAACCAAGTTAATCCAGCACAACTTGGTTGGTGGGTCTATGCCCATCCACACCAGTGACACCACCTTTCTTGCCATGACCAACAGTTCCCTAATAAGAGTATAGTCTATGGTCGTATGTAGCTGGTCCTGTAAAATGGAGAAAGAGGCAAAAGAGGGCGGGTGCGTGCAAGAGGGCGCACACGCGCAAAAGAGGGAGCACAAAAGAGAAAGCGGGCACGTGAAGGAGAAAGAGGGTACGAGAAAGAGGGTGAGGCCAATCAAGCGCGAACCAGTCCCCCTATATCACCCCTAATGATCTTGTGGAAATTTGCGTTACAAGCAGAGGAAGAAGAGTAGTAGTGTGAGCAGAACAGGTCAGCACTAGTGATGTGGGACTATGACAGTTTCTATTTGCAGCAGTACTTTGTTTCTGCTGGGATGATTTCACATTGGGGATCCTAAGCATCATGGTGTTTGGTTAGATTTGTGTCAGGTGTTTGATGCGAGTGCATATGTAACCACTGGTCCCAGTCTCTTATTAACACATGATTTTGGAGGACAGGAAAGTGGAGAAGAATTATTGGCCAACTTTTTCTCTGCATATACCTGAAGTGGTGGGGACTATTTGAGGTGCTGCTACTGCCTAAGGCACATCACTGGAGCTAGCATTATTTGCAGATTTTGGTTTGACATGAAAGTTTTTGCCCATTCAATGCAAACAAGGCAGTGTTGGCATTTTTTTCAATTAGAGTAGGCAGAGAGCATGAGCCTTCCTGACCTTTTTAGGTTTAAGATTACAGTGTACCTTGAGCACAGTTTGTGTTCTACTAGTATTTGTTATCCAGAACAGACTGAAGAAGTTCTCTCTTAAACCCCAGAGCAAGGGAAACACCCCATATATTGTTTTCGGCTGTTCACGTGTTACACTAACACTGTGCCCGTGATTGCGACGTGTTGCTTGCAGGAGACATTGCTGTACTTCCTGGTAGTCGCGCTAAAGCACTTTCACTATTCTTATTGGCCACCACTAATTGCCAGAAGGCGTTTCCACCTACTTGCTAGGCCTTATAGGCCTCAGCCTGCCTTTACTCATTTTCCCTTTCGTGGTGTACCTATAGCTCTTGTGATTCCAATGCTCCATTTCTGTGTATGACTTCTGGCTACGTTCTGACTTCGGCTCCATTGATCCCTGACTAGCTGCCTTCTGTTCCAGTCTGACTCCTGGCTTTTGCTGACTACCCCTGCTCCGGTCTGACTCCTGGCTTTGGCTGACTACCCCTGCTCCGGGTGACTGCAGATTATCCTTTACCTGTGGCCTACTGTGTCTGCTTGCTCTTTCCGTGCTCTAGTGCTGCCTCATTCAAGCAGTGCTCAGTCTGTGTCACTGGCCTTCCTGTTGTCTGTTCCGCTCTAGGCCATTGGATACCCTAGTGTGCTAGGGATTCTCAGTCACCATTGCTTGCTGGTTTACCCTATCTGTCTAGGTATTCGCTGTCACCATTGCCTGTTGGTTACCCGAGAGCGTTCTAGGGATTCTCAGTCACTGCTGTCTGTTGGTTACCCTAGAGTTCTAGGAACATCCATCTCTGAACTGGACCACCCTAGCGTACTAGGGGATTTTCCCTCTGTTCGCAGGGGCTTCCCAGCTGCTCCTGCACTAGTAGCTGCTACCATCCCAGCTAATAGCATTTATTCATATATTCAGTCAGTGGTGTTTGCCTTCTTATAGTCAGGTGCTCCGGCACGGTCCTTACACCTGGTCCTGTGAGGGTTGGGGAAGTGCGGTCTTTATTTTATGCTGATTCTCAATAAAGTTAAGTATTAATTTTACTGTATCTGTACTTCTCCGTGTCTTTATTCCAAGTCACTTCGTGACAGTACGGAAGGGCCATTAACTCTGAAAGTAAAGATGCTGGTAGCCGACCGTTACCTAATATCCTTTCCAGAATGGATATTCAGGAAGAACGTATTGACCAGTTGTCTATGGAGATGCAGACACTCTTTAACCGTACAGCGCATCTCGATAAGCCTGTGTAACTACCGGTGGTAGTAGTCTTCAGTGCTTTGAGATGGTTCATGAATAGCACTGTTGCTAGCAAAACCTTTGGTGGGAGTTTGACCAACTACATCCTCTCGGCAGAAGTATCATCTTTTAATGCACATGCTATAGCAACTTTGGCTGCAATCAGTTTTCAGACTACTAATTTAGTCACAAGTCCCTTCACTGCTCCTACGCCTTTCCCATTTCCCCAGGTTTTTGTGCTTTTGCTGGATATTACTCAACTATGGTGTGTGTTTTTTACTTTAAAGTACAAAATAGAACTTATTTGTGATGTCTTGCCTTCGATCTCTACAAAATACTCTCATCTAGTATCAGTTTGTCTCAGTCACATCAGGGACCCTGTCTGTGAACTTTTTTTTTTTTTTTTTTTTTTTTTGACCATGATAGGGATAGGTTGGACAGTTCATTAAAATAGATAAAAAAAAAAAAAAAAAGAAACACCACTCCCTGCTCAATTGCTTTTTTCACCATACTCCCCTAGGACAGAGAACCTCCAGAGCAGGAAGTAACTTGGATAATGGCTGCCTGCATCTTACCAGTCACACAGATAGAATTTTGGAGTATTTCGAGTAAACCTTTATCCCGTGCTGTCCCCCAGAGTCCCCCAGACTCCCCTAATACAGAGAACGGATTTCCTGCCTACAAACTCCCTAAACAAAGCTTCAACTCCACTTTAATAGTGCAAAAATGTGCCGCTTTCTCTTCCTCTCACAAACACAGAATGGCATGCTGTGGGAACCTGACACCCCTTTCATACTAAGCCTGTGGGAAAAGGGAACTTTGACATGTGGTGAGGATAAGTTTATTCTTCCCATTGATTTCAAAGAAATGAGCTAGGTGGAAAAAGCAAAAAAAACACAAAAAAACAAAAAGAAACACAAAACAAAAAAAAAAGCACTTTTCGTGAAAATCATATCATTTTTGGAAAGTGCCATTTTTCTTCTGTCTCTTTTGTGGTGAACAAGGTCACCCATCCTGAAAGATGGATGATGGATGATGGATATCCAAATGAATTACACCTTTCTAAAGAAATCTTTAATCTTTGAGACTGAAGGCTAGATTAGTGCAGTCAGTCCCTTCTGGTTACCATGTGGCAGACAGCAATGCGTCTCAATGGAGACCAGGATAGTGCAGGTGTGCAGACAAGATGTATATGCTGATGCCTGGATTCCGGCCTTGGAACAGTAAGGATTTCTTTAGAAAGGAGTAATTCTAAGAGGTAAGATGCCCATCATTAAGCTGATTGCCACCTGCCTAATTATTACAGGGCAACTTTACATATGCTGAAAGTACCTCTCTCCAACTGGCTGGAAAGCTTCTTTGCATCCTCTCCCAGAGTGCTCATGGGTTAGGAATTGGCAAATGCAAAATGTATCAGAAAAGTGGGTGGAAGAGGAGGATTATAGGTGGAAAGGCAGGGTCTCTCTTTAGTACGGATGGGAAGTAGGTAGAATTACTTGGAAAAAGCACCAAAACAAGAGAATCAGCTTCTTCCCAGACACTCATAAATTACCTCAAAACCTGTGGTGGATCTGGAGTGTTCCCTGGTATGCCACCTATCATGCAGTTGGTTTGCTCCAGAATTGCACTTTAGCTTATCGAATTTGATCCTTATAATTTTGTGCACAAATTACAAGGAGTAATTCTGGGACAAGCAAAATATACCACAGGTTTATTTAAATCGGTATAAATAAGACTTAACAGTGAATGCTAGACAGTCCTCCAATGCATTAGAAATTGCTAGCATTCCAGAGGTTAAGAGTCCCATTTAAAATAAAAGAATTTGTCCCATATGATGCAGTTGGTTAGGTCCAAAACAGTTCCTCTTCGGGTCTTATGTTCAAATAACCAACTGCACCATGGGGGAGCCTAAAATCTTTAGACTTAATGGGCCTGTAACCCCTTAAATGCTAGAGAGCTCTCCAATGCATTGTAAAGCAATGTATTGGAGACCTAACATTTATGAGGTTAAAATCACCATATAAATCCATGTTTTTTTTTGTTTTTACTGTTCATTTCTCTCATATGATTCCATTGGTATGCCCAGAATGACTCTGTTCTTTTGTACACAAGGCCCTAGGATACATCTCTCTCTACAAAACACTTTAAACAATAAAACATCTCCAGGGGAAGTGAAAGCATATATCTATCTCCTTTTAATACTGATCAACCTGGAGCCACATCTGTAAGTAAATAAAAAATAAACCCAGAGAAAAACACTGAAACAGAAGTTGTTGTACGGTTAGGTACTGAGGGCAGAGTGATAAATACGCTGATCTGTTTTTGACCGGGAGGGAGTTTAATCGCTAGTGTGAAACCAAACCCACACAATGGAAAATGCTGACATTTTATTTATGTATTTAATTCTTTTACATGGAGAAAAGCAACTATGAGGTAACATCTAATTTGCACTAGCTGAGCAATCTGATCTTTAAAGGGCAATAATTTTACAAATACGGTTTAATGTTTAGACTTGTGTTATCATAAACACAGAACATACTGTGTGTGGACAGTCAGTCTGACTTATAGCACCTTGACTCAGCCTGCACAAGATAACCAAGAGTAATGGTTTTTGATAATCACACCACAATATTAATATAACATGAACCACAAAAGGCTTTTGTGATGCAGGTTTAGTTAAGCTTGCAAACCTCATTGGAATATAAAGGAGACGAGTTATCGTTTATTACAGTTATTTCCAGAAATTCTGTACTTGGGAATAAATACTTTTATATATTATTTGCAAGGCTTATTCAGAGGTAAAAAAAAAAAAAAAAAAAAAAACACATTGGACCAACTCTCCATTTTAATGTAGAATACTTATGAAATATCCAGAGAGGCTGCACTAAAACCAGTAGACCCCTACAGAAGGCATTTTGTAAGTGGAAAACCTGAATCCTTTGGGTGCTACAGAAGGAACAGATCAGTCGAGCATCCATGGAGATAAAATGGCGTTCTAGTCATATCATTCACACTGCAAAGCATTTATGTTTTAGTCCAATAACGAAAATTGGTTTTCTTCATAGTTACTAAGCGCAAATGAAAAAAAATGGGTCTTTTAACCCCTTGGATGCTAGCGAGGTCTCCAAACACATTGTTAATCAGCTGAAGAGCTGGACAGTGTCAGAAAACGGATACCCCAGGCTCTCTCGCTGATCCCATAAGAGGCAATGAGCTACAATACTTTGAAGTCTTACAGTACAGTCAATTGGGAGCATGACAGCAGTTCATATAGTCTACAGATTTTCTAACTAAACCTTAGCAATCTATGAAGGCTCCACATGCAACTGGGGAAACCTGTGGCCCTCTGGCTGTGTCCAGACCCTCTTCTAGTCAAGCAGGTTAGTTTTCAGACACCCTCACTGCCCCCAAAGCAGTTTTAGAAGGATCTAGTAGCCCATCCGTTTTTAAACAATTTGCTACCATAAGAGCAGACCTAGTAAAATGTGAAAGACTACCTTTAAAATGTGATTCCCACTCCTTGCACACAAAACATTGATCCTTTTAAGGGTATAATCACTGTTTTGTAATTGAAACATATGGAAAGATGCATTTTGGCTGTTTTTTCCCCTTCTCCATGCATGTTATATGTACTCCATATGAGATGAGATTTATAGCACACACACACACACACACACACACACACACACACACACACACACACACACACACACACACACACACACACACACACACACACACACACACACACACACACACACACACACACACACACACACACACACACACACACACACACTTACCCTCTTTAGCCCGGCACACAGCCTACTTGAATCATTAGTGCAATTTCAATTGTGATCCCACAAACCCCCACATTTGGAAATGGACCTAATAAATGCAAACTGCGGTAATTTTGGGACCAGAGGCGCCACAGGGCATTTTTTTTTTTTTTTTTTTTTTTAAATATGAATTTGTATTTAACCCCTTGAATGCAAGGAGGTCTTTAACATTGAAAATATTTCTGCAAGTGCCTGACTGAGCAAATAATGAATCAAGAGCCACTTTCTATTAAAGAACATAGTAGCACTGAAGACAAATAGGCACAAAATAAGAGATGATACAGACTTTTGTTAGTGTAGTCATGGATTTTATGCAGTAACATGTCAAACTACATTTTGCTATATAAATTAACATACCAAGCATGAAATGTCTGTCTCATCCTATCCTATAGAATAATTCAATAGGATATTTGTCAGAAGCCGTCATGGCAGTAGAGACTGCGTGCGATCGTGCAGTCAACTGAGCATGAATCGGCCGCTTAACCCTTTGAGTGCCAGAGGGGTAGGCAACGCATTGCAAAGCAATGCGTTGCCTACCCCTCTGGCACTTAAAGGGTTAACATTACCTGGACCATGGACTGTGTACACAGGCTTTTACACTAGTAAATAATAAATCAATCAGGTGAGGATTGTTGGGGTTTTTACAGTGGAACACATTTTAATAAAAATTGTATGAAGGGCTATAGTGATGCCAGTGGGACTTAACTCTTTGAGTGCCAGAGGGGTATGCAACGCATTGCTTTGCAATGTGTCGCGTACCTCTGGCACTCAAAAGGTTAATGGCCACTGGGCCTCAGTTTGGATGTCCCAAATGTAGAGTTTTAAAACCTCATTTAAAAAAAAAAAAAGAAAAAAAAAAAAAAGTGGACACACATTACTCCCATGGTACAGTTTATTTGCTCCAAAATTGCTCCCCTGTGTCTTTATACATAAATTTTACCAAACTCATGTGCTTTATTCATTTGTTCAAAACATTGTGAAAGCCATTCATGTGAAAATACCATAAACCTTTATTAACTGGGGCAGGGGGTGCAACACATTGCTTTGAAACTTTGCACTAAAGAGTCGAAAAGGTGTATTCAAACAAATTTAACCCTTTACATGCTAAATAAGTCTAACGCATTGCTTTGTAATACTTTGAAATCCTCTCAAGCATCCAAGGGGTTAACTAAAAGCACATGACCACACTACAGGTGAGATACCAGCAGGGTTCAAGAACAATGATCCTTGTACAGATGGTTTGCCTATGTGCTCTCACCAATTACTGTAACACATGCCTTGTAGGCAATAATGCTTGCAAGTAATGTATATTAACATTTTACAAATTGATTTCAGGCTGCAACAAAGGCAAGAAGACTTTCCCTAGAGCAAAATAATTGCAAAGTTTCTTGCTTGTGACCTTTGTTGTGATAAACTGCACAATCAGAAACAGCTGTCCTAGGAAAGTGCTCACTTTTTTCCCCATACAGTACAAAACAATAAAATCAATTAATTTAGGACAATATTTAAACTATCCTACAATAGATGCATCAAGCCTGAACTCTAAATCAGGGATGAACAAACTGAAGCCCACTAATCTGGGAAAGATGGGAGTTGTAGTCCACAACAGCTGGAGGGCCTCATCTTGTCTTTCGATGATCTAGGTTTATACATTTTTGGATAATGTATTTTAGTTTAGAAATTGATATTTAATTCTCTATGCTTAAAGGGAAATGTAAATAGAGGCTTTTGTATTGTGTCCAACTATATTTTTTATTTCCTTTTTTTAAACTGCAGTTTAGATTTGGGAAAGGTAGTTCTATCCTATGTAAGAAGTTTGTCAGTGCTCCTAATGCATTAACAAATCACATGCAAGCCATTTACTTAACGGCTTATATACTTACACTATTGTGTCAGGAGTGTTTGCATGTGTCGAAGCCGAGAACTAGCCATTGGGATCATATACTCCTAGCAGGGTTACCCATGGTAGACACAAACCTAAGACACCAGACTAACTCGATCCAAAACCTGCCAACCCACAATGGACCAGAGTGGCAGATTATGCTCCATTCCTTCAGCATGGCTTCACAACAAGAACAATGGCCTCATTCTCCAGAGGTTTGAGAGATGATTCCTACAGAAGCAGGAATGATGGAGGATGTCAAGAATTGCAGTGTTCTATCAAGCTGCCTTTGGTCTTTAGACATTGGAATGTTCAGACTTTCAATCTAGGAGTATGGTTTCACGCTTAGATTTAGTTCAAGAACTAAATATCAACCGGGACACTTGCTTTTGCTAGAATCATAAAGAAGGAAGGTGATTATTTAGTCAAATTAGAAGAGACACTGGTTATACTATAAAGGCACGAATTATTAACAATGAGGAGGAATTGGATTCTTGATTAACAAGACTCAGTCGCAAAAGTAGAAAGCATTTCTGAAAGAATGGCTTCCTGTGCTATTAAACTAAATAGTTGCTATGTTCTTCAAATCATTCAGGTTTATGCTCCTACAAGTAGCCACAGACTATGATTATGATGTTGAAGAATTGTATGATAATTTATTATGCCTGTACAAACAGGACAGTTACAAATTTGTAATGTGAGATTTCTATGTGCGAATTCGTAAGATCCAAAATGATGGGAAAAAAAAAAAAAAAGATAGGAACTGGAGCCAACTGATCGAATTTGCAGAAGGACAACATTTGTAAATCATTAATTCTACAGGAAAAAGGCCCAGATAAAATGGATATGGAAAAGCCATACTGGTAATACAATACAAGTAATTATGCAAATAATTAAAGGATATTCACTGACTGCTCAGTCTTAAATTGTTTTAACGTTGGGAGTGACCATCATCTAGTGAGAGCAAAAATCAAAATTGACTGCACCCTGCAGGAGCTGTATCGGACACTAGGCCAATGGCACACTGCTGTAGCAGTAACTGAGACAGACACTTGCTCTCTGCAGAAGCAGTAACGGAGACTAGACCGGTGGCTCACTGCTATAGCAGTAACGGACGCAGACACTTGCACTCTACAGAAGCAGTAACGGAGACTAGGCCCAAGGCACACTGCCGTAGCAGTAACGGAGGCAGACACTTGCACTCTGCAGAGGCAGTAATGGAGACTAGGCCAATGGCACACTGCAGTAGCAGTAACGGGAACTTGGCCACTTGTACTCTGCAGGAGTGGAAATGGAGACACAATTGCATGACAATCACAGTGTCGCCAAGGTGACACAGAGCAGGAACTCCAACCAGGCCAGGTCGAATCATGGAGCAGGAACATCAGCCAAGCCGGGTCGGTACACAGGATCAGGCGCAGAAGAATAGTCAGGCAATCCGGGTCAGTACACAGGAGCAGGAGACCAGATGCAGAGTAGTCAGGCAGGCCAAGTCAGTACACTGGGAATCAATGAGCAGAAACAAGCACTGGTACAGGAACACCACAAAAGGGCACCAAAGGGGTGCCAGAGCCCAGTATATAAAAGGTCATACTGGGTGGGACAAACACAGAATAGCCAATGGAAGCAAAGCACAGAACTAGACTGACAGAAAACAAGGGGAGCACGGGCACCGTGATGCTCGCATAATGTGAGTACTAATAGATTATAAACAAAGTCTCAGCTCTTGAATATAGTAGATCAAAATCACTAAATGTTACTCCATGAGATAGTACAGCTGCACTAATCAAAGGGTGAAAGCGCCAAGAGGATTGCTGGCTATGTACATGCATTAATACAGTAGCCAGGTAAAACGTATACTCATTAAAGATCTGATACAGGTTCGAAGTGTGTTCCACTCAAACTTTGACATCTAAATGCCAAGAGATTAACTTAATTAGGCTGATCAAGTAGAAAAACACCTATTGATCGGAGACCCTACTATGGCTATCAAAAAAAGTGAAAATTAAACCTTCGGAAACATCCAAAATGCTGATGCTTCTCTAAAGCTATGTGTAGAAGATAAAATCAGAGAGCCTGCCTATATGGGAGCCAGATTGATGGGGCATAAAACCTCAAACCAAAATAATCAAATAATGGCTATTCCTGCTTGACAAAATTCCCCCAAAAAGCAGTTTCTCTTTTTTGCCTAGCTCATTCCCATTGAAATCAATGGGAATATTGAATTTACACACAATACATAGCAAATGTTATTTTATTTCCCAAAGGCAAATAGGAGGGATGGGGTTTCTTTACTGGAACTGGGAGGACAGTTAAAAAAAATACAATTAAAAAGCCTTAAGACATGGTATAGAAGGGGTCTGAGGAGGGTGCATGTGTTGGTGGGTGGAATCTGGGGAAAATCATTTGTACAGGGAATTGTTTTTTGGGGGGTTGTTGAATGGTATTGGGGGGGGCAGTTAATAAATAATATTAAAAATAAGAAAATTGGTACACAACCTGCCAGACAGGGACCCTGTAACATAAGTTGTGACTGGGGCAGACTGATACTTGACAGGAGTATTTGTAGAGGATGATTTGTAGGACTTGTTAGAGGTACAAGCCCTGAGGAAACATTGATTTGTATGAACTAGGCTTGTTAGAAACTAGCTCCCCAAAATATTATATTATACTAGATTATATATTTTTTTGGTAGGCCTCTGGGTTTCTTTTTTGGTTTCTTGAAAGTAAAAGACCTGGAGGGGGAAAAAAAAAAAGAAAAAAAAAGAAAGAAGAAGATCTACTGGCCTAGTTGCAGCAGGTCATGTGTTGCCCAGTGGCCACTGGCCCTGGCCATTGTCAAGTGCCCCAGTGTAATTGCAGAGTTTGTGAGCTGTTCTTGTTGCAGAGTTGTTTAAACAACATGATTATTAGGCAGCTCAAAAGGAATGGTATCAACAGCAGTAACATGGGTGATAGATGATTAAGGTTCCACTTGCCACTACTAGCTCCAGTGATGCGCCCGAGGCAGTAGAAGCACCATATCTAGCTCCCACCACTTCATGCATATGCGGAGAAAAGAAGAAGTTGGCCAATAATGCTTCTCCACTTGCCCCTCCTCCAAAATCATGGGTGTGTGAAAATATACAATTTTCCCTTGAAAGCAGGAACTGTGCATCTCATCAGCAACTGCAATGTGCACAGTGCGTTTGATAAATAAGGGGAGGGCTGGAACAATGGTTACATCTGGATTCACATCAAACACCCGGCATAACTGTAGCCAGTCACCATGATGTTTAAGGTCCCCAACGTGAAATAATCCTACCAGAAACCAAGTACTGCTGCTATCACTATGCCATTTGTCCACTTGCATGTAAGGGCACGTGACAACTTGCAGAGAATTTAATTATGAACCCTCCCTGCTATCTATCACTGTTCCTGTGATCTGTTCTGTCACTCTTTGTTGTGGTGCGCTCCCATTGGCTGAGCTTTGTTTGGCCCGCCCAGTGTGGCCTTTTTATTCTGGGCCTCTGGCACCTGTCAGGTGCCCTTTCGTGGTGTTCCTGTACCAGTGCTACTGTGTTGCTGTGTTCCTGCGTTCTTGTGTACCGACTTGACCTGTCTGACTACTCTCATTGGTTCCTGCTTCGTGATTTGACCTGAACTGGCTGACGTTTCTGCTCCGTGATCTGACCCAGCTTCTCTGACGTTCCTGCTCCATGATTTGACCTGGCCTGGCTGACGTTCCTGGTCCGTGACCTGACCCGGCTATCCTGATGACCCTGCTTGTGTTCCAGCCGTGATCCTGATCCTGTGTTGCTTGGGCGACATTCTGACTTCTGCTGTGCTGATATAGGGCAGACCGAGTTGTTGTCTCCGATTTACTGAGCCTTCCGATTAACTCTTGCAGAGCACTGTTGCCTCCGTTACATTGAGCCTTCCGTTAACACTGGCAGAGCACTGTTGCCTGCGTTACACTGAGCCTTCCGTTGACACTGGCAGAGCACTGTTGCCTCAGTTAACCCTGAGCCTTCCGTTTACACTTGCAGAGCATTGAAACCTCCGTTACAGAGAGCCTTCTGTTAACACTTGCAGAGCATTGTGGCCGCCGTTAACACTGCGTTTCCGTTAACCCTTGCTATTCGCAGTGATTTAGTTACCGCACTGTCAGGTGCTATTGGGGGATTCCATCAGCTCTTGCAGTGTACAGCCTTTCCGTTACAGCACCAGTCGGGTGCTACTGGCTCTAAACATCTCAGCTCTTGCAGTGTCAGTGTCTGTTACCGCACCGGTTGGGTGCTACTGGCTCTAATCCCTCAGCTCTTGCAGTGTACATTGTCTCCGTTTACCACACTGGTCGGGTGCTCATGGCTCAACGTGTGCTAGCTCCTGCAGAGTGTTGTGGCCTCCGTTCCCTGCTCAGCACAAGTAGTAGTCTCAGTTCTGCCTTATTGACTGGTGCTCTTACATCTTTCACCACAGTCTCGCTCCTTTACCATCTACTGGGCGTTGTCAAACACACCACAACATAGACTGATTGCTTTTCATGAACTTTAACCCATGTTGTACTAGTAATGCCTGATTATGCCTGTCCTGTGACAGTATCTATTCATTTCCCTGTATACTGGGCCTGAGAGGGCATCTGTACGTGATTGTCATTTTCCTGTCATACTATATTGCCTGTAGTGGGCAGTCTTTCGTCCCTTTTAATAAAACTGTGCTTTATTCTAACCTACTGGTCTGAGTGTCTTACAAAACCGTTACACTATCACTTTAACATATTCTGTAGGATGGAATCTCCACAGATGCCATTTTATACCCTGGTTTCAATTATCTTACACCACACTGCCTTGTGTGGTCAGTGCACCACACCATATGAAATAGGTGGACAAAAACTGCCATATCCTGACATCTACTGAATGGCTATAAACTGGTGTGGGAGGTAAAGATGAATGAGGTGGACTGCTAGAAGAAGATGTAGTTACCCTAGATCAAGACGGTGATTGTGAGCCAGGTGTTATGCTCATCAGCGAACTTTCAGACTCTGGCTGGGCTTCTCTATTCTTCCTTCTCTTTGATTTCCACCTCACTGTAATGGTTTGTTTGACACACAGACACAGTAGGTTTTGGATAAAACACAATTTTATTGAACAATGATAACAATAACCCTCACGGGTCCTGTAATATATATGCAATATAGTACAGACACAAGACAGGTTATAATGAGGTAAGCCCGCACGGGTCCGGTATATGCAGGTAACCCAGAGTTCAATATAGTGACACAGGTCAGGCAGTTCTTGTGTGATTCTCAGTTGGACAGCACTGAATGGGTTACTATTAGGCCGAGAGTACTGACAGGCCCTAATAGTGAAAGGCCCTTTAAGAAGCTCAATCAGAAGGAGAGAGCACGAAATCGAGTAACGCCCAAAAGTAATGGAGACCAGAACAACTGGTGAACTGCCGTAGCAGTAACTGAGATTAAACAACTTGGGCACTGCCGTATCAGTAACGGAGACTAAGCAACTTGCCCTGAGAGGCACCCAACCGAGGATTGCACGGGAGTGAGGACACTCAGAAACGTCACCTGGGCGACACTGAGGCAACGGAGACCAGACTGCAGCGAACTGTCTGGAGACAGTGAGGATCCTGACACCACCCCAACCGGAGACCGGAAAAGGTGTGCAGGAGAGGAACGAAACCACACTAGCGCAGCCGGGCTGGAACCACACACACAGAGAAGGAACGTCAGCCAATCCGAGTCGGTACACCAAGCAGGAACGTCAGCCAGGCCGGGTCGGTACACAGAGCAGGAACGTCAGCCAGGCCGGGTCGGTACACAGAGCAGGAACGTCAGCCAGGCCGGGTCGGTACATGGAGCAGGAACGTCAGCCAGGCCAGGTCGGTACATGGAGCAGGAACGTCAGCCAGGCCAGGTCGGTACACAGGCAGGAACAAGATGCAGTCGTCAGGCAGGCCGGATCGGTACACTGAGTTCCCACGAATAACAGGAACAAGTGCTGGTACTGAAACACTGCGTAAGGGCACTGGAGAGGTGCCAGAACCCAGCATTTAAGGACAAATGCTGGGCGGGACAACAGTGCAGCCAATAGCATAGGCAGGAGTGGAAACTAACAGAATGTCTCCAAATAGCAAGGGTACCGTGATACTCACCTCTTGTTGCATTTGGAGAGAGTCGGGGGGTACAGCAACAGTGGTGCCCGATTTCTTTGGTGGGTATTTGGCTTTAACAAATTTCACATAAATGTCATGGTGTCTGTTTTTCATGTGTTTTATCAGGGCAGTTGTGCCAAGGTGCATTCCCTCCTTTTCCCCCAATTTATCACAAATTGTGAACAGTGTCATTGGTGATGAGTGCACGGTTCCTGCCCCAAGAGAAAAAAAAAAAAAAAAAAAAAGAATGGCCTCTCATCCTCCACATTCCCCTTCACTGGCTGGGGCAGAGGATGAGGTTGCTGCTACTGCCTCTGAAAGAGCACTGAAACAAGGACCAGGAATATTGCTGCTGGCAAGTGGAACCTGTCCTAGCACCACATCACTGGACTCCATTCCCACTGTGTCCACGGTGGTCTGTGGCACACTAGCCTGCTCCTCAGCATCCTTCTGCCTTTGCATCTCAGCAGCAGGAATTAGAGCAGAAGCAAACTCTCTGCAAATTCCAAATGTTCACTACTGGTGGTGGCGACACCCATCCTCATCCTAGTCTCCCATTCTCCCGGTTTGGGTTAAAAAGGCCATCAATGTCCCTTCCACCCCAGCTTCTCCACCATCTTCATCACCACCACTAGTCCCTCTGTGCTGCTGCTCTATTACAGTCATCTCTCTTCTGGTTGAAGGTGTGACAGAGGATCTCCTGTCACACTTTCCACCTCAAGAAGGCAGACTAGCAGCAGGCACAGGCAGCTGATCTGTGCTCCTGGTGGCAGTGGCGTACCAGTTTGGGCTTATTTAGGATCATGATCCATGTGGACACTGTCACGGAGACTGGGAAAAGGGGACTCTCAGGTTCAGGGGAATATTGTGGGCTCCCTTGACTTAAAGGGATAGTAATACTTCGTTTTAACTTTATTTTATTTTGTAGGCATTAAAAAAACATGAAGAATGATATAAGTCTTATCTCTCAAACCTTTATGGTTTATGAGATATTCACAAGCAAAGTTCCCCTCCCCGCCCCTTTTTCCTAGTGTAAGCCATCTCTTCTCAGATGTGAGTCTGGTTGTATGACAGTACAGATAACAGAAGGGGACAATTTTCTTTGTATGAAAACAATGAAAGCCCTTCCCCCCTTGACAAGTTTTTCAGCTTTTTCCATTATCTTAATTGAAGATTGTCCCTCTCTGCAGTCTACCTGGGCATCTCCCTTCTGATGTGGTTGAACAGGGGGGGATACTTTGTTTGTGAATATCTCTTAAACCATAAAGGTTTCAGAGATAAGACTTATATCATTCTTCATGTTTTTTTAATGCCTACAAAATAAAATAAAGTTAAAACGAAGTATTACTATCCCTTTAAGGTTTAGGTAAAAACATAACTTTATTGAAAAGTTAAGGCAATCCCATGGGGTTATCATACACATACAAACAATACAAATAAGCAAACGACCATATGAATAGGTTCTACCGGCCTTGCCAATAATACCGGGCAAGGCAAGCCAGGCGACTCAGACAAAATAGTAGCAGGCTCTACCGGCTTTGCCAATACCGTGTAAGGCAACCGTGAGATGGTAACGTACCGGTTCTACCGGCCTTACCAATACCGGGCAAGGCAGCCTGAGGGAATGAGTAGGCTCTACCGGCCCTGCCAATACCGCGTAAGGCAACCTAAGGATGACAATGTGAATAGGTTCTACCGGCCTTACCAATACCGGGCAGGGCAGCCCAAGAGAGGAGACCTTCCTGAGACCACCGGACTGTCAGGTGACAATGACAGTAGGATAGATTAGGAGGAACTAGGTCAAAAGGTCTCACTCAGCAGAAGTCTCATGCCAGAGAACTACAGGACAACTGCATTTGGGACTGGACAGCAACTCGGACCTCCCAGTACCTGACTACAGTCAGGGAATAAACAAGCGTCCGCACGCTGGGACCAACTGACAGAAATGTGAACCGCAAGGCGTACTGGAGTAAACCAACAGTAGTAATGGCCACAAGGCTTAATGGAGTAAACCAGCGTCCGCACGCTGGAACCAACAGTAGTATAAGTCACCAGGTTCAATGGAGTAAACCAGCGTCCACACGCTGGAACCAACAGTAGTATAAGTCACCAGGTTCAATGGAGTAAACCAGTGTCTGCACGCTGGGACCAACAGTAGTATAAGCCACAAGGTTAATGGAGTAAACCAGTGTCCGCACGCTGGGACCGACAGTAGTATTAATGCCGGAGCGAAATGAGAGCAATGTCGCCTCAGCGACTGCAGACAGGGAACCACTGAGACCAGGCAGAGGATCAACCAAAACGAGCACCGCTGAACTGACAGGCGACCGGAACATCAGCAACCACGGAGACCAACCGGAACCGACTGGAACGACAAGCAGGCAGGTACACAGGAACAGGTAGACTCAGGAACTCTGGAACTCTGGCCCAATCAGCATGGCAGGCAGGACAGAAAAGATGCTGTCAGAGACACCACCAAAAGGCCACCAAAGGGTGCCCGGACTGAGTTTAAAAAGGCAATGTGAGGCGGGCTGACAGCAGACAGCCAATGGGGAGCCTCCTGCAAGTGATAGACACTGGATAGCACGAATCACGGGCACCGTGATAGACAGTCTTTTAGCTTCGGAGAGATACGTCAAGTTCTTGTGGTCAGTTAGGATTAATACTGGATTCTTAGTGCCCTCTAATAGGTGACACCATTCCTTGAGTGCCAGGATAATGGCTAAGAGTTCCCTGTCCCCAATCTCATAGTGGCTTTGGGCACTGGAGAGTTTCTTTGAAAAGAACCCACAAGGTTTCAGTGGACCACCTCCTACCAGACTTGGGAGAGTAATGCCCCAACTCCAACTTCAGAGGCATCAACCTCCAATGTGAATGGTAGGGCTGGGTTGGGGTGGGACAGTAGTGGAGCTGAGGCAAAAGTGGACTTAAGAGTCTCGAAAGCGTTCTCCGCTGCCGCGGACCATTGAGATGGAGTAGCAACCTTACATGTTAAGTTTCACAATAGTAGAAAAGTTCTGAATAAATTTTCTATAATAATTGGCAAAGCCCAAAAAGCGCTGGATCGCTTTTAACCCCTTAGGGCGAGGCCACTGTAGTACTGCTGCCAATTTCTCCTGGTCCATAGCAATGCCATCTTTAGAGATCACGAACCCCAGGAAAGGTACTTGGGACCTATGAAATTCGCATTTCTCCAGTTTACAGAATAGTTTGTTTTTACGTAATCGTGACAAAACCTCAGAAACATCCTTAATATGCTGGGTAAGATTGGCAGAGTGAATCAATATATCGTCTAGATAGACTACCATGCAGGATTGCAGCATGTCACGAAGGATGTCATTAATGAATTCCTGGAATACTGCCGGTGCGTTGCATAGACCGAATGGCATAACCAGATATTCATAATGCCCTGATCTGGTATTAAATGCAGTTTTTCACTCATCTCCCGCTTCGATTCTGATCAGGTTGTAAGCAGCCCTGAGGTCAAGTTTAGTGAAGATGGAAGATCCCTTCAACCAGTCAAATAATTCGGTTATGAGTGGAATAGGGTAGGCATTCTTAGGCATCATCTTGTTCAACCCCCGGTAATCAATACATGGTCTAAGCTCTCCACTTTTCTTTTTCACAAAGAAAAAAACGGCACCAGCCGGAGAGGTAGACTTGCGAATAATCCCTCTCTTGAGGGCATCCTCTATGTATTCCTCCATAGCCTTGGTCTCCTCACATGACAGTGGATAAGTGCGACCCCTGGGAGGCACCACACCCGGGGCTAGAACAATAGCGTAAGCATAGGGTCTATGTGATCGCAATGCGCTAGCCTCCCCCTTGCTGAATACGTCACTGAATTCTCGATATTCAGCTGGCACGGAGGGGGAGGTACAGCAAATCTTGACAGGGTGGGACAGACAATTCTTAGCACAGTATTCAGACCAAGACTTAACTTCACATCTCTGCCAGTCAAACTGCGGGTTGTGTAGTATTAGCCAGGGAAACCCCAGTATGACTGCATGATGAGGAGAACAAATTATTTGGAAACGTAATTCCTCCTTGTGAAGAGCCCCAACAGACATAGAAATCGGAATTGTTTCCATAGTGATAAATGCAGGTTCCAAAGGTCGGCCATCAATGGCTTCAATGGCCAGCGGAGTCTCCCTTTTGAGTAACGGGATCTTATGCAATTTGGCAAAATATTGGTCCATAAAGTATCCTGCTGAGTCCACCAGTGCCATGACCAATACAGACATGTCTGCACAAGAAAATGCCACCTGGATGGTGGGTTTCTGTGTACTAGAATCTAGGGACTGCTGTACACCACCTAGGGCCTGTCCCTCAAGGTACCCTAGGTGCGTCCGTTTTCCGGTCTCGCCGGACATGTGCGTATTAAGCACCCAGCCTTGTCACAGTATAAGCATAACCCCAGCCTTTTGCAGTTTGCCCGTTCCTCCTTAGTAAGTCTGGTGAAACCTAGATGCATTGGTTCACTTGCCTCAGGGAACCGTTCAGGGGGAATGGGAGGAGAGGGTGGGTTAAAAGGATTACCATGCCCAATATTTCTGGATTTCGCCCTTCTTGCCAACCGTCTGGAATGAGCAATAGGGCCACAGACTGATTGTCCGGTGTCATAACCGGGGAGACCACCGGATTTTGGCTTGGTTTATCAAGGTGTACCGTTCGCTCAAGTAACGTTTGTAAGGCCAATGCCAATTGGTCTAGGCTCTGTTTGTGAACATCCATTCTCCAGTGGATGTTTTGTGTATTACTCTCACCCTTACTGTCTGAGGTCATGGCCCTTTCGTACTGTCACGGTTTTCAAGACACTCAGACCAGTAGGTGAAATAAAACACAGTTTTATTAAGAACAAAATAAATGACAAAACTCGCCCTCTATAGGCAGCACTGCGTAGCAGCAAGGCGGTAATAGTATGACCAATATACAGGTATAGATATACACAGCTCCGGCAAATAGTAGATACTGAGTACAGAGATACAAGGGTTAACACAGTAATCAGTCCATCTCAGTTGTGGTGTTTGGCACGCCCAAGGTGATAATAGGCAGTAAATGGTGGAGAGGACTCAATACCAAATGTTCATAATACTGAGATAACGGTTCAGCAAAGAGGAACCTGCAAACCCGACCCTGCTGCACTTGAACAGTAGCCCCCACGGGCGTAATAATGTAACAAGTAAACTGTCAGAGCTAGAGCCAATAGCCCCCACGGGCATGATAACGGAACCAACTGGATTGCAAGAGCTTCAGCCAATAGTCCCCACGGGCGTGATAACGGAAGCAACTGGGTTGCAAGATCTTGAGCCAATAGCCCCCACGGGCGTAATAACGGAAGCAACTGGATTGCAAGAGCTTGAGCCAATAGCCCCCACGGGTGTAATAACAGAGACTTGCACCGTAGTAGCAAAAGCCGTAGCGCCTACCGGGCGAGGTAACGAACTTCACTATACTGCAAGGATAGATATGAACCGTTGCCTACAAGGCCTAACAGACCGGCTCAGCAGTAATAGTGGTATGAGAGAAACGGCTCTGCACAATAGCAACGCTGTGACCAGGCTGGAGGCTCAGGACTGGGAACACAGCTCTGCACGTGTTCACGGCTCGATAGTTGGAACGCAGCTCTGCATGGGTTAACGGCTCACTAGTTGGAACACAGCTCTGCACGGGTTAACGGCTCGATAATAGGAACACAGCTCTGCACGGTTTAACGGCTCGTAAGTAGAGTGCAGCTCTGGAGAGAATAGCTTGGTAGCAGGGTCTCAGTTCAGCATGGGTAACAACTGCAGCAGTAGAAGAAAAGTAGCTGGAGGAAGTCAGAATGTCGCCTCGGTGACAGCGGGAAGCAGGAACGTAGTCTGGGCAGATGTAACCGGTGCAGGTCACGGAGCAGGACATCATCCAAGCCGGGTCGAATCATGGAGCAGGTTCTCAGACAAACCAGATCAGGATACGAGCAGGAACGTCAGCCAGGCCAGGTCAAATCACGGGGCAGGAACTCAGGAACGTAGTCAAGGCAAGCCAAATCGGTACACCAGAATTCAGGAAAGCAGGAACACAGCACAGCAAAACTGGCTCAGGAACACCATGAAAGGGCACCTGACAGGTGCCAGTGGCCCAGTATAAAAAGGTCACCAGGGGTGGGCCAAACAGGCTCAACCAATCGGAGAGCAGCACAAGAGAGTGACAGGAGGGGAATCACTGCACCGTGATAATTACTTTAGTTTGCACCAGAATTGCTCCTATTCATAACAATATTAGTTTTAACTGAACAGAAAAAAAATCCCTCGGGCATTTTCATAAACACTGTTTATGAAACATCATGCAACAAAGTAAAACATGATAAAGGGCAGAATTCACTGTATTAAATAAGATCTCATTTGTGTCCTAAGGGTTGTAAAATATCAGTTAAAATAAAGAATGGTTGGCAATTCTAACATAAAAGTTAGTTTAACATATCTATTATAACTATAATGTATTGTAGCTCAATACACCAAATCAATTGATACTGGTAATTGATGGCCATTATTGGTCATGTTCCTACAGACAGCCACTGGATTTAACTCCGTGCCAGAGGGTGACCAAGAAGTACAGATAATAAGTTACAAATTTCTCTTCTATGAACAAGCAGGTTTTAAATGTTTGCAAATCTACACTTAAAAAGTTCTCATACATTGGAAGATCTTAAAGAGATTGTGATAGTTGATCTAAACTTCATATAGATATATTTTACATTTAAGAGTGTGACTGATCTTAGCCACACTCTTAAAAAGGACTAGAGACAGATTAGAGTTTCACCATCTTCTCTCCCTTCCTTTTTCCCCGAAGGCCACTTCTGTGATTGACAACTATCTAGCATTCAAGGAACAAAAAGGCTCAAATCAGTGGGGATTTTAATTTGCCCCCCCCCCCCCCATCACTGGATTGCTCCAGAATTGCTATTTTTTCCCCCCTTGTGAATACAGTTGTGTTTAACAGAAAATTTGCAGCGGTCATTTGGTAGTAAATAGGTTTTTCTCTGGATTACCTGCACTGGAATATATCTAGATAGCATTGTGCAGCTCTTATCCTAGTAACTAGGATTTACTGCATTTTTATCACTTCTAGACTTTTTCAGTTGCTTTCTTCCTTCATAACATGAATTGTACACCATTTATACCTTCTGCAGTATAAAAACGTCTCTACCAAATACGAATGTTCCTGAATTCTGTAGCTTTGATTGAACTAGAGAGAAACGAGCAAGCTGTTGTGACATGTTCGTTTATAGTTTTGCAAAATGGCTTCCTGCCAAATCCAGGCTCTTGTCTAAATTGTATGCTATGTATGTCCTAAAAAAAGTTTTACTAAGTGCATGTAATGGATTGTAAATGTGATCAGAAGTGAGCACTCACTTCTCCAAAGTGTTTATATTGCATTCATGTAGAAAAAAATGCTCCAAATCTATTGTGACAAAAGGAAATGATAGAAATTTCAAGTGGTAATTTCAAACTACAATATTCTGCTTTTGTCTAAGACTGGTGCACATTTAACAATTACATAATATTAGAATTACTACTTACATTTTTGTTTCTCTGTCTTAGGGCCAGAGTATTTTTGGGTTAAGACAAAAGCACCATAGGGTACAAATTAATATTCCCCATAATGGGGATTTTAATCCAATGAGATCACAGAAGCAGAGAAAAACTAGAGAAGGGGGGTGCATGAATATTAGGCTTGCTGGGGCTTGATTAATGGAGGAGATGGTCCCTGAAGTTACAGATTGCAAGGGATTTTGGGTCTCTGCATCCATATTGCAAGCAGTGTGATTCCAATGAGTAGCTTTGTACCCCCCCCCCCCCCCACTTTGTGGTTTAGGATTTGGTCTGGTCTTGATCCCCTTCCTCCCCCACTCCTTTATTTCATTGTGGCATCATTCACTTTAGCCCTAAAATATTATGCGTAGGAGGAGGGGAAATGTTACATTTGGGAAGGCTAATAAAGTTCTCGTTCTCAAGCAGTATTTAGACTTGACAATGTTTATAAGGTAGACAGATTACTAATTACAATGGCAATTTATGACAATTCCTTTTCAAACAATTATTATGTAAACAAAAAAATCCATAAGATAGCTTACATTATACACTTGCCTGTAAAAAGATACAGTAAGTGCAAAGTCCACAAATAAAAGTGCGAAGTTAAGATATTCTGTTCTAGCATTTGCCCCATTTTATAAGTTTCAGTGCATAAATAAGCAAAAAATATTCTGGTGTTTACTTGTGATGATGTGCATCTCAAATTATGAGTGGCATTATGTGCATTTGTTAATGAGAAGGAAAGAGCAAGTGCACGTGAATAAGAGCAAAAGAGAGCAAGAGCATGAGCGTGAAACTGAGAAAAAGTATGAAAGAAAAGGCGAGAGGGGGACATAAAGAATAAAAAAAAGAAAAGAAGAGAAAGAAAAAAAAAGAAAATGAGAAAAAAAAGCAAAAGTTTGAGTGTATGTTACTGCAAGAGAATTTTTGGAGAAAGATAGGTCACAAGAAATAAAATGAGAGAGATATGGATTAGCGGGAGTAAGGTGAGTATGAATGGGTAAGGAGGATTGGAGAAAAGAATGAGGGAACAAGATGGTGGAGAAGAATAAATAAGAGTGGTGGGAATGTTGTCATCTCACAAACATATTGATCACCTCAAATTGTTTTACAATAATGTAAATACATATTCAAATGGCTGTAAGAGTCTCATAGTCCCATATATGATTTTGGAAGATTCATTCTAACCCATAAATCCCCCCACATACACACCTAACCACCTATAAATCAATTGTTCAAACAGTCACCTACTAGGGATGGTTGGTGATTGAGCCAAGCACAGCTTAAGTCATCCAAGTTGCACTGGTTCCAGTCCATGTTTTTGTCTCTTATCAACATAAGCCTATGCTACAGAACTAGCACAGCAAGGCCCAGCCAGAGTTTGCATATGTGGGTAATAAAAGTATAGTGAATGGCTTTAAGTATTTGAATCTACCACAGGATATATAATCTAGGGTGTTTGTATTCTTACCAAGTAAGAATGTTACATCGCAGTGAAGTAGCAATAGAAAAATATTTGTTCACCTTCAAGACATTAATTAGGATGCAGCCTCATTAGTAAAACTGTTACAGCGGTGATACATGACAATGATCTATCTTAAAGCCAAATCAAATATCAGACATCAGGTATCATAAGCTGCAAAAGGACCCTAAGGTATTGTACAGAGGTGAGCTGAGTGCTCTTGTTGAGAAAGTCTACTGTGATTGCATTGGGACATTCCAAGATTGACTTCATTTAGGTCTCTAAAACAAGACCACTAGCTTAAGTTACACAAGTCTTCTCTGGCCCTCCCAGGAGACCTATCATAAGTGAAAGATAGTCAATGAAAATCTATATAGGCTAAAAGAAATGGACGTTAAACAATGACTGGTTTTGGGTCTGGATTTGTATCTTAGAGACCCGTCACACCTTAACATTACAGGATATCATGTGGTTCCAAGATTTTACTTGGTTGTCATGACCCTGTATTTCAATATCCACCATGAAGGGGGCCTGGAGATAGTCAAATATTTTTTGTCAAGAGATCTCTTGATGCACCTCAGATTTACATATTACAGGCTATGGAGTTAACCCTCACCCACAATTTTTTGAATTTCTAGGCGATTTGTCAGGGGTAAGAAGATGGGCACAAAGTTCACACGGAGTGATTACAGCCATTATATGGAATATTTAGAGCATTGTTGGATCCTTAATGGTAACCCCTAAAGCGTTAACTTGTGCACTACTGCAGTTTTATTGAGGATATTGGTCATTTATTATTATTGGTCATTTCCTCTAGCTCACCGCAGAGATCCTTGTATTGACCTCTCATATACTTGTACAATGTGATAAGGTCTCCTCTTAGTCGTCTTTTCTCTAGAGTAAATAAAACAAGTTTGTTTAGTCGTTCCTCATATGTCAAGTCCTCCATTCCCTTAATTAATTTTGTTGCTCTCCACTGTACCCTCTCTAGTTCTAGTATATCCTTTTTCAGAACCGGTGCCCAAAATTGCACTGCATACTCAAGGTGAGATCTTACCAAAGATTTGTATAATGGCAAAATAATATTGTTATCCATTCTTGCTTCGATACCTCTTTTTATGCAAGACAGGATTTTGTTTGCCTTTGTTACTGCTGTTTGACACTGGTCACGGTTTCCAAGTTTGTAGTTGACAAGGATACCCAGGTCTTTCTCTAGCAAAGAATCCCCTAAAATGTTTCCCATTAAGTTCATAAGTAGCCTTGGGATTGTTTCTTCCCAAATGCATGACTTTACACTTCCCCACATTAAACTTCATATTCCATATGTTTGCCCAATCTGACATTGTATGTAAGTTCCTCTGTAGAGAGAAAATATCCTGTTCTGAATTAATGACCTTGCATAATTTAGTATCATCTGCAAATATTGACATTTTGCTTTCTATATCTATTTCCAGGTCATTTATAAACATGTTAAAAATCAGTAGGCCCAATACTGAACCCTGAGGTACTCCACTCTCCACTTTAACTGTATTGGAGAATTTTCCATTTACAACCACACACTGTTCTCTATCCTTCAACCAGTTTTGTATCCAATTGCAAAGGTTATTTCCTCGCCCCGATTTCCTTATTTTATACACCAGCCTTCTGTGTGGCACTGTATCAAATGCCTTTGCAAAGTCTAGATATACTACATCTACTGCCTTGCCATTGTCAAGGTTGCAGTTTACTTCCTCATAGAAGGTGAAAAGATTAGTTTGGCATGATCTATTCTTCATAAAACCATGTTGATTCGTGCTAATGATTTTATTTTTTGTATTGTAATCCTGAATACAGTCCCTTATTATCCCTTCTAGCAGTTTTCCCACTACAGAGGTCAAACTCACTGGTCTATAATTCCCAGGTTCTGTTTTAGTTCCCTTCTTAAATAGAGGCACTATGTTAGCTCTTCGCAAATCCTGTGGCACAGAGCCTGTGGTAATAGAATCTTTAAAGAGTAAATATAGGGGTTTTGCCAACACTGCACTAAGTTCCTGAAGAACCCTTGGCTGTATACCATCAGGACCTGGTGCTTTGTCAGTCTTAATTTTGTTCAGTCTTCCCATAACATCTTCTTGAGTTAACCCAATATCTATTAATTGTATTGTTTTATTTGTTACTTGCGGAGGCTCTACTACCATTCCTTGCTCCCTTGTATATACTGATGCAAAGAAAATGTTTAAAACATCGGCCTTTTCCTTATCCTCACTAACCAACTCACCCATCTCATTTTTTAATGGTCCAATGCACTCCCTCTTAAGTTTTTTGCTGTTTATATATTTGAAAAACTTTTTTGGATTAGTCTCGCTTTCCCTTGCAATTCGAGTTTCATTATCTTTTTGCTACCCTAATTGCCTTTTTGCAATCTTTGTTGCACTCCCTGTATTTTAAGAAGGATTGTTCAGTTCCTTCAGACTTAAATAATTTGAATGCATTTTTTTCCTTGCCATTTCCTTCTTTACATGTGCAGTTAACCACATTGGCTGTGACTTCTTTTGCATTTGTTCCCCATTGGTATATACTGTTGGGTACATTTCTGTAACCTAAATTTGAATTCTGACCTTTTCCTCAGTATTTTTACCTTTAAATAAAATATCCCAGTCTATGTGTTGCATTGAAGCCCTTAACAATTTGAAGTTAGCTTTTTTAAAATTAGGAGTTTTGGTTGAACCTATACAGTTTTGCTTTGCCAGACTAATCTCAAATGTAACCATGTTGTGATCACTGTTTCCCAAATGTTCTCTTACCTTAATATTGCATACCATTTCTGAGTTATTAGTGATCACTAGGTCCAATACATTGTTATTTCTTGTCGGCACTTCCACCATTTGTGACATGTAGCTTTCACAAAGTGTGTTCACAAACCTGACTCCCTTAGCACTCTGATATGTCTAATTTTTCCAGTTGATATCTGGATAATTAAAACCTCCGATAATTATTGTATGCCCAAACTTGTCAGCTTTCCTCATTTGAAATAGCAGTTGGGCCTCAACATTGTCATCAATATTTGGTGGTTTGTAGCATCTGCCCAACACTTTACCTTTTACACCACATTTAGTCTTGATTTCTACCCACATGGACTCCACAATTTGGCCAGTTTCCTCACTAATATCACCCCGCAAAACTGGATTTAGCTCTATTTTCAAATATAAGCTCACACCTCATCCTTTTCTATTAATCCTGTCTCTTCTAAACAGGGAATAGCCCTCTATATTTACAGTCCAGTCATGTGCATCGTTCCACCATGTTTCTGTTATTCCAATTATGTCCAATTGCTCATTAACAGTCAGCAATTCTAGTTCTCCTATTTTATCTACCATACTTCTTGCATTTGCTAGCATACAATTCATTTTGAAGTCTTTAGATATATTAATCCGACATGCCTTTTTTCTACACCTTCATTTACTAGGAGTTCCTCCCTATTGACTACATTTATCCCCACCCTTTCTCCACCCCCCTGGTTATTTATTTGGACCCAGTTCCTATCTGCTCTATCTACCCCATTTTTGCCATCGATACCTTCCCCCCACCTTTCCTAGTTTAAAAGCTGCTCCAAGCTTCCTAGCATTCTCTTCCCTAACACAGAGGCTCCTCTACCATTTAGGTACAATCCATCACTTCCATATAGATTGTACCCAAGAACAAAGTCTGCCCAGTGTTCTAAAAACACAAACCCTCTTTCGTACACCATTGCTTGACCCATGCATTAAGCTCCCTGAGCTCCCTCTGCCTACCTGCACTGGTGCATGGCACAGGTAGTATTTCAGAAAATACTACATTAAAAGGTCCTTGCCTTGAGCTTGCACCCTAAATCCCTGAAATCATTCTTTAGGGACCTCCATCTTCCTCCTATTTTGTCATTGGTTCCAATATGTACAAAGACAGCTGGATCACTTCCAGCCGCTCCCAATAATATGTCAGCCCTGTCCGCAACATGCCGAACCCGAGAACCCGGGAGACAGCATACTGTTCGGCATTCACGTTCCTGGCGGCAGATTACCCTATCTACCTTCCTATTAATAGAGTCCCCTATTACCACCACCTGCCTTGGTTTCTGCCTGCTCTGCATCCCATCTAGCCTGGAAGGAGGACTGTTCCCCTGGCTACTAGAGGAATTAGCCTTCTCCATATGGCTTTGTGGCCAATTATCCTGGCTGTAATTTTGATCATCTTGGAATTTGCTCATATATTGCTGTTGGGCAGTCTTTGATACAATTACTGCAGAGCAGATGAATGCTGGTTTCTTTTATCACTCTTGTTTGTAATGAGCTTGACAACTATACATGTGATGATAGGCAGAGTGTTTGTCTCCTGACCCATCATCATATTGGGAGGGGATTAGGGATGAGCGAGCACCCCGATGCTCGGGTGCTCGGGTGCTCTGACCGAGCACCCCCTGATGCTCGAGTGCTCGGCCGAGCACCCGAGCCCCATTCAAATGAATGGGAGCACTCGAGCATTAAACCAGGCACCCCCTGCTCTGATGAGCGGAGGGTGCCTGGTCAATGTCCCCCTTCATCTCCGCTATGCCCCTCTTCCACAATGTCCCCCTTCATCTCCTATGCCATAGCGGAGATGAAGGGGGACATTGTGGAAGAGGGGCATAGCGGAGATGAAGGGGGACATTGTGGAAGAGGGGCATAGACTCTATGCCCCTCTTCCACAATGTCCCCCTTCATCTCCGCAATGCCCCCTTCATCTCCGCAATGCCCCCGTACCTCCATTCCCTGGTGGTCCAGCGGAGCGTCTTCGGATCTGTGCCTCTTCCGGCACAGATCCTCTTCACCCGAACATGTCGGGCGAGCACATGGCGGTACTCGTACGAGTACCGCCATGTGCCGAGCAGAGCGATGCTCGAGCCGATCCGAGCATCGGCCGAGCACGCTCGCTCAACACTAGAGGGGATCCTTAAACTTTAGCTTGGTTGCTGCTTCTCCCCTTGTGTTTTTTTTTTTTTTTTTTTTTTTTTTTTATTGCTGGCAGTAGTTTCTTGAGATAACAGCTGAGAAACAAGTTGAATTACCTGATGCATGTATGCATCAGGTAATTCAAGCACAACATCCCTCGGCAAAGAATTCCATAGCTTTGCCATCAATATTGTAAAGGATGGCACTCTGATCCCCTCCCCGCTTACCCTCATCCTTCGCACCCCCAACGGATTTAAATCTGACTGCCTGGCAGAATCCCAGTAGCTGGGAGATAGCTGCTTTCAAAGTTTCCTCTCCCCTGCTGTCAGCGTTCTGCTGCCAGCAGGAGAATCCGGTCTCTGAATCAAGCGGAGGCTCTTCCGCAGAGCCGATATCTCATTATGGAAGGAAAAATGATTAATGGAAACAGTCTTCTACGTGTGCTTGGTTACCAAGCACACGTAGAAGACTGTTTCAATTAATCATTTTTCCTTCCATAATGAGATATCGGCTCTGTTTAAGAGCCTCCGCCTGTCCCAGGACCGGATTCCCCTGCTGGCAGCAGGAGAGAGGAAACTTTGAAAGCGGCTATCTCTTAAACCATAAAGGTTTGAGAGATGCCGCTGGTGTCATTTAACTCAGTTTATTAAGGGCTACAATATGAGGGATAGTAATTTTGAAGTAATACTATCCCTTTAAAACCTGTTCTGATGGCAGTACTTGTACAAGAATCTTACCTACTTTATACAACAACTGTAGTGTGCATTGCATATATACTCACTTTGATCCCTAGTTGTGAACATATAGTAATACACATACAGTTCAATTTCACTCACCTTAGCACTCCTCTTCAAACTAAGCTCTCCAGAACAGCCCTAATATCATCTGGCAGGATTGAGTTATACAATTCACAGATCATATTTCTGCCTTATTACTAACTGACCAGCTAGCAATAGAGAAATCTTATAAAAAAAATTAAGGCCTGTATATTATTGCTATGCTAATTATGCCACATATAACAAATTAAGCTATAACAACCATGGCTAGATATAGCCGCATGCTTATTTAAGAGCATATACAGCTATTTGATAAAACAGCTGAAGCAGTTTTACAACATATCCCTAAATGCAAAGCATAAATTATAAAGGTCCTGTGCAATATAAGCATTATTTGCCCACATTAATGAGACCAGATCTACATTTTAATGCAGGATTCTTACAAAAGAATACAGATTGCACTCTGCAGTCCCACAGTATGACAGTAGGGTAGCTCACAACGTCCTAGTGTTCCAATCCGACTAGCTGGAAGCAGTTGTACTTGGGGCAGAATAAAGCAGCAGGATAACACTGTAGAAGGACTTTTCTACAGGTGGGGATGAAGCCTCATATCGGCATAGCTTCAAACCTCGATCGCTTTACATCCACCATTAATATACATACACTTAATACGGCTTACCTAGGTCTTCTAGAACAATAGATCACCACAATTATTTGGTAAAAAACACAATCTTGTGCGTCCCACCTTGGACTTTCCAGGATGGGAATTCATTATATCACCAATCATGTGAGCTTGGTTGAGGACCAAGGAGAAATTTATATACCATATTTGCTGTGTACCAAGTGCCATCATTGTTAATTGCCAATGCAAATTTCCAGATGAGCACTCACACATCTATTTTCTGATACATAAATCTGGAGCATGTGTAAGGACTTTGGGGGTTTTAAAGGTGATACTTTGAAGAGTGCTTCTGGCAAAAGAACAGCTCATATCTTGTACAGACCACAGCTGTATTCTGCTGGACCTGTGCTTGCATCCGGACCACTCTGATCTCTCCAGTCTTGACCTTGGCTTATTAAACACCTTCTTTGGATTCGTCCATCTGCCAGACTTTCCTTTTGGCTGCTTTGTGAACCATTCTTCCACTCCAGCCAACATCCACCACACTCTTCTGTTCAGCTACGTAGCTAATCATCCATTCTCCATCCACTATCCAAGCCATCTGCTAAGCAAACCATCCATCCACCATCCTCTCCTTCTCAACATCTTGGCAAATCACTAGAACTGGCCATTGGCATCAAATAATTTCCACTCTTATGTGGAGCTTGAATTGTTGTCAGGGCCAGATTTATAATTAGGCAGAGTAGGCACCTGCCTACAGGCGCACCCAACAGAGGGGCACCTGTCACTGGGATCATGTTGTGTGTGTTTAGTCACCTCCCCCGCCTGGCGCTGTGAAGACAGGTCTGTGCCTTCTTCTGCACAGACCTGTAGCTGCTGAACTCCCCCGGCTCTTTAGTAATACAGAGCTCTGGGAGAGGACATCTCCCAAGTCTCTGCATTACTAAAGAGAAGACAGCACGGGAGCTCCAGCATCTACAGTTGGATGCGGCCACTGGACAACCAGGGAAGAGGTAGGAAACAGACACTAGGGAAATATGAGGGTGCAATGTGAGAGCAATATGGAGATGATGGGGGCAATGTGAGAGCAATATGGAGCTGTTGGGGGCAATGTGGATATGAAAGGGGCAATATGGAGCTGATGGGGGGGCAATGTGAGGGCAATATGGAGATGATGGGGGCAATGTGGAGATGATGGGGACAATATGGGGATGATGGGGGCAATGTGAGTGCAATATGGAGATGATGGGGGCAATATGGAGATGATGGGGCAATGCGAGGGCAATATGGAGATGATGGGGGCAATATGGAGATGATGGGGCAATGTGAGGGCAATATGGTATATGGAGATGATGGGGCATTGTGAGTGCAATATGGAGATGATGGGGGCAATTTGGAGATGATGGGGGGCAATGTGTGGGCAATATGGTATATGGAGATGATGGGGGCAATGTGAGTGCAATATGGATCTGATGGGGGCAATCTGGAGCTGATGAGCAATATCTGATGAGGGCAATATGGAGATGATGGTGGCAACATGGAGATTAGGAGCATTGTGGAGATGGCCCATGGGGGGGGCTTCAGATTTCTGTGCCTACAGGCTCCTGAGATGTAAATCCGGCCCTGATTGTTGTGTACATGTCTGCTTGCTTATGCACATTTTCACTATTCTGTTACAGATTCCATGTATATCTCCATTTGGATGTTGCTCATTCCTAAATTTTCCAGGGCTAGAAGAGCACTGCAGTCTTGAGAGTCAGAATATGGGTTTTCCAGAGGATTAGATAGATGTATGTATGCTTGAGGTGGGTGGAGGGTATGTTTTGGAAGCGGGGTTTGTTTTGTTTGTGAAAATGGGGTGATCTCTCCCACTGATATCGGAAGTACATGCAGGAGGGTTGGATTTCACTGGGAGTCGCTGCATTGAAATGCCTTGTGTGGTCAAAGATTACAGAGGATCAAATGGAAGTGTGCAAGATTTCAGGTGGATATTTAATGGAGGAATAAAAATTAGCACAAACTGCCATAGGTTTTTTTCAACCCCTTTGAACGCCAGATAGGTCTGTAACTCATTGCTTCTCAATATGTTGATGGACCTTATAAGATTCAAGGGGATATAGGTGCCATTTTAATTAAAGGGAATTTGGGGGGGACTGTTGCTCCTTACCGGACAGTTGGTTTGCCCCAATATTGCTCCACCTTGCCATTATACGAAAAGCCCATTTCTTTGCATTAAAGGGACAGTAATGACCCAAACAAAATGTATACAGTTTTGTAGACTATATAAAAAAAATCAATATGCTCCAAACCAGATCTCTCAAACCGCTATGGTTTGAGAGATATAGGAATTCAAAGTTCCCCACTCCCTACCCTTCCCGTGAGGTCAACTGTAAAGCTGACAGCAGGAGAATAGAGTTGTACAACTCGAGGAGGCTCTGCAGCAGAGCAGAGATCGTGTTGAAAGATCTACAATGTGTGCCTGGTTTGTAAGCACACTTTGTACATATAACGCGATCTTGGCTCTGCTGCAGAGCCACCAGCTGGTTCTCTGAGTGGGATCTCCTGCTGTCAGCTAGACGCGGACTTCAGGAGAAAGGGGTGAACTTTGAATCCTTATATTTCTCAAACCATAGCGGTTTAAGAGATTGGGTTTGGACCATATTGTTTTTTTTTTGTTTTTTTTTAATAGACTACAAAACTGGATATCTTGTTTGGGACATATCTGTTCCTTTAAACAGTCAGATTAAAAATAGTTAAATCTTTTTTTAATGTAATTTTTTTTTTTTTTTTTTTTTTTTTTAATGTAGCCTTTTGTTAAAGCTTTATGTGAAAAGCGTTTCTTTTACTCCGCAAAATATAATGGACATCCCTTTTGAGCAGAATGAATAAGCAATGCTTTACAAGTCTTCTGGCACTCATCTTCACAGGCAATTCCCCCATGTGGAGTTTCTTTTTTTTAAACTAGAACAAAAATATTTACTCTTAATTATATACATTGGTCGATATTAAGGAAGTAGAGATGTGCAATCCTAGAACATAGCAACTTCACCATGAGGAAGAGTCCACCACACTGGGCCAACTTTGTAAAGACATAGTGGAGAAATTCTGGGCCAAACAAAACAGTCCCATAGGGAAGGGAAAATGCTGTGGATTGAAATTTTGCTTTTATCCCCTTGAATTGACTTCAGAGGGCTTCAATACATAGCAAGGAAATGCATTGAAGACATGCAATTAAGGTCTAGATTCCATTATAACCAATAACCATCACTGGCTTTACCTACAAAATTCCCTATAGATGTCAAAAGTAATTTGTGAGATACAACCAATGAGATTTATCACATGAAAATGAATCCAGCTCAAAATTTCTTCATAATCTTGGTCAGATTAAAACTCCAATGCCTTGCTCGGGTAAAGAAAATAAAAGTAAGCCTAGAACTAACCAATAAACATCCAAGACAATCCTTAGAATGACTTCTTAGGGTAAATATAGCCACAATTTAAACAGAGTGACACTGATGTACCAACAAGAATAGGATCAATTCTGGGGCAAACCAATTGCACCATTGCAGACAAACTCTCTAACTTAAACTGGGATTTTAACCATTTGAACACTTAAGGGGCCTTCAAAGTACTTCTGTGATCCCTCGAACATTCATGGAGTTAATTTAAATGAATGAGAATTTGGACATTATCTGTTGTTCAGTTTATGTGCCCCAGAATTGCTCTTAGTGGGTTTCATCTAATCAAAAGTCCTAATTAAAAAAGTAAGATTAACTTGCTTGTTAGCACAGAGCTGCACAAAGAGTTTCAACAGTCTGTTCTCTAGATTATGGCTGAAGGTCTTGTAACGATGTTTATTTTAACAGCAAAGTACTACCAAGTGGCTGGCTAAGAGCATAAAGCTTGTGTAACTGAGGCCTCGCCGAACTGAATGAAACACAGTGATAAGCGACATATCTCTAACAATGTAGCCTCAGTGTCGTGTCATTAGCACAATTATGTCAGAACAGTCAATCAGCACACTGTTTTGACTTAAAAGCAGGAGCCTGAATCCTTGCTATTAAAGCTGGATGGAGATTCATTGAATTTAAATAGTAATATAAAACTCCAAATTTTTAGAGCTTTTAGGACAACAAGGTTATACATTTAGCAAATGCTTTGTTGCTGAAATTATGCTTATCAGTTAGTCATAATTAACAGGTCTTTTAGCAAGAGCAAAACAAAGGCTTCAAGCATTTTTTCTGACAAAAATGTCATACATTCAGAAATCATTTGTGTCCCAATATGTAATTAACAGTTATGAAAGATTAGATATTTAAATAAAGTAAAATGTTCAGTTTTTGTTAATTTAACTCGCAAAAAATGCATTCTATCAAGGTTTGCAGTTATCAGTGGCAAACTTCCTTTGTGCTACGGAATATGGATTATTACCACGCAAAACATAATGGGCCAGATAGTAGCCTACACAAGACATTATGGAATAGGACCATTATTTTTTCTTTTTAATAAATATATTTTTATCCTAGACTGTCACTTGTATGGTGGTCCAGCTTGGAGAATGAGCAGTGACTGGCATTCACACTGTAAGCTGTGTAGTCCTGGGTGGATGCTTACATGAAAAACATGTCCTTTGGACATCTGTTTGATCACTTGTTTTTGGCCAATGCAGAGTGTGCCTATCACTATGTGAGTTTGTTTAGTCAAATTATCAGCATGGCATGTCCAAAGTCCATTACCACAGAAAAAAAATTACCAAAATGTAAATGGAGGAAGTCAAATTATTATACTTGTAAGTTTGTGGGATATCTGTGGTGAACGAATTTATCAACTTTACTATATTTGTGTTCAAAAATGGGCTAAGAAACATACTTTCACTACTCTTGCAGATGTGCTTGTCATTGCAGTCTGTGGTAGCTCTGTTTCTTTTTGATTGCTAGGGTGTAATTGGTGGCATTCTGCTATGTAAAGCAGAGAGAGAATACTTTATCATGTGACTCTTACAGCGGTGGTATAGGTGCTAGGACTGCAGACAGCAAGTTATTCAAACACAGATGATTAAACAGAGGAACATCTATTACACCTACTTTTTTTTCTCTGCTTGCCTTTGCCAGTAATTGGGATAATGAACGCTAGCATGGCTGTTTAACTCAATGCTCACCTGAACATCGGTCCCAGAGTACATACCTTTCTGGAAAATGTAAGCAAGTTGTTGCTTTGGAAGCTAAAGATACAGATTTGGAAAGACAAGTAGCAGTACAGAGGGTAGGACTGGGTGGGATCAAGGGAAGCCTCTAAACCGCACCGTGATCAGGTCATTGACATGGGGAGGCTTTCTCTGATCCTGCCCATGTTCAAGCAGGAGTGTATGTTCCTCTCTGTCAGCACTCTTCTGAAGTTTCAGCTTGAGACCATTCAGCCTCCATCCTGCATTTCTCCTCTGCTGGTAGGCTATTGGCTATTGCTGGTATTTAGGGCCTGCCCACTGCCCCCTCCTCGCCTGATTATAGAGCTTCTCAGTGCTGTGGCTTGCTTACCTGTGTATCGACAGTTGCTCTGCTTGACTTTGGCTCTCTGGTATTTTAATCCCTGGCTCCCACTCGACTATTTTGGTTCTTTCCGTGTTCCATGTCGCTCCTGGCTTGACCCTCTGGCTCTGTTCCTCTGACTCTGGCTTATTGTGTCTGATTTTTGCCCTGCATGCCCTCTCTATCCTCTGCAGGTTTATGCCCCGTGGTTGATCTAACATCTATCACGGCTAGGATCCTCCACCGGGACTTGTGGCGACAGGCTTGGCCTGCCTTCTGGGTGCTTGCAGTTTGGATCTTCTTCCGGTAGTTATCGAGTGAGGTTCGCTAGCATTTGAGCATGGCCTATTCTCTGCCTGGGTTGCAGTTTCCTCCCAGGTACATGAGCTAGTCTCCTGCTCTATCTGCAACTTTCCCCTGGTGGAAGCTCAGGGAAATCCTACCTACTCTGCAGTCTTATCCACAGTGGAGCTTTGGCTCTGGACTAGCCTGCATCACCTTACCCTTCTGTTGCCAGCTGTCTCTAGTGGCCCCAGGCGGTCCTGAGTGGAAGTCCTGGCCCAGTCAGACTATAGGTAGTTTGTCAGTGGTTTCTGCCGTTCCTCTGTCTTATCACTGGGCACTATCCCTTAAGCTCTCCTAGTGGAGACTCCCTTGTCCCGTTGGGGTCTTTGGCGTTGCCTGGACCTGGCTGGGGAGAGAGTGAGTCAGCCAAGGTCTTGTCCTAGGGTGCTCAGGTAGTATCCTTGTCCTCCGTGTCTGAGGCCATCTTTGGTTGTTGGTTGGGTGTGCTAGTGGACTTCTATACCTTAGCGGTCTCCTTCTGCTATCCTAGTTCTGATCTTACTTCACTTTTGCCTTTGCCTTGCCTGCAGGTCCTTTCACTCTGGGTCTTGCCCACTCTGTGGTTATTGTACTTGGTTCCCTTAGCAGCAACAATAGAGAATTCCCAAAAATGGGCTAAGTTTTGTGGGGTTCCTGGATTTGGTATGGAGTTCTTTGCAGTGTGCTTACTTCTCTCCTGGTTGAACTCTGGCCCAACTGGAGTGGAACAATCTGGCTCCGCAGCCAGCACCTTTACTCCAGCCCATGCCGCAGCAAGGAAGTAGAGTGACCACATTTGCACCCAAGCATCACTCCCTAGCGCCGTTCTCTAGCAGCGAACTTAACAGACCTTCTACGGGTATCCCTGACAATCGGGCCATAATATGGACCCTGCAGAACTAGCAAGAATTATAGCAAGACAAGACCACCAGGAACAAGTGTTAACCTCTCATGAAAACTACCTGCAAAGTTTGGAGAGAAAAATGGAAGCCATACTGGAGATGCTCAGAGGTATTACTGAAGATCCCCCAGCTACTACAGCTCCCACACCATTGCCCATTCCTGAGAGCAGTGGAACCAGCTTTACAGCTAGCCTGCCTAGACTCCCACTACCAGAGAAGTTTGAATGTACAGTAAGTAATTCTAGGGGATCAGTCAGTGTCTTACACTTCAATACTAATCCTCAGTTTTAGCTCACACACCAGAGAGTCTCATTCATCATTTCTCTGCTTTCCAAGAAAACCCTGGCTTAGGCCTTGCCATTGGTGGAGCAAAGTTTCCCTCTGCTTAGAGATTCAGAGGCCTTTCTGAAAACCTTAATGACATTCGATATCACTGGAAGAGCCACTGCTAAATCATCTTTAATGGAGATCCATCAAGGTTCCCGTTCCGTAAGCCAATTTGCCATAGAATTTCGAACTTTGGCCTATGAGACAGAATGAATGAGGGAGCACTCATAGCAGTCTATACTGACACAGGTCAGGCAGAATATGTTGGATTCCCAGGATAAAGGTACTGCATGGGTTAATGATCTTCAATGAGTGTAAACAGTCCCATGTGCAGAGAGGTCTGTGATGGAGCTCTCCCCATATAGGGAGCTTAAGGATACGTAATGGCCAGAACCAGGTTAGCAGAACAAATGTGAACTGCCAGAGAAATAGCAGGAATAGAGCAACATAGGACACTACCGTAGCAGTAACGGAGACCAGACCACTCGCACTTTGCTGGAGCGGTAACGGAGACAAGATCAATGGCACACTGCCGTAGCAGTAATTGAGACAGGCCACTTGCACTCTGCAGGCACAGTAACAGAGACTAGGCCAAAGGCACACTGCCGTAGCAGTAATGGAGACAGACACTTGCACTCTGCAGAAGCAGTAACGGAGATTAGGCCAATGGCACACTGCCGTAGCAGTAACGGAGACAGACACTTGCACTCGGCAGGCGCAGTAACGGAGACTAGGCCACTTGTACTCTGCAGGAGCAGTAACAGACAATTGCCTGATGGATCAGAATGTCGTCAAGGCGACACAGAGGCAGCCAGAGCAGGAACGCCAACCAAGCCGGGTCGAATCACGGAGCAGGAACGTCAGTCAGGCCGGGTTGAATCATGGAGCTGTAATGTCAGTCAGGCCGGATCGGTACACAGGAGCAGGAACGTCAGCCAAGCCGGGTCAGGACACAGGAGCAGGCGCAGAAGAGTAGTCAGGCAATCCGAGTTGGTACACAGGCAGGAGACAAGATGCAGAGTAGTCAAGCAGGCCAAGTCGGTACACTGGGAATCACTGAGCAGAAACAAGCACTGGTACAGGAACACCATGAAAGGGCACCAGAGGGGTGCCAGAGCCCAGTATATAAAGGCCATACTGGCGGGATAAACACAGAGCAGCCAATGGGAGCAAAGCACAGAGTAGACTGACTGAAAACAGCACAGGGAACACGGGCACCGTGATAGGCATTAAGGGCCACTATTTGAGGCAGCGCCCTACACAGCCGGGAAACCCCAACACTTAGGGACTGAAGGAGGAAAATCCCTAAGTTGGAAGCCCACAAGTCCTCCCATCCTTCTCGTCTGATGGTACCCATATCTTTATTTTGGGCTGCTACATTAATTTCTACTACAGCTTCCATTGACTCAGGGGCAATGGGCATCTTCATGGATATGTTATGGGCCAAGCAGCAAGGCATTCCGCTCCAAATGAAACCGTCGCCATTACTTGTGTCTGCTATTGACGGCACTCCTCTGGGGTCAGGAATGGTATATGAAACCATTCCATTAAAACTCACCACTGGGCTACTCCACACAGAGTTCATCTCTTGATATCATTATGGCTCCTCAGACCCCGGTGATTTTGGGACTTCCCTGGCTACGTAGACAATCTTACTATCAACTGGAATAGTCAAATTACTGCCTGGGGGGGGGACTAGCGGTTTCAAATCTTGTTCCAAACTATTAAACCACTCTTGGCTACTACCAACCTCAAGCAGAGAGATAGGTCTCAGAAAATACCTACCCATTACCAAGAATTCGGGGAAGTTTTTTCTAAAAGCAAGTCTGAAAATCTTCCTCACAGAGACTGACTGCCCAATAGACCGGATTCCTAGGTCTATGCCCCCTAGGGGGTCACACAGTTCTGTTACATCCTTGCATTGACTAGTGGGCATTGAATAGAGTGACTATAAAGAACACAGTTACCCCCTGCCTCTTACTGCAGAACTACTGGATCAGTTAAAGGGGGCCTTGATATTTACCAGATTGGATCTTCAGAATGCCTATAATCTCATCCAAATTAAATCTGGAGGTTAATGGAAAATGGTATTTAATACTAGATATGGACATTATGAATACTTAGTGATGCCATTCGGCCTATGTAATGCTCCAGCAGTATTCCAAGGATTTATGAATGAATTTCGAGACATGTTGCTATCCCATGTTATTGTCTATCTCAACGATATTTTAATCTACTCTTTGTCTATTGAGGATCATCGCCTACAGGTTCAAAAGGTGTTACGTCTTCTTAGGATTAGAGATGGATCCAGCCAAGGTTCAGGCAGTTACCAGTTGGACCATCCCTCATGACACCAGAGCCATTCAACAATTCATTGGATTCTCTATTATAGAACGTTTATTCAGAACTTTTCTAAGATCATTTTTCCTATAACGGCCCTTACAAAGACTACTGCTGACCCACGTAATTAGCCCCCTATAGCTCTAAGAGCCTTTGAGACCTTAAAGAAAGCATTTACCACTGCGCCCATTTCTTCGGTATCTTGACCCATCTCTACAATATATTCTGGAAGTGGACACTTCAGATCTAGAGGCAGGAGCCATACTTTCTCAGGAACATCCTAACTTCACTAAGAGCTATCCTTGCTCTTATTTTTCCAAATGTTTTTCCAGTGCTGAACAGAATTACGATGTGGGCAACAGAGAACTCTTGGCTATCAAGATGGCATTGAAGGAGTGGAGACACCTACTGGAAGGTACTCCACTCTAGTCTTGATCTTCACAGATCATAAGAATCTGCAATCCCAGACAAGCCAGATGGGCATTGTTCTTTACAAGATTTAGCTATATTACATATCGCCCGGGCTCCAAGAATACTAAAGCGGATGCTTTATCCCGAATGTTTGAAACCAACCCTTCTTTTATCTCTGAGCCCATCATATCACATCTTAGCCAGCCTGACCTCATCTACATTTGACAAAATAAAGTGGCTTCAAGGTCCACCCGCACCTCTACAGCTTGTTCACACATTTGTGACACCTCGATTCAGACTAGAAATCCTGCTCTGGGCTCATAGTTCAGTGGTATCCGGACAACCTGGGGTTCGGAAGACTCAAATTACTAGACCATTTTTGGATGTTAAATGTTTTGTGGCTTCCTGCCAGAATTGTGCCTGAAATAAGACTCCTCAATGACCCTCCAGGCTCTTATGCCCTTTGCCTATTCCCACCCGTCCATGGACTTTGTGGTAGATCTTCTGCCCTCCTGAAATTATACCATCATATTAGTCATCGTTGATAGATTTTCCAGACAGGCTCACTTCACCCCTTTAAAGAAACTTCCATCAGCTGCTGAAATGGCAGTCATATTCAGAGATATTTCGCCTGCATGGTTCCCCTATGCATATTTTCTCTGATAGAGGCGCCCAGTTGGCTTCTCACTTTTGGCAGGCTATTTGTTCCAGCCTGGACATCAGATTACATTTTTCTATGGCCTATCACCCCTGGTCGAATGGGCAGACTGAACAAACTAACCAGACCCTGGAACTATTTCTACACCAATTCATGAACTCCAATCAATCCAACTGGGTGGATTTACTGCCGTTCGATGAATTCTCCTTTAATAACTGCCTCCACGCCTCACTTAAATGCTCTCCATTTTTTTGCGGCTATTGGATATAATCCACTATCCCTCCCATGGGGCCCACCTCAAGGGGTACCGGCAGCAGATACCGCGGTGGAAGATTTGCAAGTTTTATGGACATCAGTACATTCCCAGTTAACTAAGACTATGGCTAGTTACAAATGTGCTACAGATAAACGACACACCCCAGCTCCCAATCTCTACATTGGAGATAGTTTGGCTAGCTACTAAAAACATTTGGTTACGCATACCATCCCTCAAATATGTACCCCGCTTTGTCGGTCCATACAAGATTACTAAAACAGATTACTCCAGTGACCTTCCAACTAGCCTTACCTACTCTACTTGGCAAATTCCTAACACATTTCATGTCTCACTCCTTTAAAGGGTAGTATCCAACAAGTCACCACCTCCTCCCATTTCCCTCAACGGAGAACCCGAATATGAGGTTAATCAAATCATAGATTCAAGGAAAGGTTAAGAGATTTACACAGTACTTGATCGACTGCTAGGGCTATGGCCCGGAAGAACAATCCTGGATTCCGGCTCGAGATGTTCATGCACCTACTCTTGTCAGGACATTTCACAGAATCCTTCCACTTAAACCAGGTCGCCCTGAGGGCTCTTCTTGAGGAAGGGGGTAGTGTCAGAATGCTTGTGGAGTTCCAGCTTAAGACCATTCAGCCTCCGTCCTGAGTTTCTCCTCTGCCAGTAGGCTATTGCTGGTATTTAGGGCCTGCCACTGCTTCCACCTCTCCCGATTATCAAGTTTCTCAGTGCTGTGGCTTGCTTACCTGTGAATCGATTGTTGCTCTGCTTGACTTTGGCTTTCCGGTATTTTGATACCTGGCTCCCACTCAACTCAGATTTTGGTTCTGTCTGTGTTCCCTGAACCTCCTGGCTTGACCCTCTGGCTCAGTTGCTCTGACTCTAGCTTATTGTGTCTGTGTTTTGCCCTATGTGCCCTCTCTCTATCCTCTGCAGGTTTATGCCCCATGGTTGATCCGACATCTATCGTGGCCGTGGGTCTTTCCCACTCTGTGGTTATTATACTTGGTTCCCTTTATCCCTTTTTTAGGAATTCTCTCTATTGTTGCTGCTGAGTTTTGTGAGGTTCCTGGATTTGGTTCTTTGCAGTGCACTTACTTCTATTCTGGTTGCACTCTGGCCCAACTGGAGTGGAACAATCTGGCTTCGTGGCCAGCACCTTTACTTCCTTGCTGTAAAAGTAAAGTGAGTGCCTTCGCACACAAGCATCTCCCCTAGTGCCATTATCTAGCAGAAAACTTACCAGACCTTCTACGGGTATCCCTGACACTCTCCTGCGGCACTTATATGTATCGCACAGTGCTAGCTCAATATCTGTGTGTGGGGGGCAGCATTAAAAGGGGTCCTGATACCCCCATCAATGTCCCACTTCTTGGGAGCTTGAGCAGTATTTCTGACCTTTCTGGTGTAATTTACTCCTCTTCTGATCTATGCTGCATGGCTGCACTGTAAGCATGCATTTATTTTCTAGCTTTTTTACTCAATCACTCCACAGAATACAACGTAGGTGCCACAGCAAAAAGTGGCCAGTTTAGATAATGTTAAGGAAGTTCAGGAGTCCTTTCAGTGGCTACCAACATAGTTTGCACAGAGTTTTGGCATGCTGGTTAAGAAAGAAGGGGGTTCCTACATGTGGACAGATAGACAGATTCATTCGATGACATCTCAGCCATGGATGTACTAATATCCCTTTTTATATACTTTGTCCCTACCAGCCCTGCTGCTGGCCCCACTGCCCACAGTCAGTCCCAGATCCCCAAATACACATTCTGACCCCCCCAGCCTTGTTCCACTGCCCACTGGTAGTCACAAACCCACCACATACACTAACTCCCAGCCTGATTCCACTGCCCACAGGTAGTCACTTATCCTTCATACGCAATACACTAGTAAATCCCATGATATTCAATCATTTTAGTATATTTGAAGTAATGGATGTCAAAAAAGTGTTCTTTCTATAGTGCACACTAACCTAAGGGTAGAAAAGTTAAGTGAATCCTCATTTGATGCTGCTGGTTGTCTAATGTCCAAAATGGTAGGATTGGTCTACCTTTTCTTTATTTTTAGTTGTTGCAAATATTTAATTAGATAAGCCATGTTTAGGGAGAAAAAAAAAAATGTAGCCGTTTAGTTTTGTACTTTTGGCACCCCTACAGCATGTCAACTCATTCCATCAGGGTGTAATTTTCTTGGAAGAGCAGTAGCTTATTATAGTCCAAAATCCCATGATTTTCAAAGCTAGCTACATGTAAAACTTTCCTGTAGTGCCGCCTTCTAGAAACATTTGTTTACATCAGCCTAGTGGGAGAATGACAGGTGATTCCTCATTTGATGCGTGTGAATGTTTACTTTCCAAAATGTTATACGTCACTTCTCTTTTCTGCATATCTGTGCCATTTTAGTTCCAGCAGGTTATTTTAAAGAAATGTGTAGGTTATGGTTCCTGGCAAACCCATACTGTATTAACCCACAAAAATAATGTCTCATATTGGTATCAAGTACTGAATACGATAGGAAATTATATGGTTTCCAGAGATTTTTGTATAGTTGAAGCAGTGGAAATGTTAGAGAAAAATAAAGGCAGAAAAGAGGTAGATATAGTGTTGTGCTTCTGGGACTCCCTACAGTATTTCAGTTCATGCCAATGGGGTGTCATTTTTCTTTTAAGAGCACTAGCTAATGAATACAGCATGACATTACATAGTTTTCAAAGATATCAGTACATTTGAAGGGGTGGAAATGCAAAAACCACAACACAAACAAACACATCTTTAGAACCACCTTCTGCAAACATTTGTGCATAAATGACAAGGGTAAAAGACAAATGTGCATGAAGCTAAAAATACCATTTTTGCCCTTCTAGTAATTAGGGATCTGCACAGGTCATGCATGTAAATCACATTATACATACTTTATATTATTGTACGGAGGGAAATTTTGGGCTTTCAAATAATTGACATTCACACAACCAACAGATGTTTTTGATAAAGATAGTATATGTTTTTAGGAGCACACAATGTAACATTTACTTCATGAGAAGCACCATGCAAAATCTGAATTTGTCCTGTTTTATACCTTAACATTTGGATAGCAAAAATGCATCTTGCTCCCAGGATCTAAGAAATGACCAAGCCTCTGGCACACAAAGGGTTAAAGGACATTTCAGTGGATGTATTCTTCAAAGATAAAAATGCACAACAGGGTATTATAAATTCTTAGATCAAATATATGCTTCAATATATACCACTGGGAAATAAGCGGCTTAAACAGGTTTGCAGTGAAATGTGGAATACAAAGCAGGTCGTCCCAGAAGGGTCAAGTGCATCATTTAAAAAAAATAAATGCTTTAATACAATCTGCAATCAATTAGACTATCTAAAGCCGAAAATGAGAAAAGTATTTCAAAATAGCCCAACAAAAATCCTAAACAATTCACCAAGTATATAAATGGTAAAAAGACAAAAAGGTTGATATTGGGCCTCTTAAAACACAGTGGTGAATGAATTAAGTGAGGAGTGTCACGGGGGTTGGTCCAAAAGTCTGGGGAAAAGATGCTAGGGTACACTGCTGGGGATCAATGCTTGGGAGCGGAGCCGGCTACCCTACTTACCTTGCTGCGGCGTTAGCCGAAGATAAAGGTGCTGGCCACAAAACCAGATGTCCGACCCCAGTTGAGCCGGGGCCCAGACCAGGATAGCAAATAAGATACACCAGTAGCCTCAGACTGAACCAAAAGGTAAGGACCCCAGAATGCAGAACAGGACTATGGAGGGAAACAGAGCCACAGGAGGTTCCTAACACAACTGGGCGACCCTACAACACAACAAAACAATAGGAGGAGGTAGGAAAGCCCCACCAGGAGACCCCAAAGAGAGCGGTAGCGAATACCGGAAAGAGACACCTGGCCAAGACCCCCAAACCCCCTCCAACGAATAGGGTAAACCTATCTCTCCGTAAATCCAAAGCGCCCCCAGATGACAATGAATAGCCTCCTACCCATTTCCTTCAGAAGACCCTGTAACCTTCTGAGCCAGAGCAAGGAACAGGGTACCCTCAGGTCAAATGGCAGCAGGAAGGATAGGCAGAAAAAGAACTAGGCAGGGAAGGGAAAAGGAAAAGGAGCAGGATGAACCCTCACATACACCAGTACCCAGGAGAGACCGGAGAGCAAAGGAAGAGTGTAGTACTGAGGCTTGCAGTACCTCTCTACACCACCAGCGGGGGTAAGGGAGCAAGAGACGGTTGCCCGTACAGAGGAGGACAGGGCAGACCGCCACTAGAGGCTGAGACGCGGGACGGGAGCTGCTGGCCACAGAAGGCTCCAGACCACCAGACCCTACCAGCTCTCACCTACACGAGAAACTCCCACTAAGGTGAGAGCACCCAAACCAGAGCAGCACAAGCAAGAGCAGCCTACAACCACCACCTCCCACAGCCGCTCATGATCTCCCGAGATCGGGCACCAGAAAACAGGGCCAGCAAAGGGAGAAGACACCGCATCTGAGAGCACACCAGAAAGCCGGAGTAGAAAAGGAGGCCAAACAAGTCAAAACTGGGAGCAACAGGAACCACGGAGAGGTGGCAAAAGGGTAGTCGAAAAATCAAGCCAGGAGTCAAATGCCGAAAGAATCCACAAAACCACAAAAGACGGAGACCAGAGCTAGGGGAAACAAAACTAGGTGAAAGCTCGATAATCGGGCAAGGATCAGCCAAAGGACCAGCCCTAAATACCCCTAACAGCCAATAGCAAAAGTCCAGAGACCGATGCAGGTAAGGATGCCTGTAATAGCCAAATGAGGATGCAGATTCTGACAAGGAGAAGGCTGTGGTTGCATTGTATATACAGAAAAAGCAATGGCAGGCTATGGTCAAACAGATAATCAAAGAATTTACTCCATCATAGCTTATTGAGAGCAAAGTCCAAAAGACACTGAAAAACATTATGGTGAAGGGAAAAAAAAAAAAAAAAAAAACTTGGATCTGATTGTGAGGAGGAAGTCTCTGGGGCTGAACTTTGTGTGGTTGGTGCTAGTATTAGTAGTAGTAATGGTGAAGCAGCCAGTGGGACAAGTGTTAGGTGAAGCATTTGAGAGCATCCAGACTAGGGGACAACAGAGCCTACACCATTCCTTTGGCCATGGTAATCCCCTTCCCTTTATGACAGTGTCCAGGAGGAACAGGATCTAGAAGAAGCCAGAAATGATGGTGATAGCAGAAGCAGAAACACTACAACCATCAACACCACTAGGCGCACAGATCAGCTGCGTGTGCCTGCTGCTACCAGTCTGCCTTCTTCACGTCACCTAGAAATGGCAAGTGTGACATTAGGGGACCCTCTGTCAATTGCTCGTGACCTCCAAACAGCAGTGAGATATCTAATAGAGCAGCAGCAGCACATAGGGACTAGTGGTAGTGGCGAGGATGGTGGAGAAGCTGGGGTGAAAGACATTGATCGCCTTTTTTTTGCCCAAACTGAGAAGGAATGGGAGACAGGGATGAGGATAGGCATCACCACCACCATGAGCTTTTGGATTTGCAACTCCTGTAATTTCCTACTGCTGCTGAGTTGCAAGGACAGAAGGATGCTGAGGACCAGGCTAGTGTGACAGACTACCATAGACACAGTGGGAATGGGCTCAACAAGTGACGCAGGACTAGAACAGGTTTCACTTGCCAGCAGCAGCAATACTCCTGTTCCTAGTTGCAGTGCTGATTCTGAGGCAGTAGCAGCAACATCATCTTCTGTCCCAGGCAGAGAAGGGGAATGTGGAGGACAAGAAGAAAAGCCATTCTTCTCCACCTGTTCCCTATCCCTATCCCCTGAAGTAATGGGTGTGGGACTATTTCTCTTGGTGCAGGCACAGTGCAGTCATCACCAACAGCACAATTAGTGACAAGTCAGCGAAGATGAAAGGAAGGAACACACCTTAACACAAGCACCCTGATATCACACATGAAACAGACACCATGACATTTATGGCAAATATGTTAAGGCCAAACAACCACCACAGAAATGAAGCACCACTGTTGCTGTACCCCTTGATTCTCCAGAAAGGCAACAAGAGGTGAGGCAGAGCAACCCAGGCAGAGATTGGAAGTCCCATGACGAGTGAAGCAACTAGCTCGCTATCACCTTCTTCCTCTAGGGAAGCTGGATTTTTCTGCCAATCCACCTCGTTCATCTTTACTTTCCCCACAGAATGATAGCCACTCTGTTGATGTTAGGATGTAGCAATTAGTCTCTACCCATTGCACACGGTTTGGTGCACGGATGACACATGACAGTGTGGTGGAGGAGAATCGGAACAAAGGCATCAAGTGGCTCAAGAATAGTTTGTATAGCCAGTGCCAACTGGTCCAAACTCTGCTCATGTACGTCCATCCTCCAGTGGATGTTCTGTGAATTTCCCTCACCTTTACTGTCTGAGGTCATGGCCCTTTCGTACTGTAATGGTTTGGCTGACGTTCCTGCTCCGTGATCCGACCCGGCTTGGCTGACGTTCCTGCTCAGTGTATCTACCCAGCTTGGCTGACATTCCTGTGCTGTGTCGCCTAGGCGACATTCTGTCTGTCTGGCAATTGGGCTATTTCCTTGTGCAGAGTATCAGTGGCCAGTCTCCATTACTGCTCTGGCAGTTGTCACCGGTTGCCTCCGGTTATACTTGTGCAGAGCCCAAGTGTTGTCTCCGTTACTGCTACAGCAGTTTACCTTGGACCTAGTCTCCGTTATTGCCTCTGCTCAGAGCAAGTGTCTGCGTCCGTTAGTGTTTAAGTGCCTCCTGCCACATGAACTGCCTGTCAGTGGGTGGGAGTGAGAAGTGCTATTGAGTGCAGTAGTTCAGGGAAGGGGTGAGTCTTGGTGATCATGTTTATGGAGACAGTTGATAGGCTTCCCTGAAGAGGTGAGTCTTCAGGGAGCATCTGAAGACTTGAAGGCTGGGGGAAGAGTCTGATGGGGAGGGGGAGGGAATTCCACAGCTCAGGTGCAGCACGGGAGAAGTCCTGTAAGCGGGAGTGGGAGGATGTGATAAGAGCTGTGGAGAGCAGAAGGTCGTGTGCAGAGCAAAGATGGCGGGCGGGAGTATATTTGGAAATGAGAAATGAAATATAGGGGGGTGCGGTGTTAGTGAGGGCTCTATAAGTTAGCACCAGAATTTTTAAATTTGACTCTGTATGCTAATGGGAGCCAATGTAGGTACTGACAGAGGGGTGTGGTGTTAGAGAAGCGATGAGTGAGGTAGATTAGTCTTGCAGCAGAGTTCATTATGGACTGCAGCGGGGTTAGTTGGTGAGAGGAAGTCCAATTAGTAAAGAGTTACAGTAGTCAAGACGGGACATGAGTGTTTGGATTAGAATTTTGGTTGTGTCTTCTGTGAGAAGGGGTCGGATTCTAGAGATGTTGCGGAGGTGGAGGCAGCATGAGTTGGAGATTGCCCTATCCTTCATTCCTCACATCCAGTCAGAGTCAAATATGACCCCCAAGCATCATGCTGTAGGGGTTGGTGTGATGGGAGTGTTGATAACAGTGAGGGTAATATTTGGGATAAGGCTGGTTGTAGATGTAGGGAAGAGAATTAGTTCAGTTTTGTCAAGGTTAAGTTTGAGCTGACAGGAAGACATCCAGGAAGACACAGCAGACAGACAGTCAGTTACTCGGGACAGGAGGGAAGGGGAGAGGTCTGGGGAGGAAAGATATATTTGGGTGTCATCAGCATAGAGATGATGGTGAAACCTAACGGAGTTTATTCGTTTTCCAAGGGAAGCAGTGTAGATTGAGAAGAGCAAGGGTCCCAGTACTGATGGGTTCCAACCCTGCTTGCTCCCGGACACCTTCCAGGCACAGAGGATTCTGGCTCTAGATGAGCACATTAGGCAACTTCGCTCCACTTAGGCAAAAGTCTAGAATTCCCTACGTGATTCCTTTCTTCCAGTTCAGCGGCATCCCAACAACAGAAGGTTGCCAGCTCCCGTATTCCAGGTGGGGGACCGGGTATGGTTGTCCTCCAGGAACCTCAAGTTACAGGTTCCATGTGGTAAATTGGCTCCCCATTTGTGGGTCTGTTCCGGGTACTCCGCTGAGTTAACCCTGTCTCCTATGCCTTGGAATTACCGGCCTCTATGAGGATACATAATGTGTTCCATGTGTCCCTTCTCAAACCCTTGGTGTGTAACTGCTATACCACCTCTCCTACAGTCCCAGCTCCAGTGCGCATACAAGATCATGATGAATGTGAAGAGCAGAGCATTATAGATTCACGTCGATACCGTGGACAGATCCAATATTTGGTGCACTGGAAGGGTTACGGTCCAGAGGAACGCTCATGGGTTAACTACTCTGACATTCATGCTCCACTGTTGTTGCGCAGATTCCATGCCAAGTTCCCGGCAAAGCCTAGACCTACCTCACGACGGGGGGGGGGGGGTCATTGAGAGGGGGGTACTATCACAGTGCCAGCGATTCCAGCTGCTGGGTGACACTGTTACTTCCGGGTTTACCATTGCCTTACTCTTATTGGCTTTGGGACTCTGGCTCCTCCCAGGGCTTGCCTTTATAATCTCACTCCTGTCATCGGTACACTGCCCTTTCGTGGTGTACCCGTACCTAGCGTTTGTTTACTGCTTATTCCTGTTCCGTGTATGTCCCGGCTCGCCTGACTACGCTTCTAGTTCCTGACGCTCCTGTGATCCGATTCCGTTGCTGACTTAGGACTGGCTGGCTAACTCCGTGTGTACTGACCTGGCTTGGCTGAGTATCCGATTCCGTTACCAACTAGGACTGGCTGACTAACTTAGTGTCTATCGACCTGGCTGTGTATCCAGTTCCGTTTCTGACTGGTCTGGCTGACTACCTCCGTGTGTACAGATTGGGGCAATGCTGGCTTCTGATCTGTAAGGTCCGCACCCTGTATCCCATTCCACCTATTCCCACTTGCTATACCATCAGTGCCTGCCTGGCCTGTAGATTCCTGTAGTCACCAGGGGTCTGTGGGAGTTCGATCACTTGCCAGTGTCCGTGCTGCCTCCATTAACCCTAACGTTCTAGGGTCAGGTCACTACCAGAGTACTGTCTGTGCTGCCTCCATTAACCCTAGCATTCTAGGGTCAGGTCTCTGCCAGATTCCTACCTGTGTTGCCTCAATTATCCCTAGGCTACTAGGGAGTTGCCCTGCAGTCACCCATCACCCTATCTCACCTAGTTGCGGTGTGGGGCTGTTCTACTTGTTCCTGTACCTGTCCACGGATCAAGCCTACAGAGTCCTGTTATTGATTATTAGTGTTGAGCGAGCGTGCTCGGCCGATGCTCGGATCGGCTCGAGCATCGCTCTGCTCGGCACATGGCGGTACTCGTCGAGTACCGCCATGTGCTCTCCCGCCATGTTCGGGTGGCGGGGATCTGTGCCGGAAGAGGCACAGATCAGAAGACGCTCCGCTGGACCACCAGGGACTGGAGGTACGGGGGCATTGCGGAGATGAAGGGGGCATTGCGGAGATGAAGGGGGACATTATGGAAGAGGGGCATAGACTCTATGCCCCTCTTCCACAATGTCCCCCTTCATCTCCGCTATGCCCCTCTTCCACAATGTCCCCCTTCATCTCCGCTATGCCCCTCTTCCACAATGTCCCCCTTCATCTCCGCTATGCCCCTCTTCCACAATGTCCCCCTTCATCTCCTCTATGCCATAGAGGAGATGAAGGGGGACATTGTGGAAGAGGGGCATAGCGGAGATGAAGGGGGACATTGTGGAAGAGGGGCATAGCGGAGATGAAGGGGGACATAGCGGAGATGAAGGGGGACATTGCGGAGATGAAGGGGGACATTGCGGAGATGAAGGGGGACATTGCGGAGATGAAGGGGGCATTCAGAGATGAAGGGGGCATTCAGAGATGAAGGGGGCATTCAGAGATGAAGGGGGCATTCAGAGATGAAGGGGGCATTCAGAGATGAAGGGGGCATTCAGAGATGAAGGGGGCATAGCGGAGATGAAGGGGGGCATTGACCAGGCACCCTCCCCTCATCAGAGCAGGGGGTGCCTGGTGTAATGCTCGTGTCGCCCCATTCATTTGAATGGGGCTCGGGTGCTCGGCCGAGCACTCGAGCCTCAGGGGGTGCTCGGTCAGAGCACCCGAGCATCGGGGTGCTCGCTCAACACTATTGATTACCACTGTGATATTCATACATCCTGACCGGAGTCAGATTTGGGAAGTACTAGGTAAGGACCGGATCTGGACCTGAGTAGGGTGATTGTTCCTTTTATTTTCAAAAAAGCTTTTAAACCTTACCTAACTGAGGTGTTCTTACAAAATCTGTGACATTTCTTTTCTAATAACACACCCATGATTTTTGAGGAGAGGCAGCTGAAGAATTATTGGCCAACTTCTTTTCTCCACATATAATGGGGCCTACTGCCTCAGGCGCATCACTGGAGCTAGCCGTGGCAAGTGGAACCTTCATCATCCATCACCCATGTTAATGCTATTGATCCCATTCTGTTTCAGCTGCCTAATCATCCTGCTGCTTAAACAACTCAGCAGCAAGAACAGCAGTCACAAATTCTGCATCTACATCAGGGTATTTGACAATGGCCAGTGGCCAATGGCCAACAGGACATGACCTGCTGGCAGTAGGGTATTTTTCCTCTCAGGGCTTGTGCTTTAATTACAAAAAAAAAAAATTATATAACACAAAACAATATAAACCAATTTTTATGGGTTTGTTTCTAACAAGCCCAAGTCCTACAAATCAGTGTTTCCTTAGGGATTGTGCCAGACAAGCTTAAGTACTACAAATCAATGTTTCTTCAGGGCTTGTGCCTGCAACAACAAGCCTAACAAGTCATCCTCTACCAAATACTCTCACGTCAAGTATCAGTCTACCCCAGTGGCAGCTTATATCAGGGGATTCCTGTCTCTATCACTTTAGATACACTTTTTTTTTTTTTTTACGTTTGCCTTAATCTCTCTTTTAGGTACTCTAACAATTCTGTGTTTTTTTTTTCTCTTACAATGCTATGGAAATACAGATTGACAGCTTAGTTTTTACCCGTGACCTCTTCTCATTCTGATCGGCAGATATCGTTCTCTGCCAATGAGAGTGCTCCAGCTTACAGAGACCAGCGGGGAGGAGTTTCTCTCCTGTATTCTTGTCAACACGCATGGTGCCGTTCAGAATGAGATGTCACGGGGAAAAAAATAAGCTGTCAAACTGCATTTCTATAGCGTTTTAAGAAAAAAAAAAAACAAAAAAAAAAACAAAAAAAACAACAAACAAAAAAAAAAACACTGCATTGTTAGAGTAGCTAAGAGAAATATAACATAACCTTACTAAAAGGTTGCCTTTATGTGTTATGTGTTTGGTGTAAATTCAACGTTCCCATTGATTTAAATAGAATGAGCTAGGCAAAATTAAAAAGGAAAAAATGCACTTTCGTGGCATTATTTGTCAATTTCAGTTTGAGGTGAACATTTTCACCCATCCCTAGATATAGTACCATTGTTCTAAAAAGGGGGGTAACTCTAAACCAGGAAATTAGAGAACTGTGAGCTAGACTTCCATAGTGGGAAAGATATTAGAAGAGCTACTAACTGACAGTATTCAGGACTATGTGATAACAATTAACATTAATAGGAGCCATTATGGTATTATGTAGAACAGATCATGTCAGACTAATTTACTTGCATTTTATAAAAGGCTAAGTAGTAATTTAGACATGAGTATTCCTGTTGACTCCGTATACTTTTGTTTTGCAAAACCCTTTGATTCTGTGCCTCATAACAGATTACTGCAATACTTTACTTTGTTTTGAAAGGCAATATCTCTACATGGACAGAGAATGGTTTAAATCATAGCAATGTGGGACAGTTTTAAGTTGGTCTAAAGGTGGAAGTGGGGTGACATGTTTGGTCCTGGGCCTTTTGCTTTTTTATCTTTGTTAGTAATGATCTAGAAGTGGGCACTGAAAGGAATGCCTCAATCTTTGCTGAGGATACTAAGCAGTGAAAGGAAATACATACAGAGCAGGATGTTTTTCTCTATTGAAAGATTTGGATAAATGGAAAAAAAGGACAGAAAAGTGGCAGATCAGATTGAAAATAGATACATGTGAGGTTATGCATTTGGGCTGTAGAAACAAACATGTTACTAGTGCTACATTTACTGTTCATGGCAAACTACTTCTGGAACCCTCGTTACAGAAAGATTGATATAGCTCAATTATATAATCTGATCAAACTTGAAGGTACTAGTCCTAGCAGGATCAATTCTGCCTTTCATCTTTCTGAGGTAGATAAAATGTATACCATTAAATTGGGTAATAAAATCTATACCACAGGACATACTTGAAAACAAGACAACATAAATGGTAAAACGCTCTCTTTATTACTACTGATAAACAGCCTTCACAGGGTGCAATGTCACTCAGCTTCTGCAATAACCAATAGTGTACTTTATATAAAAAAAATAAGGATATATATTCACAGGATGGCAATAGTCTGCCTTTCCATAAACATTGGTAAGGCCTTATCTAGAATATGAAGTACAGTTTTGGGGACCAGTTCTTAAAGAATGTTTTTTTTTACTGGAAAAAAGTAGAGACTGATAAAAGGGATTGAAGAGTTACATTACAGACGATATCCAAGAGGTGATAGATTTGTGGTCAATACAAAGAATATTATTTACTTAAACTAAAAAAAAAAAAAAAAAAAAAAAAATGAAATAGGTCCATCATTAGGACCTTATGTAAGGGCAGTAAGGTTATGGAATTCTTTGCATTGACTGTGCTTGCAGCTTGTGCAGTTGCATTCAAAAAGGAACGCACACCGTTCAGGCTCAGAACAATATCGAGAGTTCTGATAGTTTGTTTCACAGCAGATAGGATGTTGATCCAGGGAAATCTGAATCTGTTATTTGAAGTCAGGAACGATTTATGTTACCCAGTTGGGGTATAAGTGGAAATGGCGCCAATTTGTTTTTAGTCTTCCACTGGAGCAACAGGGGTGATCTGGCATGGTATGATCTCGATGGGCAGATAACGGAAGCTCAGTCACCACCTTAGTACAAGTATATTTGCTTTCCAGATTCCACTCCATTCTTCTGCAATCCCTTCCAGTGAATTATTTTACAAATGCTGCTAAAGTTAATTTTTAAACAAATGTTTATAATATATATATATGTGTGTGTGTGCTCTTTGAGAAAACAATGTACATGAATCCAACATTAATATAGAATTCTGATACAGTCAAAATATTAATCTCGACAGGAAAACATTTAAAACAAAGGAGTTAACTTTGCCTAAAGAGAAAGTGATCAGTCAAGCAGGTATTTTAATGTGCAACCTGTAGCAATAGCGGAGTAGCAGATTTGTATCATGGGGTTGCAAACTCCAACAGGTCCAACAGGGGCCAGAAAATTAAATGAAAAGTATACAAAAACAGCACTGGGACCAACGCCCCTATGCACAGCTCAGTAAAAAAAATTATGGAAGAAATAAACCAAAAGCAAAGAAAGGAAAAGGGAAGAGATCCACATGAATTCTGTCAAAAATGAGTTGACAGAGTCAAAGAAAAGAACAGAGAAGAAGAGGTGAGGGGGAGATGAGAACAAAGGGGGAAAGGGGGAAGAAGGGAGAAGGGGAAGTCAAGGAAGGGAACGGGAGGGGGGCCGGAGTAGGACACCAAAGTTTCTCATGCATTCACATCATGACCAGGGAACCAAAACGTGTAAAGGCGAGCCATGGGGCCAAGACAGAGTTGAATCATGGGAAGCTGTGTTTAGAAAGCGCAATCTGTGTAATTAGTGTATCTGTTGAACCAGAGAGATCCACATGCTAAAGGTGAGGGGTGAGGCTGATCTCCAGGCCAGGGGAATGTGTGTTTTCGCAGTGTTAGTGAGGATTAGAAAGATTTGAGGGTGTTATTCCAGGACATAGAAATTGGAAGGTCATATGTGAAAAGAATCTTCACTTTATCTCTCCAGATGAGAGTTTTCGTTACCTTCTCAATAAGAGTAAACATCCTGCCAGAAAGGAGTTATTAGAGGGCAGTTCCACCAGATATGGTACAAAGAATCAGAGCTGGATGCACATCTACAACAATCCTGTGAAGCAGAGGGGAAAAGCATGGAGGGGACTGAGGAAAACAGTACCATCTCATCAAGAACTTAAAATTACATGCCCTAGTGGGAACATCAAAGGGAGCATGGTGCAGTGTTTGTATATTAAGCCAGTGTTAAAGAGGCAAAAACACTCCCAAGTCTGCTTCCTAGTCTCGTAGGAACCAAGGTTTGAGATGGGGTTCAAGGAAAGGAGGAAGTTGTACAACTTGGTCAAGGAGTAATCATGACTTTTTGGGTTGGAGAGGAACGTTTCAAAAGGGAGTCTCCTACAGTGGGAGGTGGGAAAAGCAGGAAGTGTTGGATTTGAAGGAATTGACAATATATAGACACAAGAAGGGAGGAACGTGTGGTCAGGCTTTGGAGGGATTGAGGTGACCTGTAGGACATGAGATCGCCAAGTGTACCCAAACCCAAGTCCCGCCATGCATCAAAGGATCCAGGAGCCATGCCCAGGGAAGGCTGGATTGTGAGCTAGTGGCATATGTACAGGATTTAAAGGGTTATATGGTCACCTTAAACAGGGGTAGACAAGTTTTTGCTCTCCAGCTTTTGCAGATTCTAACCCCCATTAGCCCCAGCAAGATATTGGCTTGATGATGGGAGTTATAGTTCCCAAAAGCTTTATAGCTGAAGGCAGTCTTTTCCTTCCTTAAATACTAGAAACATTTACAAAGCACTGGGGAGCATCAATAGGGTTAACAATGTATTTGAGAGGCACCTGTCCATTCTGTCTCTAAAAATTCCATTATTAAAAAAAAGAAGACCTGGCATTCCTAATCTGTGTACATTTCTATTCCCCAGGGGGTTTGAAGCACATAATTTACTGCTTTGTAATCAAATACAGAACTAATAAGTAAAATATGCTTCTCCTAATAAATTCCCAGCACCTGGACAAGTGTTTGACAGGGAAATGGGGGATTCTCACACAAATTATTCCACACGGCTATTTAGGTGTTATACATGCCAACGGATGTTCATTAAACAGGAATGAAGAATCTCTATGCTGTTTCTCTTCTGAGACTTTTCAATATTTAATAGAGAGTAAAGATTATTTATCACAACTTAGATCAGCTAACATTTAAATGTGTTATAGAGAAACAAGAAGTACTTTATAGTACCTTTCATAAAAATTAATTCCATATCAAATAAGGCTTTTGGATAAGCATTCGATTTTGCTCTATCTGAACCACTATTATGAAATATTTCTGCTTACTAGAGAATTTTACTACTAGGGATGGGAGAAGAGTCAAAGATGTCCTGCAGAAATTTTCACAGAAAAAACATTTCACAATTTCATAAAAATACCTGACAAAAAAAAAAAAAAAAAAAAAAAAAAAAAAAAAAAGCTTTCACCACTGCCAACAAATTTCCCATGAGACCTTTCCCACTTTTCACCAATGTTTTCTATGACCACAAGATTTCCTGTCCCAATATTACTGAGGGCTTAAGTGGAGAAATAAAACTAAACATTGTGAATCCTAAAGCAACATATGACTTGAAAACATTGCTTGCAGGCAGAGTGCCTTTGTCATTTGTCCACACTAAATTCCTGCATTAGTAACACTCGTACAACCATCCTAAAAAATTATAAAAATAACCAGCTTGGGATATTTCAGCAGCGTGCAACACATGACATCAGAAGGCAGCATGTCAACTGATTTTAGCAAGTTTACCATTCCAGAGGTGTACTTTTGCATGATTAAGTGTGGGATGGCAGTACAAAGTAGAATAACACTGTAAATGTATTGCTTTAAGGACATTACTTGTGGAGATGGTGATGTCATTATGGGTGGGCACCCTAGGACTTGTCATCTCCATAAAAGAACTCCATCATACGCCTCTGCAGAAGGAGCAGAATCTTGGCACACTGACATCAACAGCACTTCTATTATGTACCCCAGAGCCCCGGGAATGTTTAGGATATTTCTGCTGCTGCTAGTTGTGGTAACTCAGACCTGTTGATTGAGTGTCTCCTAATCAAACTTGTATTTGTGCTTCAGTAAGGATCTCATTGAAGTGTCTAGGTGTGAGCCTGCTTCCCCTGATCACATGTTTCTTACACAGATAGCAACATTCTTAGCTTTTGGATCCTGAGTGAAGTGTCTCCATAAAGTGGACTTCATTGCCTGACGTTCGTGAGAGGCTGTTACTACTAATACTACTGGGGTTAGATGTTGCTGCAATTGTACTACTGCTAGGTGTCACAGGTGCTACACTTCCAACAGCAGCAGAGGCACTCATGTGGATGATAACCAGTTTGTTTCAGTTGCTGGTTACTCAACACTGGTAGTGTGCATGTGGCTGAGTGGGGCTTGATGATGCTGATAATGACTGACAGGATGACTGTAGTTTTTGCCATCTTTGCTTGCCTAGAGTCAGACCTCCCAATTGTTTTCACAAACTGTTTATAGAAAGGCACAGTATTTCTCTTTTTCCAGTGGTGGAAGATTGAGTCTGCAGTTAACTTTCTGGCCGTGTCATCTCGCACACACTCAAATTCATCTGTATCTGACGAATACCATCAGATGCAGCAGTTGGTTGAGCACCTACTTGCACTGTGCCATCAATACTGGAATTGGACATTTTTAGTGTTTTTAGATTGTTTATTAATAGTACTGGCACAAGTGGAACTTTTGGTGGGACTTTGACAAACTGCATACTCCTTGGGACGAGAGGGCTCACCACAATTTATAGCACACACTGCAGCAATCATGGCTGCAGTCAGTTTTTGAACTACCACTTTACACACACGTTCCACACTGCCCATAATCCTCTCACCACCCCTGCCCCTTTTGCATTTTATGGAAATTACTCAGCTACTGTATGTACTTGTTTTTACTGTAAAGTACACAATAGAACTGACTGATGTCTTGCTTTGGCCCTCTACATAAACTCTCTAGTATCAGTCTGCCTCAGACACAGCTCAAGCCAGGGTCCCTGTCTCCATCATATATATATATTTTAAATTAACTGTCTCCCCCCATATCCCTATCACTGTCAAAAAAAAAAAAACTCCATGTTCAACTGCTTCTTTCCCCAGACGCCCCTAACACAGTTCTCAGTCAGTCACACTGAATTTTAGGATAGACTCCCCTACTACAAAGAACAAATGTGGTGCCTACAAGGCTCCCTAAAGTAAGCTTCAACTCTACTTTATTAGCCTCTCTTCTCTAGCTCAAGAATGTGCTGCTTTCTCTTCCTCTCACGAACACAATCACAACCTGACACCCCTTTTAAACTATGCCTGCAGAAAAAATGTAAAAACTTGCCACTTGTTTGGGAGAAATTCAGTCTACCATCCTTGATAAATAACTGTGATTTGGACATTCCATCAGGATGCAAACACATGACATCACTCAGTTCTTTAAAGCCTGTTTTCAACAAAAGAAAAAGGCAGCATGTCAGCCACCAACATTCTGGAAAGTTTACCATTACATAGGCATACTTTTGAATTTTGTTTGTGCAGTTTTTGACTGCTAAGAACTTTGTAAGTCTGGGATGGCAATACATAGTAGAACTGGGACTATTGCTTTAAAGTAATCACTTAGAGTGCCTACACATACCGCCACCACCTCCTACTCTTGTCCTCTCCTACAGCAAACCCAGAGTCAAACTCCTCTGCAGAAGGAGCCATAGGTATTATTTGGAATGAAACCATCTCATATTCAGTGGGACCACTCCTAGGAGCGGTTTATCAGCTACGAACCCATACTCCTGAAACAAGTCCCACAGTGATGTGCTGCTACTGGTATAAAAATCCTTTGCTGCCTTTTTTACTATGCTGTCTAACAGTTTTTTGGCCCCAAATTTCTCCCTCATCTTCCACAAGGCAACCCTCCACTCGATCAACATGCATATATTTGTATTCTTTGACAGAATCAGATTCCTCAGAGATGCTGATAATTATGACTCCCTGTTGTCACAAAGTGATGATGATACTCTGGCATACATTCTGCACATTCTTTTTGCTTAAAGCGGGTGTCCAGCAAAGAGGCAAGACTACATGAAAAAAATATATTCTTCATTGCTTTTAATGGACACTATGCAATGATCTTGTCAAAAGCACCCCAACATATCCTTGACCAGATGGTGTATATGTGTGTTGTCATTATGGTAAGATTCCTCAGCCAAGCTAATTTTTTCTGCAATAAATAGGAGTAGAAGAATTTCAGATTCCAGCCCCTACGTGACTAACCCACATGGTCATGGTCAAACTGTTTCAGCAGCTAATGACCTTATTCTGCTCATAAGAATGCTCTAGCATATACAGTGTGGAATTCTACCTAGTAGGGACCTCCATTTTCAGCTGTCATGGGGCAAGTTGTTATGCCTTTGTATGGAATAAAGCATTGTGTGCCCTATAGAACTGACTAAAATGTGCTGGCAACATTCAACATATCTGAGTGTTTTGGACTCTGCCAAGAGTCTGATCACATCTAAATTTAGCACATGAGCAAAGCAGGGCACAATCACATTGTCGCCTATTCACAATGTAGCTCTTGTGTTGGAGCCATTATCAGCAGACACAAAGCCATCTGTTAAATGGGGTACAAGCCATTCCTCTGTCATCTGCTCTATTTTACTTCATGCATCTATGGCATTCTGGGACGGTGTCAAAACTCTGCGTGCACAAGGTGGTATGCCAATGGTATGGGTTATCCTGCTGCTACCTTTTAATCACACTGCCAGATTTTTGGCTGTCACCTTATGCTATAAGCTAGTAGTGTTGCCCATTGGTGGGTGTGGGAGGGAAACCCAGTGAGCAGTCAGAGTCCTATAGTCTGCTCTGCCCACATATCTGTTGTCAGGTGGATTTTCTTGCTGTATGAGCTTTCTAGACCTTTGCCCACCACACTAGCCACCCTGCTTATAAAAGTCTTGCACAGCCATCATGTAAAAAACAGACTTTGGATATGCCAGCAAGAAGCTACACTTCACATTAGTTCTCTAAACCCTCCGTTTTCAACAAAAGACTATGGCAACATGTCCACTGTCAACATCTTGGCAACCTTTCCTTTCTAAAGGCATACTTTGGAACTGTTTTTATGAAGGACATGGAAAAAGAACTCTAATGTGATTGTTTAACATGACCAGAGCAGGTGGAGACAGTATGTGGGGGCAGTCTGACTCTTGCCATATCCTACAGCAAACTAAATCATACCGCTCTTCAGCAGTAGTCATAACACCACTACTCCTATTATGTGCCTTTGAGTCTTTTTAGAGTGCAGCTGCTAGTTGTGGCACCTCTGACTGGTTGATGCGGTGTCTCCCAGTCAGACCTGTGGTTGTGCTTTAGGTGGGATCTCATTGAGGCGATGCCTAGGTGTGAGAATGCTTTCCCCCTGCTCATGTGATTCTTATGCAGATCACAACAAGCTTAGCTTTTGAATCCTGAGTGAAGTATCTATATACTGTGGACTTCCTGAGGGGTTACTACTACTGGGGCTTAATGTTGATGTAATTGTACTACTGCTGGTTGTCAAAGGTTCAGCACTTCCAAAAGGAGCAGAGGTACTCCTCATAGCCAATGTTGTAGAGGTTAACCTGTGTTGAGTAACCAGCATTAGTATGTGTGTGTGGCTGAGTGGGGCTTGGACTTTGAAGTGCTGACAAAGTTGATTATGACAGACAGGATGCCCTTGTATTTTTGGGCATGTTTGCTTGTCCAGGTTTAGACTTTCCAATAGCTTTTTCAGGCAGTTTGTAGACTGACACAGTGATTCTTTTCAGTGGTGGAAGACAGACTTTGCCTTTCAGCTAGCCTTCTGACAAGGTCATTCTCTCTCACTATCAGCTTCATCTGTATCTGAAAAGGAGGATGCTGAAGGGATAGATTCCTCTGTGTCCTCGCGGCTTGCCGCGTCTGTCAGAAGTACTGGTGTTCATCCAGGTGACCGGCCTCCATACTGCTCCCCCTGGTGGCACCAGCCGCATCAGAACTCGGGCGCACATCACAGGGATTCCCTGATGACGTTGTGACCCGGTTCTTAAAGGGACATCACATGAATTGCTCCAATTCTAGGGGGTGGAGCAATTTGTATATAAACTGCCTGGACACCACTTCAGTTGCCGTTTAGTGGTGTTCCAGTGCAGTTGTGCTTCTGTTTGCCCTGTGTATTACCTTGTTTTGTCTGACTACCCGATCTGGTGTTGACCTGTGGCTCTGACTACCCGCTCTGTGTAGGACACTTGGCTTGTCTGACATCCAATCTGGTGCAAACCTGCGGCTCTGGCAGACTAATCTCTCCGTGTATGACCAGGTGCATCTGACCATCCCATCTGGTGCTGTCCTGTGGCTCTGTCCGGCTAGTCTCAGTCTTGCCTTCCTCCTGCGTACATCCATCTGGCGCAGACCTGGGGTCCTGGTAGACTCATCTATACCGACTGCAGGCGTGAGTCCGGTATTAGATCCCAGTGGTCCTGACTGCAGGCATGAGTCAGCGATCGACTCCTAAGTTGACGTCAGGTTTGAGTCAGCTTTCAATCTAGATAGACTGACAGCAGGCATGTGTCAGTGTTTTCTGTGGTTCCTGGTCGGAGTCTCCTGTCTAGTTCCAGTCCTTGTTCCTGAAGACCTTCCGTGGCTCATCCAGTTCCAGTCACAGATTATCCGCGGGGGTTCCCCTTCCTGCCTTAGCTCCTGTAGAGGCTTCCAGTGGCTACGGCCTAGTCTCAGCAGTTTGGTCCATTCTAGGTGGCCTACTATTCCTGATAGTAGTGCAAGCTAGTCTGACGACCTTCTGCCTGTTTATATCATCTCATTCGTTGCTTGTTCTGTGCCTTAATAAAAGGTGATTTATATATACACGTTCTGACTACCGAGTGCTCTGGGTAATGGTGACACCAGATCAGGAAGTATCATTAACTGGCAAGACACAGGCAGCCTTGATCTGGTAAATTTTGGAGTATTTTTGGCAAAACTTTCTCTCTTCCTGTCCTCTAGAGTGCCAACAGACACCCCTAATACAAAGAACAAAATGTCCTGCCTAAAAAACACTCTAAACGAAGCTTCAATTCCTTTATTAGCCTGTCTTCTCTAGCTGAAAGCTTTACTACTCTCTCCCCCAAACACAGAACGACATGATGTGGGAATCTAACACACATCCCTACTTCTGACAATGGCTGCAACATCCTAGCCACCCTGGGAATTGCAGATATGGTTCGCATGTCCTGCTTTCCCCATGACCGCAAAATTTTAGAAATGCTGAATATCACCCCCACAAAATCTGTGCACATTTTAGCTGTGCTACAATGCATTATATTCCATACAACAGTGCACCCAATTCTCCCTCACCAGTTGAAAATGTACATTGTACATTCTAGAAAGCCTAAAAGCAGAACAAGGCCATCAGCGACACATACCCCTATATCTGACAGTGTGCTGAAAGAGCAAAATAAAAACTAGGTAAATAAAAGGTTTTCCCCACAAAAGCTTACTATGATGTTTAGCAGTCTGTAACAAAAGTCGGGCTGTCTTTATATATTAAGTGTCTTGCCTTCTAAGGAAGCTTTTTACTGAACTAGATTAAAGTCATAAAAGCTAATGAAGATTCCTCCTTAATACACATTTCTTTTTTACCAGTTTGGACTTGAAGTGACAACATTACAGAAACACCCTGCAGGGCTTTATTTAAATAGCATCCTATAAAACAATGTCCTCTTGTCAGTCACCACTAATTCAGAAGACGACAAAATATAAATCTGTCCAAAGGCCATCAAAGTACTTAACTTGGCATATCACTTAGAAAATTAGGAATGTAAGCTTATTACAGTGATACTTAACTCTTTTGTGAATGGACCTGCAAATATTTGCAAAGTAATGCATTGCTCGATTTTCCAGGACTGAAGCAGTTTTATAAAGGTCTTACTAAGATATGATTTTTGCTTATGGCAACCATGCCTAATGTGGATTGGTATTTTCATTATAACGCACCCCACAGCACTTCCTGTTAACATCTCAGGTTTCTAAATTGGACAATAAATTTCTACATTTTCTGACACAATACTGAGTGTTACAGCTGAAATTTTATTACTAAAGCTTAGCAACTCTTTCCCATACTTCTGAACAACGCAATCTTTCAAATAAATCATAAGCCGTTTGCATACATGAGCTCAAATTAATAATTTAGTGCAGAAAATTTTATTTTGTGATAATACGAAATTGGTTACAAGCTTTAAAAACTTCCAAATTTGCTGTTTGAACGGAGTGCAATTTGAACCTTTGACTTAACATTAATAACAAATGTATTAGAAAGCCTCAATAAATTAGTGTTAAATCTGATCCAATTGTCATTGTTCTTTATAGTATATTTATTAACCTCTATTACATTTTATAGATATTCTACAGTATCAAGTCAAAATAAATTAGCTTGGTTTTATAGAATTAAATTTAAAAAAAAATTGTTAAATTAAGAGACAGGGGAAAGGAGTGGGCCACCAGGACTATAGACCCATCAGCAGCTCATTTCGAGTTAATGTTTCCTCTGATTCAATTAAATTAAAAAAAAAAAAAAAAAATAATAAAAAAAAAAAAAACCCTGCAGCCTCCAGCTGTTGGACAGAGTCTATGCTTTAAGCCATTGGCTGGAAGTCTGATGTCCTCTAGATGCAGCTCATATCATCCTCTGCCAACCAATCACTCTGACTACCACTGTTGAAAGAATATGTATAAGGAGTCACAGTGATTTGATAGCCAACTCTCCTGCAATCAAAAAGGTTTGATGTAGAAATGTTCCACATTTTGTTTTATACAGAAGGCCTAACATTTCTCTAGGCTTCACTGAAAGAGTAAAATAACCAACTCAATTTCTTCCACCCTTCCAAATTCAGATTCACCTGGGGAAGAGATGTAGGTTCGATACTATGGTGAATTTTTTGGAGTGATGTGACGTCAGCACATCAGTGTTTAAGCCTTAAATTGCCATATGCATTAAGAATCGTGTGTTCAAGGGGATGGGTTTAAACATTGGTCAACATATATTTTTGGTATAAATCATTCCTACGTGATGCAGTTTTCTACAGTGAAGTTATAAAGCAAGTGAATGTCAGAGTATTTCAAAATCTCCATAGAAATGTATTTCAAAGTCTGCCTTTTTTTAATGTTCTTTGTAGCAGTGTATTTCAAACCTTTCCATTGCAGTTAAACTACAACCTTTCAGTCTTATGTGATGTTTTACAGACAGTTATGGAGAAGGCAGCTTTTTTTTTGTTTTGTTTTTGTTTTTATATAGTGGTGGAACCTTGACACTTAACATGACGAGTCAAATTCTAGTATTCCTGATGGCATAATGGAGGAAAGTGTAGCAACTGAACCAACTGCTGCATCTGACAGTGGGACCAACAAGCACCAAAACACCTGTCCTCAAAGTAGTAGCAAACTTTGTTAAAGTAAAAAGACATTGTCTGAGACCTCTAAAAGCTTAGAGGAATAAGGGTAGTTGGCAAGAAGTGACCTAATAATGACTGACTGATGAGGATGCCCTGATCACCCAAGGAATAGATAGAGCTTACATCAATATCCTCCAATCAAATATATGAAAATGCAGCTGCATCAATACAAGTCAATAATGATCAAAACATGTGAAAAACAGGAGAAGTGCTATACAAAGGGAATTATTTCATTCTCCAGTCAAATGGACCTTTATTCATCCCTGATTGCATAGAGATCAGTCCAGTGCAGGTCATTTAAAAAATAACTTAGTGACTCTTTATTAAAAGAAAAAAACATTAAAACACAACTTTTGAGGATATCCTGTGTATTCAATGGTGCTACTCTAGAGAGCCAAGTGTCCTATTGCCTCTAGTAGCCAGTGTATTAAAGGAGATTAGATGTAGAGAGCTGAAGCTGCAAGTGGGCTAAATAGGCAAGGAAACAGCCAGCCTATCAACATACGCTCATGATTGCTCTTGCGCACATTGAGTGAATAATTTTATAAACCAATTTCTTATAGTTCTTTATTAACTGTCCTTATTTGCTTTATTTTTTTATTGTATCTATCTCTCACACCTCTTTTGTATATACCTCATTTGGATAGTGGTAAATCTGGGATAGTTCACCATTCCCCTGTAAACTATTCCCCTGTAGCACAACCCTAAGTTAGCTTTATCCTAACAAGGTCTAGGATGTATGATAATGTCATTGGAATAGTGTGCACTGGTTTATTATAGAATAGTGTTAAACCATGGACTAAAGATTGAATCACATGTAATGTGTTTCTGCTTATGTTCTCACATTCATGCAGCTTTGACTGCTGTATATGCCTATTACAATTATTTATAATGATTACAAGGCTCCTTGACACATCATGTAAGAGATATAGGTGAACATCTCTGGCTGTATGGCCTTATATTATGTATACAAAAGTAAATGACCTTAAATAGAGAGGACTCACAGAGTCTGTATTCTCTATGTTCTAGCTTATAACATTTCTAGTGTGTGTGGCTTGTTAACTTTTGTAGCTATGTTGCTGCACTTAATTATGTAACCGTTGCAGCTATATTCATATACTTGTGTCCAGGGCTTCCTAAGTAATGAATGTAATGGAACATAGTGGCATAACTTAGGCTCCTTTTGGACCTAGGATTGATGACGGAGTGGCTGGCCTGATTAGAGGCCAAAAAAGGAGATGAGACTAGTAAGGCTGCGAAATGAATGATCAGTCAGACAAGGAGGATAGTGCTTGGCGGATTTCGAGCTGAGAGTCAGGAATGCAATGGGTGAAACATTGGAATTTCCACCACCCCAACTTTTGGATGATACGAGGGGGGACATTATTGTGGGAGGCTGCTAAAGTGGCTCCTATACGAAAGGAATGGCCGGAGTATGATTGGAGATTGACACCTATCTGGGATAGAAAAATCCTGACCATTCTACTAAATTCGGAAATTGATAGGGGACCTTCTGGAGTAGGCAGAAGCTGGCTGGCCTCTGAACTGGTAGAAAGATTTGACAAACTTGTGAGGGCATTCACTGGGCACCATGGATTGTGAGTTGGATAAAATAGGATAAAGACTCCAATTCTGGTTTGGTCTGTCTTGGATTGATGTAAATGGAAGGTTATGTGGTCGGTGTGAACACAAGTCTGTTTTCTTAGGATATTTGGATGAGTTGGTGGATACTAGAAATTCACTAGATTTCATAAAACCGTAGAAGCCTAGGTTGCTAGATGCTAAAAGGATGAAACTTAAATCTGGGCCAAAGGGTTTGGCAGCAATAGTGTCAGAGCTGCTGGAACAGGATTTATGATTATGGGGAGGGGGTTCTGGGAGGGGAGTATCACAGTGCCAAGATTTCTTGTCTGTCGACATTGCTACTTCCTGTCGGTGCTTGCTGATTCTTATTTGTCACTGGGCTTTGCTCCGCCCAGCACTTGCCTTTTTAAACCCTGTTCTCACTACCTTAGGTGCCCTTTCGTGGTTTTCCTGACCAGAAGTGTGTTGCTGTGTATCCTGTTCCGTGTATGATCCGGTTTCGCCTGACGTTGCTCCTGTCTTTGCTGCTTATTTCATTGACGACCCAGTTTGGCTGACTACCGCTCTGTGTCCCGATCCAGGCTTTGGCTATTACCTCTCGCAGTGTACCATACTAGGCCGTGCTTACCTCTCTGGGTTACTCTGTGTCCGCTGGCAGAGTTGCTCACAACTGACTCGCTAGTTCCTAGTGCTGACCGTTATCGGTGCCTGTCAGTGTTGCCATTGGTCTCCTACTTCCAAGAGTAAGCATGTGCCTTTACTGTTGCCTCCGTTTGCTATACTTATACAGCCTGTGCCTTTACTGTTGCCTCCGTTTGCGATACCTATACAGCCTGTGCTTTTATGGTTGCCTCCGTTGCTCTACCTATACAGCCGGTGCCTTTATGGTGACCTCCGTTGGAGCTACTTATACAGTCTGTGCCTTTACTGTTGCCTCCATTTGTGCTATACAGCCTATGCCTGCTCCAGTTGCCTCTGGGCATAACCTCTGAGTGTGTGAGTCTGTGCCTGCCTCTTGGCCTATCACCTGCCTGGTCTCTTGGGCAAGTTCTGTTGCCAGGTTGTTCAGTTTCCTACCTAGACGATCTAGGGTCGTCTCTGGGCTACCCGTTTCCTGAGTCGGCCCTCTTCCCAGGGCTCCTGTTGCCTTGCTCTGTTTCCCCTGTTCCATTGGGGATTTTGCCCTGCAGTACCTACCTCCACTTGTGGGCCACTTCCTTGTTGATACGGTAGAGGTCCAGTTCCAGTTTCACCCTCCTTCTATTGCACTTCTGTGTTACAGGTCAGGGTACAAATAAACAGTAATTGTGTCAGATCTAGAAGTGCTCGAGCACTGTCTAGGTCTGGACCTGTGAAGAGTGTTTGTTCTTTATTCAATAAAGCTGAATTTTACCTTACCCAAATTGTCTGAGTGTTCATTTAAACCGTTACAGGGAGCAGGAAATTTTCAACAGCCCTCTGAGGAAGAGCTTAACTTGGTAAGACATGAAAATGAATGGACGTGATGGCTGAATAAAGGCAAGGTGGTGGCGGATACCTGCTAGATGTAGTCTGACGGTTACAAAAGAGTGGCCCAGGGACTGATGACAGTGTGCTGCAAAAGCCAAGATGGCCAAGATGGAATCATTGTTGGGAGTTTTGGAGAGGAGTAAGAATTGATTAAATGATGACCAGGCTCTTGAATAGGACCATTTGGTGTTGGGGGCGAATGCCAGGTTCATGATGGAGATAACTGGAGTCGGTCGAGAACTCGTTGGGGGTGGCTAACTGTTGGAGATTGGATTAGGGATGTAACTTGAAAAATTCCTGTAAATTAGATTGGGATAGAGGATTAGCTGCTGGAGTGCCGGATTTGGGAACAGGCAAGCTAAAGATAGTGAACTTATGGTATAAAAGATAGCCATGTGAGCTTGCATAAAAAGGGGGGGGGGGAGGGGATCTGCCTTTGTTGACGTGTATGGAGGCAGATGGGTCAAAGGTATGAAAGGTCACTGATTGATTAGATCAGTTGTGGCCCCAGATAACTGCAGCAGTGACAATGGGGAGTAATTCCATGTGGGAGTGGGATTTGAAAAACTGAGGAATATTGGAGACTTTAAGAGGCAAAGGTTCTGAGAACCAGGCTGAGCCTCAGATTCCAGCGCAACCGGAATCCTCAGAAATGGACTGGACAATGGGGGATGAGTGAGAAAGGGAGTGGGAAAAAAAAAAAAAAAAAAGCGCCTGTTCCAGTGGCAAAAAAATTCGTCCCACATTTCCAGGTCAGACCTGGCTGAATTGCAGATGAGAATGGTGGAGGTATCGTCTGAGGCTGAGGAGGGAGAGGAGGTAGGAGACGAATGACTTCCCTCGGGGGATGATTCTGGTGGCAAAATTTAAATAGCCTAGAAGAGATTGAAGTTTGGTCCTAGAGCATGAAACTTACTGAAAAATCTTTAACTATGCGTGAAATTTTATCCAGCGGTAAGCTGGCCTCCATGTTTTCAGAGTTCAGGGTTATTCCTAAAAATTCTACTAATCTGAATGGGCCTACTGTTTTGTTGGAAGCTATGGGGATATTGAGGCCCTGGAAGAGATGGGTAAGTGAACTAAGAGTATTAGGCTGGAAGTTAGCTGGTTTTATCACGAGAAAGTCATCCAGATAATGAAGCTCCATGGGGCATCTGCAGTGATTCAGGAGCAGCCAGGTAAGGACTCAGCGAAGTACTCAAAGAGCCTGGGTCTGCTGTTTGAGACGAAGGCCAGGTGTACTGCGAAATATGCCCCTTGCCATTTGATGCCCTGTAGGTGCCACAGAGATGGATGAACGGGGAGCAATTTGAAGGCATCTGTAACATCTACTTTTGAGAGCCAATTGGGACCTGCCTGACAGATCAATGATATGGCATCTTTGATACTGTGGTATTCCAAAGGATACTCCTCTGATGGTATGAGGGAATTAATGCTCTGGATGGGAGAGGAAAAAAAATCAATTATGAGTCTTTTCTTTAAAAGAAAAAGTGTTCTAATGGCGATTCCAATGGGGTTGGTGTGCCAGACTGGGAAGGGAGGAGATTGAAAGGGTCCAATGAGAAAACCTTGCTGTCATTCTTTAGTGAGGAGGGTGTTGACTACGGAGGTTTCCGCTAGAGCTGAACAGAGGTTGGGGCATTCTTTGGATTGAGTAGGTAATGTAATGACTCCAATGTTTTCAGGACGGCTTCCACATGTGGTTAGGAATGAGCCAAAATTACGGTTGGGGTGAGCAGATCGTAATAAGGAGACCAGAGTTGATTTTTCCTAGTCACTTATTAAGTGAGGCATACCGAGGACAGATGGAATGGTTGTGAGATTTATGGCATAGAGAGCACATGTGTAGCATGTGGCATGTATTGAAGAAATGGAGATGGAGTGGCAGTACCTTGGCCTGATGGATGAGTCAGTGAAGCCTCTGGATGTGATGGAGATCTTGTGTACTAGACAAAAAAAAAAAAAAGGGTGGGGCAGGAGGGGTGGAAAGGATACTTACTGGTAGGATGAGATGGCTGCAGGGTATGGCAAATGGCCAAAGGGCTGCTGGATGCAAGTCTAGAGGTGGAAGAAGGAGGGGGAAGACGTAAGGAGTGTTGGATGAAGGAAAAAAAAAAAAAAAAAAGGAGACAATGTATAGGCTGAGGGAAAATAGAGGCTGAAAGACAAGAAGATCACATTAGCAGCTGAATGATAAATGTAAGGGGGGGATAAGGGCAGGACAGGTGGATGAGTGCAATGGAGGACAAGCAGGAATGAATGCAGCTACTTACAGTGCTTGGGAGGAAAGAGGAAGAGAAAGGAGACCGGTAGCATCCACGAGGAAGACATAGTGGGATGTGCTACTTTGACTTCACCAGCTGGGACTCTGAGAGAAGGAAGAGTGTAAGAGGCAGGACTGAAGTGAGGAGAGGTAGGGATGCGGGGGTACCGTACCTACAGGGGGTGAAAGCCGGACATGGCAGACAAGTGAAGCGTCACAGAAGGGGCGGCTAAAAGGGGGGGGGTATAAATACCCAACCACCCCTCCCACAAATACAGGCACAGACTGTATACTTGTTGGCTGCCTATATAGTTACTAGCCAGCAGCTCTTAGTTAGACCGCTTGATAGATAAGCAATGATGTTGAATGACTGAAGTGTTAAAGGGATAGTAATACTTCATTTTATCTTTATTTTATTTTGTAGGCATTAAAAAAACATGAAGAATGATATAAGTCTTATCTCTCAAACCTTTATGGTTTAGGAGATATTCACAAGCAAAGTTTCCCCCTCCTGCCCCTTTTACCTAGTGTAAGCCATCTCTTCTCAGATGTGGAATGCAGTCCATAGACCAGACAGATAACAGAAGGGGACACTCTTATTCCTATGAAAACAATGAAATCCCTGGCCCCCTTGACAAGCTTTTCAGGTTTTTCCCTTATCTTAATTGAAGATTGTCCCTCTCTGCAGTCTACCTGGGCACCTCCCTTCTGCTCTAGCTGAACAGTGTGACATCAGTAAAAGGGGTGGGAGGGGGGCACTTTTTTCATTGAATTACTCTGGAACTACAAGTCTGACAGAATTGAAATAACACTCTCCAAAGTCCAAATACTATGATGATTAATTAGAGCTGCTTTTATTATGAAACATTACTATCCCTTTAAGGGCTTTGTGTGACCTTGTTCTGTACTGAAACGTAGATAGTATGCCTTGGTAAATTTCTCCATTGTATAACAATCATCTCTCTCTCTCTCTCTATTAGCCCTCACAGTTATTCTGCATTCTAATCTCACTTCTCAGACTGTTTCAGTAGATAATCGGGGGTTCTAAACTTCGTTCCACAGCTAGTTCATTGGAGTTACGCAGCATGCTTAGTAAATAGCTGACCTTCGCAGATAATCCACATTCTAAACTGGCCGTCTATTTTCAGAAGAACACATCGTGTAAATATTAGTGATGAACATTTGATTCATGTTCAAAGAATGCCCTAGGTAGCCTAGTCCTAAGTGTTTTGCCATGTCCATGGCTTCATCAGGGGCTCTGTATAGTCAAAATGACCCACAAGGACTGAGTTCTTAGATCAGCGGTGTGTCTAAGTTCAAATTTCCATGAAACGAGAGCACAGGATACCCTGTTACCCTTTTGACATAACTTTTGTATCTATTGATTGGTTGGGTGGTCAGATGAAGCTTGGAAACTTTGTTAACTCTTTACATGCCCAACTCAATTTTGTTAGTCTAGATACCAAATTAACTTTTTATGTACCCAATTTGATTTTGTGGCTAATGAACTTCTCACCAGCCATCTATAATAAATTGCCTGTATGTGTGGTACGGATTGCTGCTAGGGAATAAGATAACATAATAGACATACAAGGAAATATTCCTTTATTTTAAGCAGTTATGTCTAATCTTTAATGAAGGGGCTAAAGGAGAATCTTTCATTCAGGTCAATCTGTGAATCCACTGGGCTTCCTTTCTCAATCTGACATTTAGATTTCCCTTTCCAACGACATGCCTGGCCACATGATTGCTCCTTCTGTTTATGTCACCAAGATCATACACCTCAGTTCCATTTTGGTTTTACCACATTTGCAGACAATGAGGTATATAACCCCTGTAGACTTGCAGTTAATGAATTGCAATGTTTCATATTGCTTAGTGCCATCTTGATTTGTAAATCATTTTTCTTTCATAATGGATCTGCATTCTGAGTATGAGCCATATGGATACGTGCCTTTAACTATTGATATCAATCAAGTATCCTTTACTTCCCATTGGAAGTGGCTGGGAACCAACATGTCCTTGATGCTTCCACTTTTCCTGTAGGCAATATTTGGAGTCTGATCTATTTTTTCTAGATCCTCATCATGGAGCAAAAAAATGCCAGTGTTTTGAAGGATGCTCTTAATTTTCTTATGCTCCACATTGAAGCAGCTAACCAGTCTAACCATTTGGCTGCCAATCTTCTTGGGTACTTGATTCAGCAGTTCATCTCTGTTTTAATTGCGGGTTCTTTTGCACTTTTTTTCCCTCAGAGATTTTTATTACCAAGTCTACCAATCTTATTTGCATTGGGTCAATAATGACCAAGTCCAGGTGAACACAGAAAAAGGGGTCCGACAAGGAGACAATCTCCTTAAAAATGTTTTTCTGCTTGTTAGAAGAAATTTTCAAACTAAATTGGGGCAAAAGATCAGCGGAGACTACATAAATGACTTGTTTTGCAGATGATCTATTTGCCAGTAGTCATGAAGAACTGCAAGAAAGCATTGAAAAGCTACAACATGAAAGCAAACATTTTGATCTAAAGATGAATTCAACAAAACACAAGTAATTTTTAAGAAATGCACAATACCAAGTAATATCACAGTAGATGGACAAGAACTAGAAGAAGCAGACACGTATGTTTACCTCAGACAGGAAATGTCAGATTGAAACACAATGATGGAAATTGAGAGACAAATAAAATTGGGATGACAAGCATTTGGAAAACTTAATAGTATTTTCTTTTAGACAGATTTATGAATCTACCTCAGACGAGAGGTTTTCAACCAATCTTTCCTCCCAGTTCTTATGTATGGCTGTGAAACATGGACACTGAATGCTAAAGCTGTTCAAAATCTGAAGGTTACACAGTATGGAGCAGCAAACTCTAAACAAAGTGTTGCTGGATCCCATATAATTAAAATGTGAATGGTGTTCATGCACTTGACACTTTGGATAAAAAATATCATCTACTTGAATCAGTAGATCACTATTTGGAAGAATGGACTGAATTTCTTAATGTGAATGACTTGCCAAATTGGTAGTCAATGTATTAAAAGCATGTCACTTTAAAAAAAAAACACAAACAAAAAACAAACAACACGTCACCTTGATCTAGAAAGGACTGTCACTTGGTTTTGATTATACCCCCAAATCACAAATAATAGTCAATATTTTATGAGTGATTATGATGTATTTCAAAGTTATCCAGTTATGCAGGTGTGCATGACCCCCCCCAGAATAGTGTTCTAAAAAAGCTGTGTAGTAGGGTACGCGAGTAGAAATGAATGAAGCCAACATAATCTAATCATATGGGTGCTGCATTATCTTATTTACATGCAAGTAGACTGCTGAAAGAGGACTGGTTACTCTAAGATAAGCCATTTAGATTTGTTTTACTATCAGTTTGGTTATTAGAAATTATATATTTAAATTGGACTCTTAATTGGTACGGTTTGAAGCCAAAATTTACAGCTTGCTGTGCTATTAGTCACACTGCCAGTCTATGGAATCTGTCCAGACCCATCACCATTGCCACACTGAGCCACCAACAAATTAAAAACAAAAACGGCGATCCTTTTGTTTAAGAATCTTCCCTTCATAGATTCTGCCAAAAAGTTGTTCCTATTCTCAATGCTCAACGCTGCTAAATCCCTTATACCTCTGCTTTGAAGGGATCCCTCCCCACCTAGTATTGGGGCTTGGTGTGATAAGGTTGATGAACAAATTCTGTTGATACGTATGGCATGGCGGTATGCTCATAAAGATACGTCTATGCTGGACCCCTTGTTGTCTAGATGGTACTCCCTCAAGACTAGCATGGCCAGACCCAGATAATCTCGAGACCTAAGACTACAAGCCACAGCCCCGAGATCCCTCCCCCCTTTCCCTTCAGACCCAACATCTCTTCCCCCTCCTCCTCTCTCTACTCCCTTGCTCTCTCATCTTCGGCTTTCTTTCTCTTCTCGTTTTCGCTTTTCTTCTCCGACCTCTGCCTGTGGGTTACTTCTCAGCCTCATTGTACTATTATGAGGTACGGCACTTTCTCCTGGGCTCCATTACTACACAGGTTCACCAGTCCAATAATAGTCAGATATTACCTTATCTTTACATATCCATCTGTACAACTTATTGATCTTCTCAATATTTGCCTACTGTATTTATGTGATGTATAATTTAGTATGCCTGTACCTATTTATACTTCTGTATTCTTTTGCAAACTTTCAATAAAGATTCAATATAAAAAAAAAAGAGGCTAGCACCAAATACATAGGCCACTTTAAAGGGATAGTAATGTCAGAAAAAAAGTATTAACTATATGGTAGATACAATTAAAAGAGTACATGCACTTATTTGTATCTCTCAAACCGTTAGGGTTTGAGAGAGATAGAAAAATAAAGTTCTCAGCTCCCTCCCCTTTCTGCTTGACAAGCTATAAAGCTGTCAGAAGCAGATTCTGGTTCCTGGATCAAAAGGCGGCTCTTCAGCAGCGCAGACATAGTGATGCCTAAAAATAAATACTCCATTGGAACGGTCTACAATGTGTGCCTGGTTTGCAGGCACATGTTGTAGACCATTCCGATGAAGTATTTATCTATAGATATTGTTATATCGGTGCTGCTTAAGAGCCGCATCTGGTCAAGCGACCAGAATCTGCTTCTGACAGCTTTACAGCTCATCAAGCCGAAAGGGGAGGGAGCGGAGAACTTTATTTTCCTACATCTCTCAAACCATAACAGTTTGAGAGATACGAATAAGTGCAAGTAGTCTTAATTGTATCTACCATATAGTTAATACTTTTTTTCTGACATTACTATCCCTTTAATTCTATAAAATAAACTGAGTCTTGTATAGTAAGAGGTCCTCTTAAATGCATGGTCATACTTCCAGCACATACATTTCTCAAACACATGTAAAAATTAACAAATTGTGGAAAAACCCTACCCAAGATTTCTGCTCTCTAACACCCTCTGTTTCCCTTTTTCACCTTCTCAGATTTCTGTATAATTCTCCCCCCACGCACTTTTTTTTTTTTTTTTTTTTTTTACCTCAACATCTTGTTTTTCTGGTTTTCCCCCTTCCCAACCCTCCCTGATATTTGATATCTACTGCATCTCCCTTGAAACACTATGGCTCATATGTACAAAGGAAACCATGAAGCAATTATGTGGCAAACAAACTGTAAAATAGAGAAATTGTCACCAAAATTTCCAGTACTATAAATGGGGCTTTTAACCAACTGAATGCACTCAAGGGATTAACAATTCCATTTAAAAAAATATTTTTCCCTACAGTAGCGGTTTTTACGCCAAGATTTCACTTTGTCAGTGCATGCAGCTCTGTGTAAACTGATTGTTGCAAGTGAGTAAAGAAACAAAGCAACACAAAACATTTAATCAATGACTTGAGAGTATGGACAAAACTCCTTTGGATGTATTTGTTAAAAATTAAAATGGGCACAGGAAGAAGTACTGTTTGTATAGATTTGTGTTTGGTATTTTGTCATAGTATAATCAACAACATATTTAAAGCATAACTTTCATTCAGCTAGGTGTTTTGTTATTCTTATTGGTAAAAGTTAAAATTCTTCAATTCTACAAAAAACATTGCAGGTCACCTTGATTTCCAGTATTTGTGTATTGAGGTTTGCAATAAAACAGAGGTCCAGCACAACTTTATTTTTCTTCTCTGATAAAGAAAACCATATATAATGAAGCTTACTGTCTTGAAATGCATGTTGGATTTTAAATTTGAGTTTTTCCTCCTCTTATCACATTTTGAAATTGATTTATTATGGGAAAGCATCTGATGGTATGATAATTCTGTTTAGAGGTCATTTTAAGAGTTTTTATAATCCTTTAAAAGAAGAATTGGTCCTAAGTTGTCATTCTGATAAGAAAACCAACCATTTACTTCAAAATTTGCAAAATGTGCCTGTCTGATAAAGGGACTCCAGTGTGCAGCATTCGTGCCTCTCAGCCATGGTGTTCCATTTTTCAGAACTGATCAGAAATGCTTGATTCACTTTGTTTATTTATTTGTTTTCCTCTGTTTTTGGTTTCTGACAAGTTTAAACGTTTTCACGTGAATCTATATAATAATGTGACTCAATTACAGCATAATTTTAATACATGGCATACAATGTAGTAGCTGATTTACCAGATTAAAATTACAGGAAAGTGCAGTGACATTTTATATCTTCTATTACAAAAGACAGTCACATGAAGGAGAATTATTTGTGTCCTCCTTACTGCTGCCACAGGGTATGGAAGATATATGCAAATCTTCTCCTTTCTGCCACTGTAAAGCATACAGAGGAATGTGATTCAAATAACTCTACAAGGACTTTCCAGTCTCTCCCACTGACTGCCTTCTCACCTTTTCTTCCTCTTTCCCTATTCACTTCATATCCTTGTCCCCTCACACCCCATTGTGCTGCCTCCCTTCCCACCTCCCTCCTTGTTGTGCTTGGTCCCTTCTCCTCCTGTTGTGCTTGCTCCCATATCACTCCTCTCTCCCCATTGTGCTGTCTCCATTCCACCCTGTTAGGCAGTCTAACTCCTTTCTGTGATGTGGTTAAGGGTTTGTGTGTCTTCCATTCCACCCTCATTCCCCTTTGTGTTTTGACCATTGTCCCCTTCATCCCAAATGTGCTTGCTCCCATCATGCTTGGTCCAATCCCCTCCATCCCGGTTGCACTGGTTCCCATTGTGCTCTCTCTCCCACCCTGATCAGGTGTGTGTGTGTGTGTATCGTGTGTGTGTGTGTGTGTGTGTGTGTGTGTGTGTGTGTGTGTGTGTGTGTGTGTGTGTGTGTATGTTTCGTGTGTGTGTGTGTGTGTATGTATCGTGTGTGTGTGTGTGTGTGTGTGTGTGTGTATGTATCGTGTGTGTGTGTGTGTGTGTGTGTGTGTGTATGTATCGTGTGTGTGTGTGTGTGTATGTATCGTGTGTGTGTGTGTATTGTGTGTATGTATCGTGTGTGTGTGTGTATTGTGTGTATGTATCGTGTGTGTGTGTGTGTGTACGTATGTATCGTGTGTGTGTGTGTGTGTACGTATGTATCGTGTGTGTGTGTGTGTGTGTGTACGTATGTATCGTGTGTGTGTGTGTGTGTGTGTACGTATGTATCGTGTGTGTGTGTGTGTGTGTGTACGTATGTATCGTGTGTGTGTGTGTATGTACGTATGTATCGTGTGTGTGTGTGTATGTACGTATGTATCGTGTGTGTGTGTATGTACGTATGTATCGTGTGTGTGTGTATCGTGTGTGTGTGTATCGTGTGTGTGTGTATCGTGTGTGTGTGTATCGTGTGTGTGTGTGTGTATCGTGTGTGTGTGTGTGTATCGTGTGTGTGTGTGTGTATCGTGTGTGTGTGTGTGTGTGTGTATCGTGTGTGTGTGTGTGTGTGTGTATCGTGTGTGTGTGTGTGTGTGTGTGTCGTGTGTGTGTGTGTGTGTGTGTGTGTGTGTGTGTGTATGTGTGTGTGTATGTGTGTATGTATCGTGTGTGTGTGTATGTACGTATGTATCGTGTGTGTGTATGTACGTATGTATCGTGTGTGTGTGTGTGTGTGTGTATGTATCGTGTGTGTGTGTATCGTGTGTGTGTGTATCGTGTGTGTGTGTATCGTGTGTGTGTGTATCGTGTGTATGTATCGTGTGTATGTATCGTGTGTATGTATCGTGTGTATGTATCGTGTGTGTGTGTATGTATGTATCGTGTGTGTGTGTATGTATGTATCGTGTGTGTGTGTGTGTGTGTATCGTGTGTGTGTGTGTGTGTGTGTGTGTGTGTATCGTGTGTGTGTATCGTGTGTGTGTATCGTGTGTGTGTGTGTGTAT